>JARQOC010000010.1:88710324-89118654 GCA_033576535.1 Allobates femoralis
CTGATTGGCGCCGCTCCTCGGTGCTTCTTCTTCATCCTCCCGTCCTCGCTGGCTGCATCCGGGATCTCCGGCCGTCGCGCGATGACGTCATATGCCTGCGACGGCCGGAGATCCCGGATGCAGCCAGCGAGGACGGGAGGATGAAGAAGCAGCACCCAGGAGCGGCGCCGATCAGAACACCGGGATTGTAATGTATAAGCAGCGGGGGGGGGAACCCTTACAAGGGGGACAGTGCCAGCTTTTGGGGGGCATATATGAACTGCTTCCCCCTGCCTCTGATTGACAGGGGGAAGCAGTGCATATATAATGAGCGGCCCCACGTGACGGGGCCGCTCATACAGCAGTCTCCCCCCGCCTCCTCCAGCCTCCACAGCCCCCACCACCGTATATGACCCGTGTATAAGCCGAGGGGGGGACTTTTCAGCCCAAATTTTGGGCTGAAAAACTCGGCTTATACACGATATAATAGTAATCAGGAAAAAGCTTTTTTTTTTGTCCCGAACAGGGATGAGTGAACCGGACTTTAAAGTTCGGAGTTCATGCCGAACGCAGACTTTACAAAAATGTTCAGTGTTCAGGTTTGGAGTTTGGGTGCTTTATGTATGCAAATCACTGGAGTGAGCATCGCTGTGCTCCGGGTACACTCGATGCTTGGGTACACTCAGTGCTCGGCCCAGTGCGAGCTGCTAGTAGTGTTTGATCGGTTGCACTGGGGGTAAAATGAGCATTATAGGATGTAGTGTGTACAAAAAAAGTGACAAAACTGGACCCCCCTCATCTGTAAGTGCTTTATTTATGGCTGGCTGCATGTGGACAGAGAGCCGGACTGACCAATCGGTGACTTCCAGTGAGGTTAGGGTTAAGTTTGCGTCCAGAGCAGAACTTTATAAAAGGTCCAGCTGAACCCCACGAACATAAACTTTCATGGGACTGCTCATCTGTAGTCCTGAAGCATCTCTTTTAAGATTGGTTCACATGACTAATTTCTCCACATCCAAGAAAACAGTGTGATTTTTTTTCTTATTAGACATTGGTCACACCGGCATCAGTTATTCTCGAATATGAAAAGAGAAAAACTTGGTTTTCCACCTTTTCTTTTCTGCCAATCAGATTTTTTTCACGGTGCCATAGACTTGCATTGCCAATTTGGATCCGACCCCTTGGATCAAAATTGGACGTGTCTTGGATTGTTTTTGTGGACCACTCGGTCCAAAGAAAAGAATTGCTCACGTAAAGTGCCCATTAGAACATCATAGGTACGAAAGCTTTCCTTGAAAACAACGGATAGCACTCAGACCAAAAATACGGTTTAGTGCACAAACTCTCATTTCCTTTTGTTCATTTCCTAAGAGTTATTTTTACGTTCTTCAAGTGTTTTGGTGCAATCTTTTTTCTTTTTACTGAAATTTAAAGGACGTCTTTTTAACTCAGTTTAACAATAAAGAAACTGCTAGAGGTTTTGATTTAAAAATATTGGTAATATGCTCAAAAAGACATTCAAGCATCATTGTGGTCCATCACATTTAACTTTGCATTATTAAGTATAAAGCATCTTCCGAGTGGAAACACACTGAAGAAGAGACCAGTCACTTCAAACCACGTCTAAAACAAAGGAGACAAAAGAGGCACAGGTGTGTCTTTATCATTTGAAGATAAGGGAATGTGCTCACTTTTTCCGGTTGTGATAACCCACAACCGATATAATCACTTGGACTGCTGCCGCTGGACCCAACGCCTCCACGTGCAATGTGGCTGTTTATCCAATTTCACCAAAGGGAGTGCACCTTGAATGAAACACTACACTGAGGAAGGTGCAGGGACGGCACCGAAACGCGTCGGTTGGAATAAAGGCGGTGAACAAAAGAAGCCGTGTCTTCTCATTCTTTTCGTGGCAGCACGGACCTGATAGAACACCACTCCCTTTGGTGAACTTCAATCAGTTGGTGTCTTTGAAAAACCTTAAGTTAAAACACTCTAAAAAGCCTGGACAAATAAACAGTAAGCCATTTTAACATTCAAATTAAAATGTAAAAATGGTCATTATTTTGATTACCGTATATACTCGTGTATAAGCCGACCCGTGTATAAGCCGACCCCCCTACTTTTGCCCCAAAAATCTGGAAAAACCTATTGACTCGTGTATAAGCCGAGGGTGGACCCCAGCACAGGTATACAGCCCCCAGCAGTGTGGTATACAGGCCCCCCCCAGTGGTATACAGGCCTCCCCAGTGGTAGTATACAGCAGCCCTAGTGGTAGTATACAGCAGCCCCAATGGTAGTATATAGCATCCCCAGCAGCCCCAGTGGTAGTATACAGCAGCCGCAGTGGTAGTATATAGCAGCCCCAGTGGTAGTATATAGCAGCCCCAGCAGTAGTATACAGCAGCCCCAGTGGTAGTATATAGCAGCCCCAGCAGTAGTATACAGCAGCCCCAGTGGTAGTATATAGCAGCCCCAGCAGCCCCAGTGGTAGTATACAGCAGCCCCAGTGGTAGTATATAGCAGCCCCAGTGGTAGTATATAGCAGCCCCAGTGGTAGTATATAGCAGCCCCAGTGGTAGTATATAGCAGCCCCAGTGGTAGTATACAGCAGCCCCAGTGGTAGTATACAGGAGCCCCAGCAGCCCCAGTGGTAGTATACAGGAGCCCCAGCAGCCCCAGTGGTATATACAGCAGCCCCAGTGGTATATACAGCAGCCCCAGTGGTATACAGGCCTCGGCAGTATATACAGCAGCCCCCAGGGGTTATACAGCACCCCCCAGGGGTTATACAGCGGCCCCCTGGGGGTCCCCAGCAGCCCCCAGGGGGTACCCAGCAGCCCCCTGGGGGTACCAACAGCCCCCTGGGGGTACCAACAGCCCCCAGGGGGTACCAACATCCCCCTGGGGGTACCAACAGCCCCCAGGGGGTACCAACATCCCCCTGGGGGTACCAACAGCCCCCAGGGGGTACCCAGCAGCCCCCTGGGGGTACCAACAGCCCCCTGGGGGTACCAACAGCCTCCAGGGGGTACCAACATCCCCCTGGGGGTACCAACAGCCCCCAGGGGTACCCAGCAGCCCCCTGGGGGTACCAACAGCCCCCTGGGGGTACCAACAGCCCCCTGGGGTACCAACAGCCTCCAGGGGGTACCCAGCAGCCCCCTGGGGGTACCAACAGCCCCCAGGGGTACCCAGCAGCCCCCTAGGGGTACCACCATCCCACTGGGGGTACCAACAGCCCCCAGGGGGTACCCAGCAGCCCCCTGGGGGTACCAACATCCCCCTGGGGGTACCAACAGCCCCCAGGGGGTACCCAGCAGCCCCCACAAGCTGGCACTGTCCCCCCTTGTAAGGGCCCCCCCCCCGGTGCTTATACATTACCAGCCCGGTTTTCTGATCAGCGCGGCTCCTCCGTGCTGCGTCTTCATCCTCCCGCGCTGGCTGCATCCGGGTTCTCCAGCGGTCCGCGCGATGACGTCACATCGCTGCGACAGCCGGAGATCACGGATGGAGCCAGCGAGGACGGGAGGATGAAGAAGCACCGAGGAGCGGCGCCGATCAGAACACCGGGCTGGTAATGTATAAGCACCGGGGGGGGGGCCCTTACAAGGGGGGACAGTGCCAGCTTTTGGGGGGCTATATGAACTGCATCCCCCTGCCGCTGATTGACAGGGGGATGCAGTGCATATTTAATGAGCGGCCCCACGTGATGGGGCCGCTCATACAGCAGCCTCCCCCCGCCTCCTCCAGCCTCCACAGCCCCCGGGACACAGCCCCCACCACACGGGTCTACCGTATAGACCCGTGTATAAGCCGAGGGGGGACTTTTCAGCCCAAATTTTGGGCTGAAAAACTCGGCTTATACACGAGTATATACGGTATTTAGTTAGCTGGTTTTCAGTCAGTTTTTGGAGTGGACCCCCTGACAAAGATGTTCTATGCACATATCTTGACCCTGGGTAACAATCGTGCATCTCCAGAGTTTGTGCACATGTGGTTCTCTTACGAACATTGCTGTCCAAGTTGGGTACATGAGTATCATTTTTTATGACTCTTTCCTCTCCTCTTCTTTCCTCGCATTGCCCCCTTGTATCACCCCTCTTCTCTTACTCCTCCTCTCCTCCTCTTCCCCCTCTCTTATATTTCCTCCTTTCTCTTCTCTTTCAACTTCTCTTTCTTTTTCTATTTTCTGTCACCTCTTCTTTCTCCTTTTCTCTCTAATCACTCCTCTATACTCTTATCACTCCTCTGCACTTTTATTGCTCCTCTTTTATGTTCTTTCTCCTCTTTTGTCTTCTCATGCCTCTTTACTCTTCTCGCTCCTCTTTTTTTCTCTTCTTGCTCCTCTTCTCTCTAAACACTCTTCTCTCTTTTCTCCTCCCCTTTTCTCCTCCTCTTTTCTCCTCCCCTTTTCTCCTCCCACTTTATCCTCCCCCTTTATCCTCTCTCTTCTGCCCTCCCTTCTGCCCTCCCTTCTGCCATCTCTTCTGCCCTTTCTTCTGCCCTCTCTTCTGCCCTCCCTTCTTCCCTCCCCTCCTCTTCTCTCTTTTCTCTTCTTTTTTTCCTCTTCTCATATCTTTCCTTTTCTCTCTTCTTATCACTTCTCGCTCCTCTTCTCTCTTTCCCCCCTATCCTCCATGTCCATCCTCTTCTCTCTTCCTTTCTCCTCCTTTCACCTCTCGACTCTGAAGTGCAACATGGTTCTCTCTCCTCCATGTTTATTTTCTTAGCAATTATAATCTTTCCAGTATTGAAATTTTCTGGAGTTTATTCAATGTAAATAAACTTTTGTGAAAACTAGAAAATAATGCAAATTCTAATTCAGATGATCCACTCCTCTCTAGTACATAAGCTTTAAGATTGGATTTGTTGGAACTAATAGATAGTCTTCTGGAGATGTAGGGTTCTTGGAATGTCACCACTCCAATGTATGCCCCCGTTAGCTTTTATTATTTTTTTTATGCTGTTTTATTTCTCTCTCTCATGCCTGTCTTCCAGTACATGTATGTTTTTTGTGCATCCCTCGTTTATAGCTTGCTGTTATGCAGTGTATGTCTTGGTAGAGCTGGCTTTGCAGTGCTCTATTATCACAATGATGCAATGCTCGGGTAGACTTGTAGCACTCATAACAACAGTTTCATATATCTATTAATATTTTAACATGCTTTTAAGAAAATTTGGCTTTTTTTCTAGCTCTGGTCTCCATGCAGACATTTATTACAGCTAATGACAGACATAACACTTAGTATCACCATACATAAAGCCTATTTGCTTTATTCCTATCCATTTTTAACATCTATTATTAACACAAAAACTAATTTTGTGCAAGTTAATCAGTGTACTTCAATTCTCCGTTACCAGTTGTGCTTCCATGTATGGCTTCAGGCCTGAGTAGGTTTGTACTGTATAATGCATCCTCTATAAATGATTGTATTAAGGGTAATGGGTCACATATATTACTGCAATTGATAGTGATGTCATTTGCCACAAGAGCTATGCATAAATATCTACGCATTGGAGCCATCTTGTCTAGAAAAATATGGGTCTGAAAGTTTACAATGGACAAGTCACATGTATGAAGCGGATTCTAGTCTGTCATATTTACCTAGAGTATAGCTCCCTCCACCAAAAAACAAAAAAATCATGTAACTGGAGAGGTATTCCAAGAAAAGAAGATCTTGAATGAAATATGGGCCTATCTGTTGTCCTCAGTGTCACATGTTCAGAGGCATAACACTAATCTACAGAGCCTATGGCTGCTGTGAGGCCTATAAATTAGGAGGGTCATCAGTTGACCCTTTTCAGCTTGATGTTTCACCATTCAGCTTGTAAACATGGCTATCAGTGCAGTATGTCCATTGATGTCACTAAATCGCGCCTGCTGTGCTGAGCCTCCGTCCAATATGCAGCACGAGAGTAAGTAAGCAAGCGCAGATTGGAGAGAACTAGGGAGGTTAAGGCCACAGTCTACAAGGATGGTGAGGATACGGTAGGTGAGGGACAGGACCTTGCCCATGAGGGTTCACAGTCTACAAGGGATGGTGAGGACACAGTAGGTGAGGAGAGAGGACCCTGCAGCGAGTACCACTGTCTACAAGGATGGGTGAAGATACAGTGAGGGAGGGGAGAAGACCCTGCCTATGAGGTTCACAGCCTACTAGGGATAGGTGAGGGTACAGGGGGAGAGTGGAGAAGACCCTGTCTACAAGAGCTCAGTCTACAATGGGTGGATGAGGATACAGTGGAGGAAGGGAGAAGACAAGGGCTTGCAGGCTACAAATGATGGGTGAGGGTACAGTAGGTGAGGTGAGAGGACTCTGCCCAGAGGGCTAAGTCTACAATGGCTGGGTAAGGATACAGTAGGTGGAGACAGGACCCTGCCCACGAAGGCTCGCAGTCTACAAGGGATGGGTAAAGATAGAGCAGGGAAGGGAGAGGATGCTGCCTATGAGGGCTCACAGAGTTTGCAAGGGATGTGAAGATACAGTAGGCAAGGGGATAGGACCCTACCTGTGAGGGCTAACAGACTAAAGGGATAGGCGAGGATACAGTAGGTAAGGAGAGAAGACCCTGCCCATGAAGGCTCACAGTCACAAGTGAAGGGGGAATATAGTGGAGGAGGGGAGATGACCTTGCCCGCAAGGCCTTACAGTCTACAAGATGTGGGTGAATATACAGTCGGTAAGGGTAGAGCTGCTTGTGCAGCGGTTTAGTGGACTGAGAGTTAATGCAGGTTGTAGACTTGTAAGAAGAGGTGGGTCTTCAGGTTTTTTTTTCAGGTGTCCATGATAGGCAAGAGTCTTATATGTTGGGCAAAGAGTTCCAGAGTTTGGGGGATACACGCAAAAAATCTTGTATATGGTTTTGGGAAGGGAGATAAGAGGGGAGTAGAGTAGGAGATTTGGTGAGGATCAGAGGTTACATGCAGGTAAGTACCGGAAGACTAGGTCACAGATGTACACAGGAGACAGGTTGCATAAATCACTATTAATTAGTTTAGCATATTGCCCAAGCACAATTTTTATGAATGGTTTAAACGCAAAATTAAAAAAATCCTCCCTAGAAAATATATTTTTTGTTGGTAACATAATGTACACAACTGAGTCCTAAGTGAGCCATGAAATAGCGCACTTCCTCAAATCCCAGTTTTCTGCTGATCCCAATTCTTATTTTAGGCTTCACTTGAACGCAAGCACTGCTCCTTCTCCCGACTGTCTATTGTAGTAGGAAGGCCCCTGCAGAATGCTGTATAATTGGCCTGATTGGTGCTCATGTGTCTCCTCATTACCCGTCTCAACAAAGCCCAGTTTCTGTTAAATCCACATTTTAGAGCGTGTTTTCGCTAATTAACAGTCTTGCACACTTTTCTACAAATAGAAGCGAGCATTGTCTGTTATGTAGCTCTCCGTGAAGCATTACGAGACTCTTTGTGAAGTAACAGCCCCGATTCCACTGAAGTTTGTGCACTCGTCTTATTGGGAGAGCTGAATTACAATGAGTATGTGAGCCCGAAACTTAATTAATGCCTTTAACAGATACCTGAACGTTCTCTTTATTGCCTGAAATTATTGCATCCTTTTTAACCCAACATAATCACAAAATCTGACGATTCAAATTGAATTCATTTTAAGCTTTATTCCCTGCACTGTTATAAAATACATACTGCTTTGGCAATCTAGATTTTTGAGTAATTTGTTTGGGATTTTAGATTTTCTTTCAAACTTTTCCTTAGCCTTGATAAGTATAAGCCTGAATATTCATTGTTTTACCTTTACTAAAGAAGCTGCATTGTCACATTTTTGCTTTTTATTTTGATCCAGTATTTGTTGTTTTTTATCCTATTTTCCATTTGTGCCGAAGTACTCTTTTAATTTGCTCCTTTGTTTTAAGACTATTTTATGCGTTCACCGGTTTCTTTTATTTAAGTCCACAAATGTGGGGCATAATATATATTTCCCAGATGTTTTCATTAATTGTGACTTTCTAAAAAGTTAGGTTTTTTTTTGCGGGAATGTACCCCAGTCCTTGTCAGGAATAAAAAAAAACACAATACTTATAACATGTTTGTATAGAAAAACACTAGAAAAACACAAAAATTATTTTTTTAAAAACAAGATTATGAAAAGAAACCTTTAAATAACTGTAGATGTTAAATATATATGGTTGTAAATTTTTGACAAAAACAATTCCCAAAAAGCTTGATGCCCTCTTAAACAAAGCAGCAAATGATTCTTTCACTGAACGAATGAGCGGTTTGCTAATTGTGCAGTATAAATGCACATTAAAGGGGTTGTCTACTAGTCAGACAACCCCTTCTCAACATCAGTGCGTGAGCTCTACATTCAATCGCCGCCAGCTTCACACTCCCACCTTTGGATGAATAAAACATCAGGAAGAAGTCAGAGCTGCGTCTTCTCTCTTAGTTCCTATTAATGTTTGATACATATGAAGGTAGGCGTGTGAAGCTGGTGGTGGTTTAACATGAGGCTCATGTAATGGAGCAGCTTCACAGTAGCCCCAGTAGAGCGGGTGCTGGCACCACTGGAATGGCCCCAGCACTGTAGGTGAGTACAGGCACTGTCATTTTAATGGAGGCAAATGCTCAGATTGCAAAAAGAGGTTATCAGAGTGGTGGACAACCCCCATAAAGGGTTTTTACAGTGAAGTTGTGTTAGCATTAGTAATGAGTGAACGCTACCATACTCTGGGGCTCAGTACTGGTAATGAGCAGTTAGATGCTCAGAGTACTGAGTATAATGAAAGTAACTGGTAAACCTGTGCATTTTTCTAGAAGATCTTCCATTCCAAAAAAATGCTCAAGTTTCTTATTGACTTTCATTATACTCGGGTACTTGAGTTGTGCCCATCCCAACATCCAATTGCTCATGTAGAGTACCAAGCAGTCAAACACCCAAGCATAGTAGTGTTCACTCATCACTAGTTATCATCACCTATCAAATGTTCGACCACTACTCTATTAATTCCCTATGGAGCACAGCCCCATAGAGGATGAATGAAGCATGTTCACTGCTCTCCATTCTAAATAAGGATAACTGGGATCATCCTTGGTTTGCCAGTCGGTGCAGGTCACTGTGCTCAGACCATCAATAATCTAACAGTATCACTAGACATGAGCGGACTATGGAAGTTCAGGTTCTGGTGATTCTGTTGGACTTTATATAAAGTGCTGTTCTGGACCCAAACTTGACCTGAACCTCATTAGAAGTCCCTGATTGGACAGTTCTGCTCCCCACCCTCATATAGCTAGTCATAAACAAAGCATTTCCTGAGGGACAGCTGGGTTTTGTCATTTTCTTTTTTTGTACAGACTACATCCGATAACACTGATTTTCCCCTAGTGCAGCCGATCTAACACTGGAAGCGTCTCACACTGGGCCAAGCACCGAGTGTACCCAAGCACAGTGATGCTCGCTCCAAAGATTTGCATATGTAAAGCATCCAAACTCTGAACCTGAACACGATAAGTGTTTTTGTAAAGTATGTCTCAGTACTAACTCCGAACTTCAAAGTCCAGTTCGATCATCTCTAGTCTTCACTTAACTTGTCATGCATCCAAACGCAATATATCTTCACTGGACAATCTCTTTCAATATTCAATAAATGGGGGTCCCACCATGAAAATCTACATCCTACATGGTGTATGTTGAGCAATTTTTGGTGGTCCCAGAAAAATAGAGAGAGCCACCTACCTGCCTATTCTTACCAGTGTATGCCGGGGACGTGTTCTCAAGATAGATCCGGATCCTACATCCTATCCATATACCATGTATTTCCCAGACGGGAACACCCCTTTAAGATATGTACAATATTTTCTTTCTAACCTGTCAGATATATATGTAGCAGAATGTCCTATAAAAACTCTAGAATATAATAGCAGCATGTTTCTGGTACGAGTCACACATAATACGTAAACGGTTATGATAATAAAGGAAGTGCATCTCCTCATTAATAATGGATCGCCTGCTAATACACACTGCTCCATTCATTATGTCAAGTCACAGGCTGAGATGCTACAACATCTGTCCATTTTTTTTTCCTTCCTTAGATTCCTTACATGTATCCCATATGTATCATGCTGTCATATCAAATAAAAAAAAAGCTCAAAAAATGCTATAAAGCCAACAATCCTGTTGTTGTAAACATTATGTGGGTATAACATTCCTCTTATAGTACTGACATTAATAGCAGCATATGATCTTTTGTTTGTGACAAATCCTTCACCTGTCCATCGATTATTTATCATTTTTGTACTTCGTTTGAATAAAAACCCTATAATAGTTGGATGATTTGGCTTTTCTTTAAACCGGTAAACTAAAAGAGATGCAGGAATGTCCGCACCGTTTCTGCACCTCTTGGCCAAAAAAGTTAAGGAGCAAAAAGAGTGTTTTTGTTCCTTGTTCTGTGAGTTTTTATGCATTTTTGCAATGTGTTTTTGGTGCAGATTTTTTCCATTTATGAGAATGTATGACATCTGCAGCAAAAATGCTGAAAGAATTGGACATCCTGAAGATTTATTTTTGCAGCAAAAAGTACTTGACGTGTGCGGAGACTTCAGGATTCTCAATCACTTTGTGACAAATGTGCACTCAAAAAACCCAACGCAATGTTATTGTCACGCACTTAGATGGCGCTGACATTGCTGGATCGGGCTGTGTATGTTGTTTGTCTTTAACCTTCCTAGCGGTATTCCCGAGCTTGACTCGGGGTTAACATTCACTGCCAGAAGCGGTAACCCCGAGTCAAGCTCGGGCTTACCCGCGGTCGCGGCAGATGCGGTGAAAAAAACGCATCTGCTGCGATTGCCGCATATCCGCCGCACTTGCGGCGCGGTTGCGGTAATCGACATAGTAAGTATAGGGGGACTTGCGGCAGGTGCGGCAAGTGCGGTTTTGCACTTGCGGCAGGTGCGGCCGCGAAAAAAACGCACTTGCCGCGAGTGCCGCATAGCCGCCGCACTTGCGGCGCGGTTGCGGTAATCGCCATAGTAAGTATAGGGGGACTTGCGGCAGGTGCGGCAAGTGCGGTTTTGCACTTGCGGCAGGTGCGGCCGCGAAAAAACCGCACTTGCCGCACTTGCGGCGGCAATCGCGGCAGATGCGGTTTTTTCACCGCATCTGCCGCGACCGCGGGTAAGCCCGAGCTTGACTCGGAGTTACCGCTTCTGGCAGTGAATGTTAACCCCGAGTCAGGCTCGGGAATACCGCTAGGAAGGCTAGAGTCTTCTTTGATCAGGTAATTACTAAGAATTGCAGGCCTACTGTACATAACACCAAATTTCCATGCCAAAAAATGGTACCGCTTTTAGCACAAAATTCCTGACATAATCATACCGCCAGGGAGGTTAAGAGCTGCATGAGGTGTAGATGTGAAGGTCTTTGCCTCCTGGGTTGTGCTCCAGAGCTGCATTCACGATTATGTTCAGCTGCTGGTTGAGGGGTTGATGTGTGACTGCCCTGGAATCCCCTCCCCCTGGCTTTAAATGGCCTTCCCTCTCCTCTGTCAGATGCTGCTGATAGTTATTTGCTGATGGTCTTGGTGCCGTGCTGTTGTTTAGCTGCTGGGCTGAAGTCTTTCTTTGGGAGTAGCTGTGATCCTAGATCCGTGGGTGGAGGTAGGGGCCCTCAGCCTAGGGCTATTCAGGAGCCAGGGAATAGGGCAGAGACTCAGACCTCCTCACCATCAGAGGTACCTCCCTGAGCAGGGCGAGCTAGGGACCCCCAGGGTAAAGGTCAGATTAGCTCCTTCTGATCCCTTCGCCCATTACACCTAACTGTTACCTTATTCCCTTACCTCCCAAGCGTGACAGTTATTAATTTTACTCTCAATTACTATTGTATTATTTGTTGAATGTTTTAATTTATATTATTATTTTTAATATGGTTGTTATTCCTATTCTATTAGTAGTATATTTACATATGAAAACTATTTTAAAATATAATAGAGCAATTTTATGTTAATTTCTTAACCCAGTAAATGAAAATATATATAGTTTGCTTTATTTTTCCGTATTATTTTTTATAATTATGTACATTGTAATTTATGATCAGCACTTGGCTCACTTTACCTGGCTCTAATGTTCTCCTGACATGAACTACCAGCCTCTCAGACATTTATGTGATTCTTATTTTTTGTCATCAGAAAATGACCAACTGTTTAGATAAGGGTTTTTGTTTTAAATATAAATATTTTTCTAACAATTGTGGGAACATATTTTTTCATATAACTCTCTGTGTTATAGAAATCTAGAAATCTAGATTTTGGACTCGTACATCATGTTGTTACAGGATGTGCACATGTATATTAGCAGCAGATTGACTATGACCCTATCTCGTGTACTGAAACATCTACTGAGCATGGGCAAAGGTCATTGTGAAGGCAGGGGGAGCAGGGGGAGCTGTGATATCACATATTGTGACTGGTGGATTTAGTGTTAGTAGCTGGTTATAAAGGTGTTACCTGTTATTTTAAGCCTGCCTCTGATGATAATGAGACCACTGAAAAGTAAAAGGTGGAAAGCTGGGCTAACAATCCACTATATAATTGGTGGACACCTAGGCTAATCATCCACTATATAATGGGGAAAACCTAGGATAACCATCTGCTATATAATGAGGAAATCAAGACTCGCCATCTGCTATATAAGGGGAGTAAACTAGGCTAACCATCCACTATATAATGGGAGGGAACCTAGGCTAACCATCCACTATGTAATTGGAGAAAACCTAAGCTAACCATCCACTATATAACGGGAGTTAACCTATGCTAGCCATCTGCTATATAATGGGAGGAAATCTATGGTAACCATCTGCTATATAACAAGAGGAAACCTAGCCTAACCATCTACTTATATAATCGGGAGTTTGGGATTCAGGCACTGTAGCCGAATCCCAAAATCCTTTGCGGCACTGCGTGCCGCAGCCGCACTAGCTCACACCGCCGCCATCCTGCCAACCGCCGTCAGCCCCGCCGCGAGCGCGTCATCGTGAGTGCCCTCCGCGAGGTCTACACTGCCCGGATGCCGGCGGTGGCTTCCGCCCCTTGCCGCTCTCTCACCGCTGGGGCCTCTGTGTCGCCATGCTGGTGGAGTAGCGGTGTAGGGGCTGTGGGTGGGTGTCGGGAGCCAGTGACGTCGTCCTGTGGCCGCCGGCGGCGCCGGCCAATGGGAGTGAGCGGGGCGTGTCGGGCTACAAAGCCTGACACGCCCCGCTCACTCCCATTGGCCGCTGCCCCTACAAGCGGATTGGGCGCTGTGTTGTAAACACAGGACACCCATCCCATTGCCCAGGACTCTGCGTCCTGGACCAATCGGATGGCCGTCCTCTCTTTAATACACAATGCCCAATCAGCTCCTTCTCCTTAGGTCACGTGTGACCTGAGGGAGGGACTGATCCCTCTCTGCAGCCCCCACCCCGCCGCAGAGGACAATGCCGTGTGACTGGGGCTGCGATCACTCCCAGCACGCAGCCACGTCCTACCGCCGAGCGGTGATGTCGCCGCTCCAGCCGCATCTCTCCTCACCCCTCCAGCCGCATCTCTCCTCACCCCTCCAGCCGGACCTCTCCTCACCCCTCCAGCCGGACCTCTCCTCACCCCTCCAGCCGGACCTCTCCTCACTCCTCCAGCCGGACCTCTCCTCACCCCTCTAACCGGACCTCTCCTCACCCCTCCAGCCGGACCTCTCCTCACCCCTCCAGCCGGACCTCTCCTCACCCCTCCAGCCGGACCTCTCCTCACCCCTCCAGCCGGACCTCTCCTCACCCCTCCAGCCGGACTTCTCCTCACCCCTCCAGCCGGACCTCTCCTCACCCCTCCAGCCGGACCTCTCCTCACCCCTCCAGCCGGACCTCTCCTCACCCCTCCAGCCGGACCTCTCCTCACCCCTCCAGCTGGACCTCTCCTCACCCCTCCAGCTGGACCTCTCCTCACCCCTCCAGCCTCTGCTCTCCTCACCCCTCCAGCCTCCCGCCACATCATACTCTGCTACCCACAGAGCTGCCTGTATACTCTGCTACCCACAGAGCCGCCTGTATACTCTGCTACCCACAGAGCCGCCTGTATACTCTGCTACCCACAGAGCCGCCTGTATACTCTGCTACCCACAGAGCTGCCTGTATACTCTGCTACCCACAGAGCTGCCTGTATACTCTGCTACCCACAGAGCCGCCTGTATACTCTGCTACCCACAGAGCCGCCTGTATACTCTGCTACCCACAGAGCCGCCTGTATACTCTGCTACCCACAGAGCCGCCTGTATACTCTGCTACCCACACAGCACCCACCATACACACAATTCATTTCACCGCTCTCCCGATGCAATTGCATCGGGCCTTTTTACTAGTTTGCTATATAATGAGAGGAAACCTAGCCTAACCATCTGCTATATAATGGGAGGAAACCTAGCCTAACCATCTGCTATATAATGGAAGGAAACCTAGACTATCCATCTGCTATATAATGGGAGGAAACCTAGCCTAATCATCTGCTATATAATGGGAGGAAACCTAGCCTAACCATCTGCTATATAGTGGAGGAAACCTAGGCTAACCATCTGCTATATAATGGGAGGAAACCTAGCCTAACCATCTGCTATATAATGGGAGGAAACCTAGCCTAAGAATCTGCTATATAATGGAGGAAACCTAGGCTAACCATCTGCTATACAATGGAGGAAACCTAGGCTAACCATCTGCTATATAATGGAGGAACCCTAGCCTAACCATCTGCTATATAATGGAGGAACCCTAGCCTAACCATCTGCTATATAACGGAGGAAACCTAGCCTAACCATCTGCTATATAATGGGAGGAAACCTAGCCTAAGAATCTGCTATATAATGGAGGAAACCTAGGCTAACCATCTGCTATACAATGGAGGAAACCTAGGCTAACCATCTGCTATATAATGGAGGAACCCTAGCCTAACCATCTGCTATATAATGGAGGAACCCTAGCCTAACCATCTGCTATATAACGGAGGAAACCTAGCCTAACCATCTGCTATATAACGGGAGGAAACCTAGCCTAAGAATCTGCTATATAATGGAGGAAACCTAGGCTAACCATCTGCTATACAATGGAGGAAACCTAGGCTAACCATCTGCTATATAATGGAGGAACCCTAGCCTAACCATCTGCTATATAATGGAGGAACCCTAGCCTAACCATCTGCTATATAACGGAGGAAACCTAGCCTAACCATCTGCTATATAATTGGAGGAAACCTAGCCTAACCATCTGCTATATAATGGGAGGAAACCTAGCCTAAGAATCTGCTATATAATGGAGGAAACTTAGACTATCCATCTGCTAGGTTTTATTAAAACCTTTTGAAATAAAACCTATCAATTTAAGCTCATGCAGTTGTCAATTTTAACAATAATAATAGACAAAGCCCCACACTAATCTTTCTTCAGACTACTGAGTGTTCCCTTTATTCACATAAGGAGAGGAGACAATGGTAACTTCACACTGTGGAGGTGCAATCCTATATAGCACAGTTCATTGATTACAGAGTATAAAATGAAAAGATGCACTCATCACAGGTGGACTTCAAATCTTTATTCTTAGTTACACACAGGTGACATGCGGATGGGCTGCAAGGTGTAGGCTATATCCACTGGAACAACTCACGTTTCGCTCATTTGAGCTTCTATGGGTCCCAGAGGACCCATGGATGCTCAATCAAGCAAAGTGTGTGTTGTCCCAGTGAACGTAGCCTACACCTTGCAGCCCATCCGCATGTCACCTGTGTGTAACTAAGAATAAAGATTTGAAGTCCACCTGTGATGAGTGCATCTTTTCATTTTATTCCCTATAATCAGTTGTCTATTTTTCTAATGCAAGTTCATTGTTTTTTCAGAGATAGAATCCATTATTGTCTATGGTTCTGTTCACATATCTGTATATTTTTGCAGATGGAGTAGTCCACTAAAAATCATGAATACATCTCTGATTTTGATCAGAGTCTCTGATCGCTCTTGTGAATACAACTCTATTGGCCTGCTATTGGCGGGGGGTCGCATAATTGATGGGAGGTATGTGTCACAGTGATGCCTGTTATCTGTGACATAAGCCAGGGTATTATTCTCTAGTCCACGTTTGCACTGGGAGTTTTACTTAGTGCATGCAAGGGTCCGGTTTATGGGTGCTGTGAGAGACGGCGGGTCCAGTACCCACATACATCACCGCTGAGTGTGGTTACAGGCTATAAACTGGAGCATGGTGTGAAGCACGGCTGTCTGTGCTAGGAGGGGCTGAGAGTAGCCTCCTGTGTGTGAAGACTCAGGCCAAGCTGGATGCTGGTCACTGACCCACATGTGTGAAATGCAGTTCGGCGACACCTGAGAAGGGGCGCTATAAAGCAATTGTTTTCCGTCTGTTCTGGCCTGCACTTAAAGGCTGCTAGTTTTGCATTTTTTCTGTTATCAGTCTATGGAGGGAATAAACCGTTTTGGACTATAAGTTTGAGAAGACGCTGCCTCTTGTGGTTCTCCTGACGCCCGCAAGTGAGTCGCCCTATCACAATATATATATATATATAGTGTTGGCCAAAAGTATTGACACCCCTGCAATTTGTCAATAGTACTCAGTCTCCTGAAATCAATAAAATACTAAGTCCAAAAAAAAAAGGTGAGAAAGTATTAAGTGATACCTTATTGCTAACAAGAAATTATTTTGAGCTTCAATTTCCTGAAATCACAAATTCTTTGGTATTATTATCTTCATTTAATTTGTCTTCAATGAAAAAACACAAAAGAGAATGAAGCAAAAAGCAAAACATTGATCATTTCACACAAAACTCCAAAAATGGGCCAGACAAAAGTATTGGCACCCTCAGCCTAATACTTGGTTGCACAACCTTTATCCAAAATAACTGCGATCAACCGCTTCCGATAACCATCAATGAGTTTACTTACAATGCTCTGCTGGAATTTTAGACTTCTTTGGCAAACTGCTCCAGGTCCCTGATATTTGAAGGGTGCCTTCTCCAAACTGCCATTTTTAGATCTCTCCACAGGTGTTTTTGGATTCAGGTCTGGACTCATTGCTGGCCACCTTAGAAGTCTCCAGTGCTTTCTCTTAAACCATTTTCTAGTGCTTTTTGAAGTGTGTTTTGGGTCATTGTCCTGCTGGAAGACCCATGACCTCTGAGGGAGACCCAGCTTTCTCACACTGGGCCCTTCATTATGCTGCAAAATTTGTTGGTAGTCTTCAGACTTCATAATGCCATGCACACGGTCAAGCAGTCCAGTGCCAGAGCAGCAAAGCAACCCCAAAACATCAGGGAACCTCCTCCATGTTTACTGTAGGGACCGTGTTCTTTTCTTTGAATGCCTTTTTTTTCTCCTGTAAACTCCATGTTGATGCCTTTGCCCAAAAAGAGAAAACATTCTTCCAAATTATTTTAGGCTCTCTCAGGTAAGTTTTGGTAAACTCCAGCCTGGCTTTTTTATGTCTTGGGTAAGAAGTGGGGTCTTCCTGGGTCTTCTACCATACAGTCCCTTTTCATTCAGATGCCGACAGATAGTACGGGTTGACACTGTTGTACCCTCGGACTGCAGGGTAGCTTAAACTTGTTTGGATGTTAGTCAAGGTTCTTTATCCACCATCCGCACAATCTTGCATTGAAATCTCTTGTCAATTTTTCTTTTCCATCCACATCTAGGGAGATTAGCCACAGTGCCATGGGCTTCAAACTTCTAGATGACACTGCGCACGGTAGACACAGGAACATTCAGGTCTTTGAAGATGAACTTGTAGCCTTGAGATTGCTCATGCTTCCTCACAATTTGGTTTCTCAAGTCCTCAGACAGATCTTTGGTCTTCTTTCTTTTCTCCATGTCAATGTGGTACACACAAGGACACAGGACAGAGGTTGAGTCAACTTTAATCCATTATCAACTGGCTGCAAGTGTGATTTAGTTATTGTCAACACCTGTTAGGCGCCACAGGTAAGTTACAGGTGCTGTTAATTACACAAATTAGAGAAGCATCACATGATTTTTCTAACAGTGCTAATACTTTTGTCCACCCCCTTTTTTATGTTTGGTGTGGAACTATATCCAATTTGGCTTTAGGACAATTCTTTTTGTGTTTTTTTCATTGAAGACAAATTAAATAAGATAATAATACCAAAGAATTTGTGATTGCAATCATTTTCAGGAAAAAATGAGTATTATCTGACAGAATTGCAGGGGTGTCAATACTCTTGGCCAACACTGTGTATATATATATACATATATATATAAAATAATATTGTATTTTTTAATTAATCTTGATAATTTGGCTTATTCCAATTTGGTCGAAGTTGTGTTAACACTAATTTCTCCATTTTTTTCTTTTATTTTTTTTCCCAATTTTCTAAATGCCAAGATGACTGGTTCTTGCTCTGTAAATCTCATGCTGGTGGTGCCCACGGTTTTACATAGTGAAGTGTTTGATAAATGAGGCCCTTTTGTGTGAAGGCCTAGACAGAGATTGACAGCCCCGTGAAGGTGTAATGTTTCCTGCTGCTGCCTCTCTACAGCTCCACAAGATAAGGATCAGTAATTTGAACTAGATGAGGCTGGAAGTCTTGGAGGTTAAGCTGTTGTGTTTCTTATTGCTAATCAGGCTTTGACACCCCCTTTATATTATCAGACCTTGATACGGAAACTGTAAATTATTAAAAGCCTCCCATCGTCTTATATTCTACCGCCTGCTATGTTGGTTAGAAAATTGCCAGGAGAATCTGTTGCCCTGAGCTCACGGTGACTATTGGTGCAGCCATTGTTTATGGTCTTCCTACCAGACATACAAAAAATAAGTTAATAAACCAACTTTAAGTGGTTAATCCATCTTCAAAAACGGGTTTGGTTGGAGAGGTCTTATAAAAACAAACACTTTAGCTATTTACTGCTTATTAAAATTTTCAGTCGCTCTTCAGATATCAATGCCTTTTTTTTGTTTACAGCTCATTAACTTGGAGACCAACCACTGGTCCGAACATGTGCAGTGCTTACAAGCTCTAGTCTATTGAGCTTGTAAACGCTGTTTTAAAGCATGCCAAGATCGCTGGATCATGCTGTCACCTCCTAATCCCGGCCAGTTCAGCGATAGGCTACACGGCAGTGGTGGTCGATCTCCTGGGCAATGAGCTGTAAAGAAAAGAAAAATATCTCAAGAACGGCTAAAAATTTTAACAAGCGGTAAATTGCAAAATTGCTTGTTTTTACAGGCCCTAGCAAACAATAACAAAACAAAAAAATTCCAGCTTTGATAATTCTCCAAACAACTAAATATAAATGGGGATAAATTCCCAACGCATTTCGAGCCGATCATATGTGAATTTTTATCCCTGTTTAAATTTAGTTGTTTGGAGAATTATCAAAGCTGGATTTTTTTCTTTTTCTGCAAGGATCCTTATGTCTGATCTGATGTTTTCCAATGAGCTGGATACCAACTCTAACGCTCCTATCCAACAATATCCACTCAATTGTGAGCTGGATACCAACTCCCACGCTCCTATCCACTCAATGGTGAGCTTGATACTAACTCCCACGCTCCTATCCAGCAATATCCACCCAATGGTGAGCTGGATACCAACTCCCACGCTCCTATTCAATAATATCCACTCAATTGTGAGCTGGATACCAACTCCCACGCTCCTATCCAACAATATCCACCCAATGGTGAGTTGGATACCAACTCCCACGCTCCTATCCAACAATCAGAGGCTTGGGGGAAGGAGGGTGTGTAACAGTCCGCGCTGCCAGAATTTCCGCGTGTAAATGATGCAAGAAGCCGATGTCCAAATCAAACCTTTCTTTTATTCATCCAACGCGTTTCAACGCCTTTCCTGGCGTCGTCTTCAGGGATCCCTGAGGAAGACGCCAGGAAAGGCGTTGAAACGCGTTGGATGAATAAAAGAAAGGTTCGATTTGGACATCGGCTTCTTGCATCATTTACACGCGGAAATTCTGGCAGCGCGGACTGTTACACACCCTCCTTCCCCCAAGCCTCTGATTTCGTTTCCACAAGTGGAGACCGGTGGAAGTCCAGCAGCAGCCATCTGGGAATTGATCCTATCAGGTCTACTAACCAGTTGTGGGTATCACAACTGGCATAGGTGAGTGGTAACTTTATTCTCACCTTTGGGTTTAGTGTCTAGTGATAGGGGCACTATTGCGCCTTTTGTCCTCCCCCCTTTTTTCTCGTCCTATCCAACAATATCCACTCAATGGTAAGCTGGATACCAACTCCCATGCTCCTATTCAACAATATCCACCCAATGGTGAGCTGGATACCAACTCCCACGCTCCTTTCCAACAATATACACTCAATGGTGAGCTAGATACCAATTCCCATACTCATATCCAACAATATCAATCTATGAAAATGGAAATAATCATTTAAAATACGTTATATGACTTAATCTTTAGGAGTTTCCCAATTTCCTGATACTGATTTGCCTTACAGTCCTTCAAAATAATTCTGAAGAGGCTGATTCTAATGAGAATACGGGTAATATATTGCAAGTTAAACCACCTAGTACATAATAAAGGTATGATCAGTGGGAGGTCTGACCCTGAGACCCTCAATAATCTTGAAACATTGCTCCCAAAGCGTCCTGTGAACGGAACCATATTGAGCATGTGTGACCACCTTCCCATTCACTTCATGATCACCCATAATCATAGACGAAAACAAAACCCTGGAGTCACATCCATACCAGCATTGTGTGATTGCTGGGGACCCACATGCAATCATCTATTTGGCTGTGTGCATGCGCTTTTTTACGCGTTTTTGAGTGCAGATTTGTTACAAAATTAGAGGCAGATGCAGTGAAGTCAATGAGAAACTTGAAGTCTCCTACACACACTGAATATTTTCTCTTTGCAGAGTTAAATCTACAACATGTCAAATCTTAAAGCGTTTTTGTTGCAGACTTTACCCATACTAATGAGTGGGAAAAATCTGCACCAAAAACGCACAGAAACGTGGAGAAAATAAGCGTTTATGCTGCTGTTTTGTCCTGCCAGGAGATGCAGAAATTTCTGCACCAAATCCTAATTGTGTGCACATACCCTTTATTGTCTATCCTGAGGATGGGTAATAAATGTATTTAATTAGTGAGAAAATTAGTGTAATTACTTTTTCTGCAGCTTTAAATAACAGAATTGGGTTAAAGGTGTAAAGCGCAAAATGTAATTATCAAGAATTGTCTAAACCATTAATGATACTATTGTCTTATGTAACAGAGGAGCCATAGGACCTCTCAGACCCCAGGCCACTGATGAGACTGTTGTGCCTGCACCATAATTGTCCATAATTATCAACATCAAATGATTTCCTGGGATTCCATGACCAAAAGTGGGCCGGGGCATTCACAAGGGAGGGACAAGACTTTACGTTAACTTACGACGAAATGTGGACAACCATGTATAGCTGTATTTCTGGTAAATTGCTTTCTGTTTCTCCCTTCCCATTTTCTACACCAGGACAGACTCATTATAAGGGCAGAAACTAAGGCCATAGGCCATTGTCAGGTCCTACATGTGTTGACGAGGCTCGATGTATTATTCCTATCGTGGTTTGTAGCAAGCTCATTATCATTGCTCAGGGGTCTTGATCTCTCCGTCTGTACAGTCATCAGGTCAATAATTTGAGGTTGTCATGGCATTTACCTATGGAAAATGATGGGTTTAGCAACTAGGGCTACTATGGAAATTTAAGAAGACAAGACCGTTCTACCCGTGCCTCTTGATCTCTTCTTAAATCTTAAAACATTACAATGGGTCACCAGGTGTTCCATTGGTTGACACAACGAGAAGAGGCCACTGTGCCCTTTCTAGCTTATTATAATGCACAGTTCCAACTGATTTGGATGTAGAGCCAGTCCTTTTATCTCTTTGGCCCTATGAGTCTGCATGGGTTGCACCAATTATTTGTCCATGTAGTGTTCTATGAATTTGCCCCTTGTGGTTGTAAAAGATCTAAACAAACTGGAACAGTGGGCAGCATGGGAGAAATCCAAAGTCCTACAAAAAAGCATATACAGAATGAGAGGAATAGGCCTAAGCAACAGCACGTGAGAAAAAGACTTGGGTATACTAATAGATCACAGACTAACATGAGTCAACAGTGTGATGCAGCAGCAAAAAGGCAAACACAATTCTTTGATATATTATTAACAGAAGCATACAATATAGATCACGTGAAGTCATTATCCCACTCTAGTTCTCTTTGGAGACTGAGCGGAGACTTTATAGCTGTCTACAAATATCTCAAGGGCTGTCACACTGTAGAGAGATTAGCTTCATTCTTATTTGCACAAGGAAAGACTAGAAGAAATGAGCTTAAACTGAATGGGAGGAGAAACAGATTAAATATTAGAAAAGACTTTTTGACATTGAGAGTGATCAACAAGTGGAACAAGCGGCCATGAGAGGTGGTGAGTTCGCCTTCAGTGGAAGTCTTCACACAGAGGCTGGACAGACATTGTCTGGGATGATTCAGTGGATCCTGCAGGAGGTTGGACCAGGTGACCCAGGAGGCCCCTTCCAGTTCCACAGTTCTATGCTTCTACTCATCTGGACCCAGATATGCACTGTGATGGATACAGGAGATGCAGTCGTACTCGAGCTTTGGATCCTAGAAAGCTTAAAAATTCCCTTTTGCCTTAGATGAAAACTGTATTACTATTAAAGACCTATCATCGTTTAGGGTCCTGTTGGAGATTTTTGCATTGGTGCCCACAAGCTTCAGGTTATGGCACAGTCTGGATTGATGAATCTGTAATTACAGGGAATGATACATATGTATACAGTGGCATCACTGACAAATCAGAGATTGTACGTACAATAATTTAATTTGGGAAAGCGTGAAAACAGCTTTTTACAGGCTTTTTTCTTCGCTTTCCTTTAGTCATTTGTCTCTGGCCTTGAAAGGTCCCAATTATTTTCTGTATACATCTGGACTTTTGAATGACCAATCAGTGTATTGTTACATTATTTGTTTCCTATCTATGTACTGTAAAAAACAAAAGACAAAACACAATTCTCCCAGGATGATTATGTTTTTGCACTAGGCCCATATCCACAGTTAGGTTTTATACATTTCAGGATCTTATTTGGAGGCTGCATGTGGGAAAATGACAGGTGTTTCTGTAGTGAAGGAGAAACATTGCTGCGGGATTACGTGCCAATGAATGGGTTAACCGGCTGTACAATGATACGTCCGTGGCCAGAAGCCATTCAGAAGGACTGAATTGATTTTACTAGCATTCCTCCTGTTTGCTATGGGAAATGTTTGTGAGTTTAGAACATACAGTAAGTAAATATTATTCTCGATATGCATTGAATTCCCAGCGGCGCAGCGGATATTTTCCACTGTCCTCGCTCTACACCCAACACACTTATTGCGAAAAGGGTTTTATAATATCATTGAAGCTGTTAAAGACGTATGTGGTTAGAACTTGTGTGTGTGTATATCTGCGGTAAGTGCGTTTGCAGTGTTATGTATGTGCAGTGTGTATGTATGAATATGCAATGGGATGTGCATGTGTATATATAGCAATGTGTATGTATGTGCAATGTGTATGTGCAGTGTAGTATGAATATGCAATGGTGTATGTATATGGAATGTATTGTGCAGTGTATGATGATATGCAGTGTGTATGTGCAGTGTGTATTATGAATATGCAATGTGTGTATGTATATGCAATGTTGTATGTGCAGTGTGTATGTATGAATATGCAATGTGTGTATGTATATGGAATGTATGTATGTGCAGGGTGTATGTATTAATATGCAATGTGTGTATGTATATGCAAGGTGTGTATGTGCAGTGTGTGTGTATGTATGAATATGCAATGTGTGTGCTTGTATGTATGTGCAGTGTGTGTATGTATGTGTAGTGTGTGCGTGTGTGTAATATATGTAAACTGACAGAAAGAAATCATCCCGCCACATCAAGACCCAAAACCTGGATATTTAGACACTGTGGGGTTGATGTAGCTACTGTACTAACTCTGATATTGTCCCCATATAACAATCTTACAACTCAAGGTATCAGTGTGTATATATAGTACAGATAACTCTTTCAGCAATGTTATCTTCAATCAAAAGTAATTCATTTTCAGTCTGTTCTTCAGCCGACATGGACTGCTATTACTTTTCTCCAGCCACAACTCCTCTTTGCAGAATGTAGCACCTTTAAATCTAAAGGCTTACCTCTTCTAGATGACCCTCCCCCTTTTTCCCCCAATTCTATAGTACTCCCAAAACTAAAAAATAATACATTGGTCATGTTCCCTATGCGTTCCCAATGTAGTATCAAAGCTTACATCCTCTTTATGTCCAAATGCAGTAAAATTTCTCCCACCTGACAGCGCTAAAGTAGTATTTTCCACCTATTATGCCACCATACATGTGTAAAATCGAGTTCCTTTTTGTGTCCCTGATATAGTAGTTATATTCATATTTCTAGCTCCCTTACATTAATAATGTCCCCTACATGGCCTTATAATTTAATGACTCCCTATGTAGCCTCCATATGGTTATAATGTCTTCCTATTGTTATG
Organism: Allobates femoralis; assembly: GCA_033576535.1. NCBI lineage: Eukaryota > Metazoa > Chordata > Amphibia > Anura > Aromobatidae > Allobates > Allobates femoralis. The sequence continues at coordinate 88,734,889 of JARQOC010000010.1, forward strand.
AACATATCAACTCACATGTGTAAAGGGAGAAATAAACTGTAGCACAATGCACCCACACCCTACTGGTTCCTGTACAGAGTAGAATGTCCGCAGCTGCAAAACTAGAAACCACAGCTCAGACCTGTCTCCCTAAGATGGTCATTAAGCAGTTTCTCGCTCTAGTCAGAACCAAAAGGGAGGTTGGTATGAGCAATTATCTAGAACAAGGAATGTGTGCAGGGTAGACAAAAAAAACAAAGATGACCAAACATAAAGCACGTCAACAAGTGGACAAAGGGTTAATATAAAATGCAAGTGTGGCGCCCTCTGGTGGACACCACAGGGAGGTACTGCACCCCAAAAAGAAGGTTTAGTATCTCCGTAGTGACAGGTGGAGGGGAGAAACTACAGAGTCTGTCCACAGAACCCACCCACAGACACCCCAGCACAGGGACTGTATTTCAGTAGATCCCAGGGGATGGAGCATAGGCGAGAGGGAGACGTGAGTGACAGTTGGGAGACAGTTTAGAGAGAAGGTGACAGAGGAAAGAACGGACGGACGTAATGGACCCTGCTGTCCTGAGAGAGAGCACCTTTAAGGAGCAGAGGTGACCCAGACAAGAAGGGGACACTCCAGGTCTGGTTGAGCCGTCTGGAATGCCCAGTCACACCGGTAAGCAGTAGCCAAGGCGGTTTGATTAGGTTTATCCAAACTGCAGACCAGCGTTTGTGGGCCTTGATAAAGGAGCCACGACACCCACCAAGAAGCCTAACCTCTGTCCCGCAGCTAGGTCCAAGATGCCAAGAGGTAACAGTGACTTAAGGCAACAGACCTAGGGACTAGTGAACAGACTTTCAGCGTGGGAGGGCAGAGAGCCATTCTGAATAAAGACTGAGAAAGTTAATTGAGAGACACCTCTGACGGACTCTCTGGTGAGTCCTAAAATCTGTGGCTATAATCCCCGGTGAGCCAGACCATCTGGTACCAGTAAAGGAACTGTTTGAGCTGATTTGATGTCTGGCTTCATTTAATCCATCACCCGAAAGGCCTCTGCAGCACCACAGAGATTAGGACTTCAACTCCCCTCATCCACCCTGCTGAGGAAAAGCTCCGCCTGTGGGGAGCTATACTACCTCTGCTGCACCACACCATCATCTCAGCGCCCGGCTGCAGCGCTGGAAACTGCTTACCAGACACCACAGGTGGCGTCATGTATAATCCACCCCCCCCAATTGTCATCCCCATCAGCCATTGAGTGCCCAGGGCACGGAACCGGGACCCGACCAGCTGTGATCCCCACCAAAGCCACCGTCCCGGTATCCGAGTAACCCCTTCCCTGCCTGCCCAACTCACAAGCAAGGGTGACCTTCTACAAACCTAACAGAAAACAGAAGATAGGAGTAGTGATAGCAAATGATTAAACACAGAATAATAACAACTCTGATCTCTGCCTGAAAAGCAAATACCATACGGCTGCACCTTTCAGCAGAAATCCACATAGAAATATAGCCAGCAAAGAAGGCTGGCAAAAGAGTATAAATAACCCCACCCAGGATGTGATAGGTGAGAGGCAAAATAGGAAAATAACAACACTGACTAGCAGCCAAGCAAAGGAGAAATACAAAAATGAACCATCAGCATTTGGACAAAGAATGAACAGGTTGTGGCTCAGCAAAGAAGGATACCAAGGGGCCACCAGATAAAGTCCTGATATCAAGACAAGGCACCCCATGTGGCCCCTATATAATAATAATGTTTCACTATATGGTCAACATATAGGCCCCTTTCACATCTATGCGTCTGCTGCATTTTGCTTCATTTGCGTTTTCATGCGTTTTTGTCCCCATTGATTTTAATGGAAACGCATGAAAAACGCATGCAAAAACGCATGAAAAAACGCATGTGCGTTGCCAAAAACGCAAAACGCATGCGTTTTTGCCACGCAGCTCAAAACGTGGCAAACAACGTTTTGGGCTGCGTTTACAAAAATGCATGCGTTTTGATGCGTTTCTTCGGTAAAAACGCATGAAAACGCAAATGAAGCAAAACGCAGCAGACGCATGTGTGGCGCCCCTGCGGGTATGCGCCACAGAATGGTATTACACTTGAATATAAAATGTGTTTTTCCTTGTAAGTTGCTAGGTTAGGATTTAAATCTTATGGAGTCTATTTTTAGCACTCACTTTGGACCGCACCACTTAGAGTAGGGGGAACTGTAATATAGTAGGTTCCACAGGTGGTGGGCGGAGCTTAGGATAGAGCAGAGTGACAGTTAAGAATTTACCTCAGACGGCTTGGGAAGGCAGACAGTGTGGTCACGCCTGGCAGCTCAGCTGAGTGGAGGGTACCCCATCTTTATGAGGGGGCCCAGGACAGATGGCAACGGACCAGAACTGGTAGGAACCAGCTGGTCATGTTGAGGGTACACAGGTGACACGGACAACCGAGGCAGCCAGGAGTTCAGCCCTGACTGCGAAGAGCGACGAGCTGCAGGCCCAACAGGACCGGGTTGCTGACAGCACCACAAAGGTAACTCTCCCCTCAGGACTGAAAACCGGTTCAGGACACTAGGAGAAATAAAAAAGGGACAGACATTTACGGCGGTGCTGGAAGGGAACTTTGTAGTCTTGGGTTGCCCTGTCCGGACCGGGTAGTGGACAGACCTTATCTCCTAGAAACAGACCGTAGGACTGGCGGGGAGCTCTTCAAAGGTGGGAAAGAGAGAAAGATCTAGAAAGAGAATAGAAACCCTGAAAGACAGAGAAAGAACATCTAAAGACTCCTTAAGAGAAATCCTGAGTTGGTAACAACACCCTAAACCAAACTGTACCGTGTATTGTTATGCCATCAGCCGGTACCGAGTAAAGCAAAGTTAAACAAGAACTGGTTTCTGTTATTCTTCCTGCCGCAGCTCAAAGGACTTAACATCATCAACATCTACAGCAGAGGGGTAAGAACTGCACCACCATTACCATCACTGTCCTCCCTCACCGTCTCACCTCCATCATAGCTGCTCTGAGGTAAATCTCCACCTGTGGGGAGCTATACCACACACCGCTGCCCCCTCCATCACCTCAGTGGCCGGCTGGCAGCGCCGGTACCACCTTACCGGACTCTACAGGTGGCGTCACGTTCCCCTGTAAATAACCCCTTTTACCCCCACCGTTTACCAACAACACCTGGTATAGTTGTTCGCCAGGGCACGGCACCGGGGATACCGACCATCCGTGACATCCCACACAGAAGCCCCGGTGACCGAGTACCCCATGCACCCCAGCTCTGGTTGAAACACATAGATGTGAAAGGGGCCATAGTAAAGTCCCCCAATTCTGACCCCAATATTGTAATAAATTCCCCCTATATTCAATATAGTAATTATGCCCCCAATTCTGGCATACAGAAGTTCACAATGTCCCCCTATGTGGCCCAAGTATAGTAGCAATGTTCCCATATGTGGCCCCCATATAATCGTAATGTCTGTACATGTGGCCGCTATATAGCATTATTGCCTCCATTTATGGCCCCAATTATAGCTCCCCAATTTATCCTCCCAGTGCACCTCTACTATTTACAAAACAATCAAATACCTCTGCTGGCTCCCTGCTCCTCACTTACTCTACAGGCACAGGCCTGTCAAAGACCGGCAGAGGATGTCAGTATTACATCACACGCAGCATAATGACATCACACCAGTGTATGTTGTGACTGAAGGGTGAGTGCGGAGCAGAGAGACCATGGCTTTCAAGAGTAGGTGCATGAAAGAATATACCTTCGGTTGAAAATACTGCTGTCCCTTATGGGTCCCTCTCATTATGTGACAGGTGCAGATGTATGGAACAAGCTCAGGAGTTGAGTCTGCTCTATACATGGTTGGTCTCCTAGTTGCTGTTTAACAATTTAGATGCAGCTGAAAGTATCTGTGGCTACATTTAAAGGGAACCAACCAGCAGGATTTTAATTTATGTAAAGTGAAGCCTGTGCCGAACTGGTGCTAGGTTGCCAAATCCAATTATACCTTTAGTTGAGAGTATGAATGCTTGATTGCAGAAAAATGATACCTTTTAAAGGTAACTGAAAAGATGGTAATAAATGGCAAACTGTTGAGATAACTGAGACCCAATGGGGACGCCCGATGAGGACGCCCGATGAGGACATCCGAGTAGTCTGGAAAGTTGCTATTAATTACCACCTTTAGCCATTAAAAGGTATCCACCACTGATGATTCTTAAATGTTAATATTTGTCTCTATACTGGCTAACTCGGTACAAAGTTATATTTTACCTCTAACACCATTTCACCATGGTAGGGATTTTTTTTTGTCTTTATTCATACGTTAGAGTGAATGATGTCATTCACAAGCATTTCTACAGAAAATGAAAATGTGTAATGAATAAAGGGTAGGAACAAAACTGAAATAATATGCACTTTGCAGCTAGTGATAGCTGGAATGGCGCCACTTCTGTGATCTCACCACGTGGTTGCTTGTGTTGTTACATATCCATTATTAACCTGCAATGAATACTACAGAGCTTCAGGCTGAGATTAGCTTCAAAGTAGCCAACGTGGCGGCCGAAGCATGTAGCAGTCAACCGATTGTCAATCGCCAACATTGCGTGTGGCGTGTCCCAAAATGCTACGGTTTTTGTTCTCTGGCCAACGTGAGTCCTGCTAGACTTGGACGGCAAAGATGGATTCAAGTTTAGCCAAACAGGAGATTAAAACGCATCTTCGACTTGCCAAGAAGAAGCACTTGTTAGATGTTTGTTACGTTCTTTGTGTGATACTTTGCTCAGGGCAGCATCTAAGAAAGCAATTAATCAGTCTTTCGGAGCTACAGGTTCTCACAGCCAGCGGAGGCTTGATGAGGAGCCGCCATCAAAGCGATCCGCAGGTGCAGAGGAATACACATCACACCGCTAAGGAAGGGGATACATTGGGAGGCTTTCAGCCTGAAAAATATTTGGCCAATTTTAAATTCTTTATTTTTTAATTGAAAACAAAAATCTAAATTCTGAGAATGAGAGGTTTATTTTAAAGAATGCTAAAATCTGACACCCCGGCAGAAGTAGTAATGGTATTCAGATGAAGTCAGATTGTGTGTCATCAGTCAAAAATATCAAGAGTTAATTATTTGGACGCAGTGAATATTATTAAATATTAATATATTAAACTATTTTTTATACCCTAGTTTATGACCAATGATATTCATGTCAATCAAAGAACAGAAATAGCGTGAAAGATGACTTTAAGTCCGAATTCACATGCTGCAGATTTGGTGCTCATTTTAAATGCTGATTCCTAATATAAAATTGCAGGTTTATTTAAAATAAAAAACTTTAATTTCCTTTAATTCATGCGCTTTTAGGAGCGTTTTTGTTACAGAAACAAACTAAAAAACTCTTTACCCTAAGTTAGAACTTTGCTTTTATTATTGCAGTATATCTAAGGGCACTTTCCACTGATGGGGGAATGGTATCTAGTAATTTTTACTGTTTAATGGGTAGGAGAAACTTTAATACTTTAATTTTTATTTATCTTATTTTTTTTTTCATGGACTCCCCAATGATGGTGAAAACCAACACACAGTCTAAAAATGGATAAACGTCAGATTCAGCACTCCGGCAAAAAATGGCTGAGTTTACTTCTCATATGTAAAAAAAGAAAAGTACAAATGTGTGAATGAGAACTAAGTACGGTAACCAGATGACCAGGTGAAATGTTATCCTCTGCAAGAAAATGGTTCAGATTCTATTTAATTAACTGCAAGAAAAGATCTTTGAAGATATCAAAATGTATTTAAAACTATGAAAATCCATAAAAAAGTTTAGTTAGGAGATAGATAGATGATAGATACTGTAGATAGATGATAGAGAGAAAATAGATTGATACATAGATGATAAACAGATAATGGTGGGTTTACACGTCGCAATATCGTTCCGATATCGTGTCCAACGGCACGGGAGCGCGCATTTTGTGCCCGGTTTTCAAAGAATCGCATCGGAGGTTTACACAGCGCGATATCGTGATACAACGTCCCTACGATGTCTACACCCCCCCGACCCACGAACGACCATTTAGTATGTGAGTCACTGGAGGACGTTGTACTGCACATCGGAGTTGGGCTGTCAAACAGCACGATCTGGCTCCAACCGGCATCCGATATCGGGCCGTTGAATAGCACGCTCATTCGACCCCCGATATCGGTTTGCCATCGTTCCTGCATCGTATTGGACGTTCACACCATACAACGCACGAACGATATCTGGTCCAACACACGAACCATGTGACTTTTGGTCGGAGTTGGACGCCGATATCGCAACGTGTAAACCCACCATAATAGGTATAGGATAGATGGATACATAGATGATAGCTAGATACAGATGGATAGATGGATACATAGATTATAGCTAGATAGATACATAGAGGATAGATGGATGCTTGAAAAAGTGTTGATTCTCCAAAATGTTACCACTTGGTCAGTAAACAATCCACATTTTAATTACTTTTGAAATGCTTCTTAGTTTTACTATATTTTGGATGGATAGATAAGTAATCTATGGATGCAGGAAATGATAGATACATAGATGGATAATTTTTTTTTATTAAAGGGGTGGCTCACCTTTCTGGACTATTTGTTTTTGACTTAAATAAAAATTGTTGCTTTAGGGTCCCATTAAAACTTTTGCACCAGTTGCCTTCTTTAGTTGTCATGAGTGTGTCAGAAAGCACGGATAAGACTCTAGAGGCCACTCGCAGAAGGTCCCAGCCTTTGGCCAATCAGTCCAAATCCCAATAAAATGTCTCTGTCACGTTAAGATATATGGGAATAAAACAAGAAAATTGTTGCGCCACACTGTGCAAATTTAGCCAAAGCAAGGGGTTATATAAATATTTCACTCACCTTTTCTAGTTGCGCCCCCTGCACAACTAGGTTAATGATTTGCGGTGAGATTTAACAGCAGGCATAAATCCGTTGCTACGTGTAGAGAAGCTTTTCCTTATGGAACTATAATGTCTCTCCCAGAGATCACGAGTCCAGAGAAGGGCAGATCCTCTGTGCTGACCAAGTCCTGTCCCAGAGCTGCTCTCAACCCACACTCCCCAAAGGGAGGAAATTGATCACAATATGAGGTAAAAAAGGTATGATAAAATGAGCGCTAGGGACAGAAACAGGCACTTGGCTCTTATCGATTATTACCTTTCAAATTTATTGTGAACAGTAGAAATTATGGGTCTCCTCGCCACAACATGTTTCGCCACTGAAGGTGTCTTTCTCAAGTGGTCACGTTAAGAGGCATTTCCCTCTTAGTGAAAGCTGGAGGTCACTAAGACCCAGCTGATCCCTTAACTTAAACTGGGTATTTAATCCCCTTGACTCGAAGGATGCACTGCTGGTGATAGCTGTTCAGGTGTTCCTGGTTGTATCGTAGCTCTAAGCAGTGTTTCCTGGAGTCTGTTGGTTTGCTGCTTGGATCTGCCCAAGCTAAGTGAATTTTTTCCCTCTGTTTGTTTCCGCTGTGTGTTCCTTTATTTGCTAGTCGGGCTGACTAGTGATCACCCGCTCTGATCCCTGTGTAGTGGGTAGTCCAGGGACAGTCAAGGAATAGGTTCCCGGCGGCAACAGTTGTGTAAACTGTATAGGGACGTTAGGGGAGCCAGGTGTCAGTGCTAGTTAATCTAGGGTCACCATCTCCCCTTTTTGCCCTTAGCATTAGGGACTCCTTTAACCCCCCCTCCCTGTCATTGTCCAGTGCTGGTGTCTCCCTGCACCCTGCGTGACAATAGTATCTATGCTGCATTCTCAATTGTTGGCTGCAGAAAATGAGTGAAGTGAGAATCATCAGCGAACTTGTACTGACAGAGACATAATATAAATCTTACTTATATAGCGCCAACCAGGGTAACTGCAATAGTGCAGGGGTTGCGATTGCACGGCCCTGCAGCTAGGGCCCAAGTCCTGGCCATAGAAAAGACATACATTAAAGATTTCAATAATTGGGCCCGTGAGCTTTCATCGGAGCCCTGCCGAAGTACGCCATGCCACATATTCCACAGCGCTTTACAATGCAATGGTGTAACCATTTTATCTGTTTCTTGCTCTCAACCAATTTAAGACCAAAAAACTCATCAAAGTTAGGTAGGGAAATCGCCCGTCAATAACAAATGAGGCAACAATTTTAGGGTGCACTCAGACCCATATAAGTCAGACCGAGATCAAAACGCAATGCTCAGACTGGCCGCTGGCTCCCCAAAACTGATGCATAGAAATATATGAAGCCTTACACTCAGGTCTGTAGAGCCGCCGGTCAGTTTGAGCATTGCATTTTGATTTCGGTTCCAATTTATAGGCCGTCTGGCTGCAAGGGTAATGAAACCAATGATTTGTTGCCCAAACTACATGCATTTAAGAAAAAACAAAGATCCCAAAGGGTTTTAAAATAATTTTAGGGTTTTGGAAACTTTTTAAAAATATTTTTGATTGATTTGAGGCTTTCACTTAACACTCTTAGGTTTTTTTGGATAACCGAAAACGTATATGGAAATTGTACTTTTTATTCTAGTTTAAGTTGGATTGTCTGTGACCAGATCTGGCATTTCTAGTATCCTGATGAGAATAATGTTTCAAAATGTTTTCACGTGTGGTCTAATTGGTAGCAAAAAAATCTTCAGAAATTCCAGTTGTTCCTTTATATATTCAGTTTGTATCTTCCCAATTAAAAAGCCCCACAAAGAAAAGTCCTTCGAGGGGGAGCTCAGTCTATTTCGGCACGAGAAGCCATTTATTCTGATAGTAGATCAAGTTTAACCGTTGTTTTATATCCAGGCAGCGCCGTACATTGTATCTTTTTTCTTTTTTTAACATTACCTGTCCCAGAAGAGACACTGTATCTTTAAGGAAATAGGCCCAATATCCAGTTTGTGAAGTATTAAAAGCCTTTAAAGCGACAGCCAGCGCAGTAAACCCTTGTCATATGTGTGTTCTCTCTTCATTATCTTGTCCAGTATCTTTCCCCGCTGAGCAAATCTGGTTGTGTGTTTCTCCAAAGTGGTCATAAGACAGAATTTATTTACTTTTTGTTGCACTGGAGGGGCATTACCGCGTTTCAAGGCTCTCCGAAGTAATAAAGATTTTGCAGTGTGAGCAGAAGGAAAGAAGATTCAGAACTTCTTCCCCCCTCTGAGGTCGTTTGGCCGGCCTAAAGGGGGAACACTTCTCATTCAGTGACAGGGTTTATTTGCTTTCCATTTTCCAATTAGCAGAAAAAGGTCACACTAATGTTAGTGCTGTGCCGAGCAAGAGGATCGGGCTATGCAGATAGTCACAGCCCTGTCAGGGGACAATGGCGCGATACTGCCTCCATTGTGCGATGGCTTTTGTACCTACATAAGGTCACAGCTTGGTGTGCGTTTCACAATGGAGGCTGCTACTCATTGCTACTCACTGCTCTTAACCCTTTTGGGGTTGGAAATGCAATTGTGTAACCGCTGGGAGATTTTTGCCTATTGGCTAGCGCTTCAGTGTGCCCTGTTGGTGTGAATGTTGTGTACAGTTTAAGGATTCTCTTCGAGGCTTCTCTACCAGTCAGCAACGCGCACTAGAGATGAACGGGTCTTCTGAAATTCAAGTTCAACGATTTCACCAAATTTTAACGACAAATTCTATTTCCGTCAAATCTCCATGCTGGAAAAACTGCATGGAAAATACACATGGGAAGAGAGAGGAAGAGGACCCTGATGACCATAAGAGCTTACAGTCTACAGGAGAGAGAGGACCCCACAGACCATAAGAGCTTGCAGTGTACAGGAAAGAGAGGACCGTGCTGACCCTAAGAGTTTACACTCTTCAGGAGAGAGGACCCAGGACCATAAGTGTTTATACTTTACAGGAGGGAGAGGACCCCACTGATCATAAGACTTTATACTCTACATGAGATTGAGAACACCACTGACCATAAGAGCTTACACTCTACAGGAGAGAGGACCCCACTGACCATAAGGGCTTACTCTCTACAGGAGAGAGAGAGAGAAGACCATGCTGATCATAAGAGCTTACACTCTGCAGAAGAGAGAGGACCCTGCTAACCATAAGAGCTTACACTCACAGCAGACAGATAAGATCCCGATGATCTTAAGAGCTTACACTCTAAAGCAGAGAGGGAACCCCACAGACCATACAAGCTTACACTCTACAGAAGACTGACAGGACCCTGCTGAGCATAAGAATTAACACTTTATAAGATGTTATAGTCTAGGGGATCCTCTCTCTTGTACTCTACTCTACTGATCATAAGAGCTTACACTCAACATGAGAGCGAGGACACAGGTGACCATAACAACTTACATTCTGCAGGAGAGGACCCCACTAACCATAAGAGATTGCACTCTACAGGAGAGCAAGAGGACCCTGCTGACCATAAGAGCTTACATTCTGCAGGGGAGAGAGATGACCCAGCTGATCATAAGAGCTTATACTCTACATGAGAGAGAGAGAAACCTGCTGATTATGTTTACACTCTACAGAGAGAGTGAGGACCCCACTGACCATTAGAGCTTACACTCTGAATCATAAGAGCTTACACTATACAGGAGAAAGAGAGACCTCTGGCCATAGGAGCTTACACTCTACAGGAGAGGGAGAATCCCACTGACCATACAAGAGGACCCCCCGGACAATAACAGCTTTATACTCAATAAAAGAGAAAAGACTCCACTGATCATAATAGCTTACACTCTACATGAGAGCAAGGACACCGCTCACCATAACAGCTCATACTCTACAGAAGAGGACCCCACTAACCATAAGAGATTACACTCTACAGGGGAGAGAGAACACCCTGCTGACCAGAAGAGATTATACTCTACATGAGAGAGCGGAACCTGCTGCTTACACTCTACAGAAGAGAGAAAGGACCCCACTGACTATTGGAGCTTGTACTCTGCTTGTAATCTACAGGAGAGAGAGGACTCCCTGACCATAAGAGCTTACACTCTACAGGAGATAGAGAGGACCCAGCTGAACATAGGAACTTGCACTCCACTAGAGAGAGAAGAGAGAGAAGAGAGAGAGATCCCGCTGGCCATAAGAGCTTACAGTCTACATGAGATAGGACCCAGCTGATCATAAGAGCTTACACTCTACCGGAGAGAGAGAGAAGATCCCGCCGGCCATAAGAGCTTACACTGTTCATGAGAGAGGACCCAGCTGATCATAAGGGCTTACACTCTACAGAAGAATGAGAGAGAGGACTCCACTGACCACAGGAGCTTACACTCTACAGAAAAGATAGAGGACCCCAGGAGGTTACATTCTGCATGAGAGAGAGGACCCTGCTGACCATAAGAGCTTTCATACTACAGGAGAGAGAGGACCCCACCAACCTTAAGAGCTTACACTCTACCGGACAGAGAGGACCGAGAGAGAACCCCGTTGACCTTAAGAGCTTACATTCTACAGGAAATACAGGACCCCAGTGATCATAAGCACTTACAATCTACAGAAGGGAGAGGGATTATTCTTTATTTCGGACAATTCTTTTAAAGCAGGTGCTGTGCCAACACCAAATCGGCAAGAAGGGCTTCAGCTTTGAGGACTGTGCAATTGTGCTGCTATGAATTAAATTACAAGTTTAAATTTAAATTCAATACATGATCAGTTGTGTAATGCATGTTCACAGTGACTACACCAGTAGAATAGTGAGTGCAGCTCTGGAGTATAATACAGGATGTAATTCAGGATCAGTACAGGATCAACAATGTAATTGTATGTACACATTGACTGCACCATCAGAATAGTGAATGCAGCTCTGGATTATAATAAAGGATTTAACTCCAGATCAGTACAGGATCAGTAATGTAATGTATGTAAACAGGGATTGCACCAGCAGAATAGTGAGTGCAGATCTAGAGTATAATACAGGATGTAAATCAGAATCAGTAATGTAATGTATGTACACAGTGACTGCACCAGCAGAATAGTGAGTGCACCTCTGGAGTATAATACAGGAGGTAACTCAGGATCAGTAATGTAATGTATGTACACAGTGACTGCACCAGCAGAATAGTGAGTGCACCTCTGGAGTATAATACAGGAGGTAACTTAGGATCAGTACAGGATCATGTTATTATGTACACAGTGACTGCACCAGCAGATAGTGAGTGCAGCTCAGGAGGTAACTTAGGATCAGTACAGGATCAGTAATGTAATGTATGTGAGGCGGTCGACAGGGTAGGGGGTACTCGGGTACCGGGGCTGATGGCAACTTGGATGGGGATCACGGCTGGTCGGTCCCCGGTCCCGTGCCCTGGACCGTCAATGGTGGGGATGGTGGGGGATAATGGTGGTGATTGGTTATTTGACGCCACCTGTGGTACCTGGTAACGTGGATACCAGCGCTGAGGCCGGCCGCTGAGGTGATGGAGGTGCAGCTCAGTGTAGTACAGCTCCCCACAGGTGGAGCTTTACCTCAGGGCAGCGAGGATAGATGAAGGGAGTCGTAGTTGAGTCTCTGCGGTCAAAGCTGTGGGTAGCGGCGGTTAAGCAGCTACACGCACACACAGTAGTCTTTGTTTCGGTACCTTTTATGGCCACTTTACACGCGGCAACAGGAAGATAGAAACCGGCAGGTGTCGGAGACAATTGTACCTTTTACCTTCAAATCACCTTGCAGATACCTGAAATACACGCAGCCACTTCAAGGTGTTTTGAAGGTAAAAGGTACAATTGTCTCCGACACCTGCCGTTTTCTATCTTCCTGTCGCCGCGTGTAAAGTGGCCAGTGGCCATTACTGATGATGGGTAAGGCTACCTTCACATTACGATTTTGAAGGGAGCCAATGCTGTCCGATAAATTCAGACAGCATCGGCTCCCTTCTGATGCCTGGAATCGGATGCCAAATTCCGGCATAAAATGTTGCCCACCGGGCTGAAAAAAAAAAAAACCTTATGCTCACCTCCCCACGAGCCCCTGCCGTCTCCAGCCGTCTTCATGAAGGCTCCCGGTGGCTCCCGCAGGCTCCCGGTGGCTGCAGAGGTCTTCCTCTGCTGTTCAGGACCTGCGGTGATGTCACAGTCACGTGACCGCGGGTTCACCATGGTAACCCGCGGTCACATGACTGTAACATCACTGCAGGTCCTGTACAGCAGAGGAAGACCTCTGCAGCCACCGGGAGCCTGCGGGAGCCACCGGGAGCCTTCATGAAGACTGGTGGAGACGGCGGGGGCTCGTGGGGAGGTGAGCATAAGTTTTTTGTTTTGTTTTTTTTAAACCCTTGTACTCCCAGTAGGAGCAGTTTTACTGACAGTAAAATCGGGTCCGAGGAGACATCAGATGTTTCCTCGGACCCTTCTCCATAGGGCCCCATGTTATAGGGATCGGGTCAGATCGGATGTGCACTAAATGCCATCCGATTTGGTCCGATCCGATTCTGTCAGATTTTATTTTCGGTGCAAAAATCGGAGCAGGCCCCGATTTTTGCACCGATAATAAAATCGGACAGAATCGGATCGGACCAAATCGGATGGCATTTAGTGCACATCCGGTTCGGTCCGATGCCCATAGGGCTGCATGGGGCCAAATTCGGATCCGATGCTATCCGATTTTGATCGGACAGCATCGGATCTGAAAAATCCGTAATGTGAAACCAGCCTAACAGGTACAGTCCAGAAAAGTAACCAGGTCCCCGGTGCAATTTGGGACTTTCACCTTGGAGAGTTGAGAGACCTCCTCTGTCACTGTGAACGGTGGTTTGGGGTAAATCCTGCCTGTAACTCCTTCTTCCCTCCCAGGGCTTTTGCTCTATAACTGACAATGAGGTCCTTGTGCGGGGTCCCGATTCCTCTTTTGGCCCCTGGTCCTGTGTATTGGTCAGTTTTGAGTGTCTCTTAGTCTGTTACCTCAGGGGGATTAGTTCCTCCTGGTCCTTCCGGGCTTTTACTGCTGCACTGGATGCCTTGCAGTGACGGACTCTGGTGTCCGGGTGAGCTACAGGGAAACCGGGTTGGTTCCCTCCTTTAATTCTCCTATTCTTCCACTGGCCTCCGACCCTCTCCCAAAGGTGCAGTACAACTGGGTCAGTGTTCCCTTGTCCTGGACCTGGATCATTCCCAGCGACCAGCTCCTCACTCCTGCTCTCTTCACTGCCTGACTGGAACTAACTAACTAACTAACTGGCACTAACTGATTCCTCCTCTCAGGCCTGGATCTTTTAAAGGGGATCTGGCTCAAGGCAGTCAGTAGAGCTCCCCCTTCAGGTTTGGGGTGGAAGGTGTTGTGTGCTGTGTGTACCAAGGTGTAAATCCCTCCTTGCATCAGTGGTTCCTGTGGCGATCCCCTGCAGGGGTGCTACATATGTATGTACACAGTGACTGCACCAGCAGATAGTGAGTGCAGCTCTGAAGTATATTTACACTGCTGTATAGTGATAATGGATGCAAGTTAGAAACTTGGACGTAATTGTGGGTACTGTAATTTGTATGCCTGTATTGCTAGATTTTTAAAATATTTTACAATATTTGTATATTTTTAGATTTGATTAATTCCAGGATCAAATTCCAAATTATGCTGGTAAAACTAAATGTGCATTTAAAAAAAGAAAAAGAAAAGACCATGCCAATTAAAGGGTGATGTCTAGGATTAGGGAAACATTGTTACTTTCTTCCAAATTCTGCACTTTACCATTCTACAATGGGGATGGCGAGGAATTCGCAGCTCCACTCCATTGAAGTCTACTCATCCTGTAGACAAGGGTGTCTCTTTGGTGTCTCTTTGGAAACTTTGGAAACTTTGGAAACTTTACAACATATTGTCCAGCTACCATGTTAGGCTATGGTTGAACTAGATGGACTTAAAGTCTTCCTTCAACCTTAAAAACTATGTTACTATGTTACTATGTTACCCTAGGTCATCGTGACTCACCGTTGCAGGGTTCTCAGGTCTCAGGCGATGATTCCCTCGTTACGGTTCCGCACCTGAGGCTGTGGGGCCCGGTGGTCAGATAAAATGGGATTAAAGGATGGGGATATTTCTTGATTGTCGTGACGCCACCTGTGGGTATCCGGTGACGGCACCGGCGCTGCGTGGGCCTCCGGGGGATGTGCGGCAGCTGGATGGGATGCTCCCCACAGGATGAGCAGGAGTCCCCGGGGTCAGGAGCTGTACCAGATGGATTACGGCAGCTCAGTTGTTCTAAGTACTAATCCAAGAAGAATGCACGGACACATAGTCTTTTTCTGTACCTTTTACTGGTGACAACAGGTACACTCGACCGGATGATGAAGCAGACACTCCTGGAGTTTCCACAGCAAGCAGTGGTGTAGGCTTCCTTAAATACACAGTTCTACATGGTCTGGCGGATATGGAATCTTGCCGGACCGGGGTTGCACGTTCTGGTGTGACTTGATACACCTGAGTTTGCTGCACTGAGGGCACTATAAAGGGAGGTCAAACGCGTCCATCCCCTCCCGGGCTCTCGTTTGTTGTTGCTTCAGGTGTCCAGGGAGCTAGACTCCCTTGGTGGGGGTGCTGGTTTCTCTGCAGCCTGCGCTGTGGCTCCTGCAGCTCGGACCCAGTGACCGGATGGTTAGGGCAAGTTGAAGTAACTCCTCTGTCCCTGTAAGATATTCACCTCCTGTTCCTATGACCCTTGTTGCGAGGGTCTCTCACTTTCCGGATGTGCTGGTATGGGCCTAGTGTGGCTCCAGTACCAGGCCAGCTCTCCTAGGTGTTCACAGTTCTAAAGTGACTGCACACTCCACTGTTTCTCCCTCCAGGACCTGTATTTATAGGGGAAACTGGCTTAAGGCAACCAGTAGAGCTCCCCCTAGAGGCCTGGGGTGAAAAGGGGTGTAAAAGGTGTGTTAGTGAGGTCTGCTTGCTGTGTACATTCCATTTGTGTCCTAAGAGTTCAGTGGTGCTCCAACCAGGGTGCCACAATCGCTGCTGTTAGGCAGTCTTTAATAAGGATAGGGTAGACAGCAATGTGAGCAGCCTTTTCTTACTGCAGCACTCCTGGTATCTCCAGTATTCGACCAGAAAGAAAGGATGGACAGCAGTGTGAGCAGCTTTTTCTTACCTCAGCACCCTGGTATCTCCAGTATTAGATCAGATGGGGTGGGCAGCAGTGTGAGCAGCCTCTTCTTTTCTCAGCATTCATGGTATCTCCAGTATTAGATCACATCAACATAGAGGACAGCATTGTGAGCCGCCCCTTCTTAACTCAGAACCCTGGTACCTCCAGTATTAGATCAGATAGACAGGCAGACAGCAGTGTGAATAGCCTCTTCTTACCTCAGCATTCCTGGTATCTTCAGTATTAGATCAGATACATGGTGGGCAGCAGTGTGGGCAACGTCTTCTTACCTCAGAACCCGTTATCTCTGGTGCACATCTTTCTCCACAAGAAGAGCTTCCTACTGCACAAGCTCAAAGACAGCTGTCCAATTATCACTTTGTGACACGTTTCTGTCAATGTATCAAGGTGTTGACCATTTTTCTGCACTATAGTAATTAGCTCGTTATACAAAACCACATGTAATTTGCTAACTAATGGTATTTATTAATTTATTCATAGTGACATATATTATAATCCTGGTAACAGTAATGGGCGCACCCACGATGTTCATGTTCAGTGGACCCCGAGGGACTTTTTTTTTTTTTTAAAGTCCAGGTTCGGGATCAGATTTGACCCGAACTTGAGTGCGAACCCTGAACCCGAACTTTAAAATTATGAACTGGCGTCTGGGAGGCTGTAAAATGAAACAAAACATTGATTAAACAGCTCATATGTATCGCGGTCTGCTCGCTTGTATTTCCAGGGCTGCTCATTAACTTTCTGATTATTCACTGCACAATAGATGCTACAATGTATGGGCTGTTTCCAGGTTACTCCACTTTCTCCAACAGCCAATCACAGATGCCCGCTCTCTTTGCCAGCATCTGTGATTGGCTGTTGCATCCCTCACCCATTATGCTGGTGTCTGATTGGTTGTCATAGGCAATGAACCTCATGTCATAGTAGTGTTAACATAAATAAATTAAAAAAAAATATGCAATGCTTCACTGTATTTTTGGTTTCCAGCCAGGTACAACTAGGCAGCTGTAGGCTGGAATCATCAGCATGGGGTAGCCCAAGTGTTCTGGGTCACCCACAATGTGAATTGTAGCCTGAAGCTGTCCCAGCAAATGGCACTTTCATAGAAGTGCCATTCTACCTGTGGCATTGGCAGACTGAATAATAAAGGGGCCAATACCAGCTGAATATTGCTGACTGTCCCTAAGCCCGAAGTTCATAATGTTAAGCCAATGTCAGACCCGGCCAATATGAATCTCTAAGTATATAGTAAATAATACACTACACCGTGAAAAATAATTTATTTGGAAAAAGAATACAAAGACATACCTCATTCTTATCTTTAGTATTTCTACACCCTCCAATCCTCAGCGGCGTCATTCACGCCAGGACCTGAAATGTTGTAGCGACCGGTGGTAAGGCCGCGGGTGTGTGTGTATGATCTTTCTCAACAGAATCCCCATACTCAGATTTAACCGGTAGTAACATTTCTTTACTGTCTATAACACAGTCAACTGATCTAGCTGCACACATGTATATGGTGGAGTCTCTGGATCTTCACTTTATCCGGGTGCGCAGCAAGAAGAAGAAAAAGACAACACACAAAATGGAGATATCTTTCCCTAACTTTCCCTCAAATCACGTACCAGTCTATCACGGAAGAAGATGTCGCTCCCACGTGGCAGGCCTGGGGTCTCACGATGACGGGTCCCGGTGCAGCACTGAAGGGGGAAATTCCTCAGTCTCCTCTTCGGTCTTCTTCCGCAGGTAACAGATTTTTGTTAGCCTCTCTCTTTGTCGTGGGGCACACCGATCACCAGAAAGGAGATCACAGTAGCACAGATGGCTCCCTTATGTCGGTCACAGCCCCTGCACATGTAATCCGGTGGCAATGTCCTGAATTCCGGAGGCAATGTCCTGAATTTGAGTTGGACCCTCGGTAAGACAAGGTCCTGCAGACCGGGGGTTGCAGCAACGATTTTCACGGGGTATTTCTTCCCAAGAATCCGGCTGCAAAAGAGCCCTATGTCGGGAGACACCACACACAGGTCTGTCCTTGCTGAACTCTGAGTCTGCACAGCTCTGTTTCTCTGCTTTCTCTTCCTCGGTAAAAAAAAGAGATGGTGGGGGATTTCCACCCTCTGTGATTGTACAGTCCACTAATGCCCCCTGGTGGACAAGTGCGGAAACAAAGTCCAATTCTATGTCCATCTCAATGCGCCAGTCTGAATTGTTCACCTCATTACAATGTCACCACTCTCACAGTGGGAGCCAAAACTGCATTTTGGGTCCTAGCATAAACAATCATCGCAAAGGATCATGGAGGGCTTGTATTTTTTTTAGAAATAAATAGTTTTTCATGGTGTGGTGTATTATTTACTATGTACTTAGAGATTCATAAGGGCTGGGTTTAACATTGCCACGTTGAGGATTCCAGCCCCCAGATGCCTAGTTGTACCTGGCTGGAAGTCAAAAATACACTTAAGCTCTATGTCATTTTAAAAAATATATACCGTATATACTCGTGTATAAGCCGACCCGTGTATAAGCCGACCCCCCTACGTTTTCCCCAAAACCTGGGAAAACCTATTGCCTCGTGTATAAGCCGAGGGTGGACCCCAGCACAGGTATACAGGCCTCCCCAGTGGTAGTATACAGCAGCCTCCCCAGTGGTAGTATACAGCAGCCTCCCCAGTGGTAGTATACAGCAGCATCCCCAGTGGTAGTATACAGCAGCCTCCCCAGTGGTATATATAGGCCCCAGCAGTATATACAGCTGCCCCAGTGGTATACAGCAGCCTCCCCAGTGGTATATACAGGCCCCAGCAGTATTACAGCAGCCTCCCCAGTGGTATATACAGGCCCCAGCAGTATATACAGCAGCCCCAGTGGTATACAGCAGCCTACACAGTGGTAGTATACAGCAGCCTCCCCAGTGGTATATATAGGCCCCAACAGTATATACAGCAGCCGTATATATTCGTGTATAAGCCGACCCGTGTTAAAGCCGACCACCCTACTTTTGCCCCCAAAACCTGGGAAAACCTATTGACTCGTGTATAAGCCGAGGGTGGACCCCAGCACAAGTATACAGCCCCCAGCAGTGTGTGGTATACATGCCTCCCCAGTGGTAGTATACAGCAGCATCCCCAGTGGTAGTATACAGCAGCCTCCCCAGTGGTATATATAGGCCCCAGCAGTATATACAGCTGCCCCAGTGGTATACAGCAGCCTCCCCAGTGGTATATACAGGCCCCAGCAGTATTACAGCAGCCTCCCCAGTGGTATATACAGGCCCCAGCAGTATATACAGCAGCCCCAATGGTATACAGCAGCCTACACAGTGGTAGTATACAGCAGCCTCCCCAGTGGTATATATAGGCCCCAGCAGTATATACAGCAGCCGTATATACTCGTGTATAAGCCGACCCGTGTTAAAGCCGACCACCCTACTTTTTCCCCCAAAACCTGGGAAAACCTATTGACTCGTGTATAAGCCGAGGGTGGACCCCAGCACAAGTATACAGCCCCCAGCAGTGTGTGGTTTACATGCCTCCCCAGTGGTAGTATACAGCAGCCTCCCCAGTGGTAGTATACAGCAGCCTCCCCAGTGGTATATATAGGCCCCAGCAGTATATACAGCTGCCCCAGTGGTATACAGCAGCCTCCCCAGTGGTATATACAGGCCCCAGCAGTATTACAGCAGCCTCCCCAGTGGTATATACAGGCCCCAGCAGTATATACAGCAGCCCCAGTGGTATACAGCAGCCTACACAGTGGTAGTATACAGCAGCCTCCCCAGTGGTACATATAGGCCCCAGCAGTATATACAGCAGCCGTATCTACTCGTGTATAAGCCGACCCGTGTTAAAGCCGACCACCCTACTTTTGCCCCCAAAACCTGGGAAAACCTATTGACTCGTGTATAAGCCGAGGGTGGACCCAGCACAAGTATACAGCCCCCAGCAGTGTGTGGTATACATGCCTCCCCAGTGGTAGTATACAGCAGCCTCCCCAGTGGTATATATAGGCCCCAGCAGTATATACAGCTGCCCCAGTGGTATACAGCAGCCTCCCCAGTGGTATATACAGGCCCCAGCAGTATTACAGCAGCCTCCCCAGTGGTATATACAGGCCCCAGCAGTATTACAGCAGCCTCCCCAGTGGTATATACAGGCCCCAGCAGTATATACAGCAGCCCCAGTCTTATACAGCAGCCTACCCAGTGGTAGTATACAGCAGCCTCCCCAGTGGTATATATAGGCCCCAGCAGTATATACAGCAGCCCCAGTGGTATACAGAAGCCTCCCCAGTGGTATATACAGGCCCCAGCAGTATTACAGCAGCCTTCCCAGTGGTATATACAGGCCCCAGCGGTATATACAGCAGCCCCAGTGGTATACAGCAGCCTCCCCAGTGGTATATACAGGCCCCAGCAGTATTACAGCAGCCTCCCCAGTGGTATATACAGGCCCCAGCAGTATATACAGCAGCCTTCCCAGTGGTATATACAAGCCCCAGGGGTATATACAGCAGCCCCAGTGGTATACAGCAGCCTCCCCAGTGGTATATACAGGCCCCAGCAGTATTACAGCAGCCTCCCCAGTGGTATATACAGGCCCCAGCAGTATATACAGCAGCCCCAGTGGTATACAGCAGCCTCCCCAGTGGTATATACAGGCCCAGCAGTATTACAGCAGCCTCCCCAGTGGTATATACAGGCACCAGCAGTACATACAGCAGCCCCAGTGGTATACAGGCCCCCCCGGTGGTATACAGGCCCCCCCAGTGGTATACAGGCCCCCCCGGTGGTATACAGGCCCCCCCAGTGGTATACAGGCCCCCCCAGTGGTATACAGGCCCCCCTAGTGGTATACAGGCCCCCCTAGTGGTATACAGGCCCCCCTAGTGGTATACAGGCCCCCAGTGGTATATATAGGCCCCCCACAGGATATACAGGCCCTCGGTTGCTGCCGCACACCCGTAAAAGAATAGCTTTCATACTTACCCTCCTCGCTGTCATCGCGCGTCCTCGTCTCCTTCCTGCTTCTACCCGGCGTCATGTGACCGCGCAGAAACAATGACGTCATTGTGGCTGCGCCGGACGGCCAGGTAGAAGTGGGAAGGAGACCGGAGGAGCGCGGTAACAGCGTCGAGGGTAAGTATGAAAGCTATTCTTTTACAGGTGTGCGGCAGCAACCGGGGGCCTGTATACCACTGGGGGGGAATGGGGGGCCTGTTTATACCGCGGGGGGCCTGTATACACCACGGGGGGGAGCGGGGGCCTGTATATACCACGGGGGGGGGAGCGGGGGGCCTGTATATACCACTGGGGGGGAGCGGGGGGCCTGTATATACCACTGGGGGGGAGCGGGGGGCCAGTATATACCACTGGGGGAGGATCGGGAGGGCCTGTATATACCACTGGGGGAGCGCAATGTAATATGCACCGCTCCCCCTGCTGCTGATGGACAGGGGGATGCAGTGCATATTGCATTGCACTAATGAGCGGCCCCACGTGACCGGGCGCTCATATTACAACCTCCCCCTGCCTCCTCCAGCCCCCAGACCCCTGCCCCCCCACACTAAGCCGTATAGTGACTCGTGTATAAGCCGAGGGGGGCACTTTTCAGCACAATTTTTGTGCTGAAAAACTCGGCTTATACACGAGTATATACGGTATTTTAAGAAATAATGAAGGGAAAAAAAAAGGCTCCCCTGTATTTTTATTACCAGCGTGGTAAAACTAGGCAGCTGGAAGTGAGTGGCAGCCCCATAGCAGTACCTGGTCTAGTCACCAAAAAAAATAGCGGAGCACTATATCACATTATCAAAAAAACCATTTGTTTTCGGGCCTTTAACTTAGCTTTATTCACAGTCACAACAGTGAACAATTGCTAAAAAAAAAAAAAAAAAAAAAAAGGCAACAAAGTCCAAATGAAAAAACACGGCAAAATCGCAGCAAAAGCACACCAAAATTGCTTTAGGAGATCGCCAACTTATCTGTGTGGATATTTGAAACATGGTACGGATTTTGGACATCTAAAATCCACAGCACACGTTCTAAGGCTGCATTCACACATTGCGTATTTTGCTGCTTTTTTTTATGCGCGCTTTTCAAAATACGCAATGTGCCTTTTGTCTGCCTGCAAAGTGAATGGGAAATTCACTTTGCAGTGCAGACATTGCGTAAAAATACGCAGTGCGTTTTCCGGGAGAAAACGCAGCTCCGTAAACAATTGATATGTCAATTGTTTACGCAGCTTCTTCTGCGTATTCTCCCAGAGGGGAGGAAGAATCCAGCTTCCTCCTCCCCTCTGTGACACCTGTGACCGCCCCATTAGACTTCACAGTGTATTAATACACACTATGAAATCTAAATTAAACAAAAGCAACTGTGCGATCCCCGGTTCTAAGTCAGATCTCTTCTGACAAGACCTGTGGTGACGTCAGAGGGGGGGCGTTCCCGGGCACTCGCGGTCATGTGACCGCGAGCAGCCAATCAGCGATGGGACCGCCCCGGGAACGCCCCCCCTCTGACATCACAGGTCCTGTCAGAAGAGATCTGACTTGGAATCGGAGATCGCACAGCGGGAGAAGGCGTCGGAGAGGTGAAGTATTGATTCTTTTTTATTTTTCATTAACTTGCTTTTGTTTAATTTAGATTTCACAGTGTATATTAATACACTGTGAAGTCTAATGGGGCGGTCACACATGTCACAGAGGGGAGGAGGAAGCAGGATTCTTTCTCCCCTCTGTGATATCACTGCGCTTTCTGGGGGAAAGAAAGCGCAGTGTGTGAAAGCCCCTGCGTATTTTGCTGCACTTTTTTGCGCGGCCGAAAAACGCGGCAAAAAGCGCGCGCAAAAAAGCGCAGCAAAATACGCAAATGTGTGAACGTAGCCTAAGTCGGCACATAGTCATAGTTCACACAATGTGTATTTGGTGCATATTATGTACTGACATGGGGCTCCACTGTATTTTTGGATACTAAAAAAGATAAAGCAGGCAGGTACAGGCTGCCACCCACCCTCAGCTGCCTAGTTTTACCTTTCTGGTAATCAAAACTACTAGTTAGCGCTTTCTTTAAAAAAAACTATTTCTTGAAATAATCAAATAAAAATGACATGGAGCTTTGCTGTTTTTTTTGTTTCCAGTCAAGTACAAGTAGGCAGCTGGGGGCTTGAATTCTGAGCATGAGGAGGACCAAGCAATCTTGGCCCCCACACTGTGAATTGCAGCCTGCAGCTGCCCCCCAAAATGGTGCATTCATCAAAGCCCCATGCCTCATTCCCATCTTTATTTTTCCTACACAAACCCTCCATGATCCTCTATGATTAGCGTTCACGGCATGGACCTAAAACTGACTGAGTTTCGGCTCCCGCCTTAAGTGAGGTGACGTCAAGGTCTGTGCCACTTGAGGTCAGTTAGAGCGACGCAGCTCTCTGACCTGAGGGGAACTTTTTCACATCACACCGCTCACATTGAGACCCGAAACTAGTGAGTTTTGGGTCCCGTTGTGAGCGAGAGCATGCAGGAAAGTTCACCCCAGGTCTGAGAGCTGCATCATTCTAGTTGACCTCAGGAAACCCCGACCTCAGAACTCAGTCACAGTGTGGTGAATTATTTACTTAGAGATTCATATTGGCCAGGTCTGACATTAACGCGACACTATGAACCTCGGGCTTAGTACCAGCCGGCAATATTCAGTTGGCATTAACCCCTTTATCACCCAGTATGGCACTGCCAAAGAGCAGCTGGAAGAGTTGGTACATTGCCAGAAAATGGGGCTTGGTGAATATGCCATTTGCTTTGGTGGCTGCGGGCTGCAATTCACAGAGTGGGGGGCCCAGAACAATTGGGCTTCTTCCAGCTGTCTAGTTGTACCTGGCTGGAAGCTAAAAATACATTGAAGCTCCACGTCATTTTTTAAAATTAATTATTTTTACACTACTATGAGGTCTTGTTCATTGCCTATGCAATCAATCGTAGACACCTGCACAACAGCCAATCACAGACGCTGTCACAGAGAGTGGGCGTCTGTGATTGGCTGTTGGAGTCAGTGCAGTAATCTGGAAAACAGCTCATAAATTCTAGCACAAGGGTGGGGAACTTCAGGCCTCGAGGGCAGCCAACAATGCAGGTTTTCAGATAGAGAGGACTCAGCTTAACATAATCACCTGCACTGGGGATGATTCCAACAGCTTGTGCAATGCTAAGGAAATTCTGAAAATGTGCACTGTTTGCGACCCTTGAGGACTAGAGTTCCCCACCCCTGTTCTAACATCTATTGTGCAGTGAATACCCAGGATGCTAATTAGCGGTCTCAGGCGTACAAGCGTGCGGATCCGGTAAGTAATCATGCTGATGTTTAATCAATGTTATATTTCTTTTTACAGCCCTTAAGTCCCTGAACCTGAACAGTAATGCAGATTTCTCATGGAAGTCTCTGTTTGGAGTCCATGCTCGGTGTGGACCCAGAACTTTACAGTTTGGGTTATCCCTTCCATTTTTACACTGTGGAACCACACAATCGCCTACAATCTACTATAGTGCAGACATCAGGATCTACCCTTTAATGATGGGGCAGAGCAGAAACTCTGCTCAATTACAGAAAGGACAGTACAGTTGTACAGTTATAGCTCTATCAACCTCCCAGTGTTCATCTCTTTGATCAATGCACTTTTTTTATAACGGGGAGCTAATCAAGCTTGGGGAGTTAACTCGCTGGACCCCATGTGTACAACATTAACATTTTTAACCCCTCCAGGGCCCTTGCCAAAGACCCCCTTACAGCACTAATGCATGACAAAAGTAATACATATTTTTTCAAACTCTGGATTATTAGGCTTTTAGCAAGAAAACTTGGAGGGAGCACTTATTGGTGCTTTCACCAGCAGAAGAAACGCACGGTGTATTACCCTATATAAGGCCAGATCATTTTGTGAGTTAGTTATATTGATGTCTTCACAAATCAAAACGGTGAGATTTACACATTCAGGGTCACTATAGTCGGTGGAAAGTTTTTTGACAACCCTCTCCGTGGGCAGCTTATGATGATTGTCACTAGCACACAGCCCCCATTTGGGGAGACCTAGATAACTCAACTCAAGAATGACTAAATCAAAAATAGGAGACATTAAACAAGATACAGATACAGATATGTATGAGTAATGTGGTATAATTATTAGTTTTGTGCCTGCTTTAGTTTAATGATCTAAGTATTTGGTCTTTAAAATAACAAATTTATGCCCACACATCACATCCTGTCTCAGGTTTTATTTGGTGAGCAATCGTGAGAAGCTAATGATTTGTACACGTGATGATAGTCACCACTTATGGGCTAGTCGTAAGGCTGGGTAGTCAAGAGGTCCGGGATCAGATACCAGGAGGGCTAGCAATAAACAATGGGGTGACTCAAAAGCGTAGTCAGGCGACAAGTAAAAAAAAAAAAAAAAAAAGGAGGCTAGGCAATGGATCACGAGAAGCAAAGTCCAAGGTCAGGTGAACAATTGATCAGGCTGAGCACAGGAACAACAGGAAGGCAGACACCACCAAGCTAAAGCTAGGACAGGCAGAAATTGATGGCAGAAAAACAGCTAAATACCAAGGTAATTGATTACTCCAAGCAGGAGACTCATGGAGGAAACCTCAAACGCTCCAGCTCTGATTGGATAGCTGAAATGTCAATCACCATAATGACAGCTTAGCGTGCCCCACCCCTGATTGGACGGCTGAATTGCCCATCACCATAATGACAGCTCAGCATGTCCCTGCCGAAGACTGGTCAGCTGAACTGTCCATCACCATAATGATAGCTTAGCACACCCCTGCTCAAGAACTGGCGGCTGAACTCTCACTCACTGTGTCCTGATAGACCAGTAGAAGGAATCATGACAGTACACTGCTGGTTTCATCTACGTTGTAAATCCAAGTCCTTATGATTTACTCCTAATTTACTAGTATCACATGACATTTATTATTTTATAAACCAAGAACCCAGGGGGCCATCAAGTATAATAGAGGTTTCCCCTGATTGCTGCACTAATTGATATTCTAGTCTGGGTACAATGGTGATGATTAGATTTATGCGATTCAGTTGATGAGATTCTTGTTACATTAGATTGCTCCAGATCCTCTGGACTTGTCAAATTACAGAATCTAAAAAGATGCAATATTTTATGGAAAAGGAGTTTTACAACCAAGCCCTATTGTGCTGAACATTTTCCCTTTTGCCATCTTTACCCATTTTAGAACCATAGAATCATAGAATGGTGGAGTGTGAAGGGACCTCCTGGGTCATCTGGTACAACTCCCTGCTCAAAGCAGGATCCACTAAATCATCCCAGACAGTTGTCTGTCCAGCCTCTGTGTAAAGACTTCCATTGAAGGAGAACTCTCCACTTCTCATGGCCGCCTGTTCCACTCGTTGATCACCCTCACTGTCAAAAGGTTTTTCTAATATCTAATCAGTGTCTCCTCCCATTTACCCTAAACCATGGACAGCAGGGAGTCTCTAAACAGGGGTGGGAACTCCAGTCCTCGAGGGCCCAATCAGTGCAGGTTTTCACGATTTCCTTAGTATTGCACAGGGATTGGAGTCATCACCAGTGCAAGTGATTATGTTATCACCTGTGCAAAACTAAGGAAATCTGAAAACCTGCATGATTGCGCCCTCGAGACTGGAGTTCCCACCCTGCTCTAAACAATAACAGTGTATAGTCCCCACAGTCTCCTAAAAGTCATATCAAAAAGAGTAATCAAATGCAATCTCATAGACCTTTGATAATGGGTAACCTAAACACAGTTGTGGGACAAGGGGCTACCGGGTTGTTTACCCCACTTACTAATTTTAATTTTGATCTAGTTCCCCTACCTGGTGTTGAATTGAGGCGTTTTCATAAAATTTCTATCTCAACTGGCCGAGTCCTCTTAAGTTGAATGCCATTGGGTAGCTGTTTAACAGAAGGTAATGCCAGGATAGTTGTGCACAGTCCACTCATTCCCCCTGCTGCAGTCAGGCATGTAATGCAAGATTGCATAGAGAAGGCCAAAGTTGAAGGATCTTTTTTGCAGCAACTGTTTGATTTGGCTCATAGAGTGTCTGGTTGAGTAATTTGAGTGCAATTAACCTTTTTCCCTGCAGCAGTCATGCATTTTAATAAAGGGTTGCACAACCATCAGCAGCTCTCCATTTTTGCTCACAGGCTCCTCAACTACAACTGCTTTCTATGATGTAGAGCAATAGATGGGTCAGCTGTGTGCAACCCTGAATTAAATGTGTGGCGTCCCATGTAGTCAGGCGTCACAGAGGGGTATTGCACCTGTAAAAGAAGTGTAATCTCCACAGCTGCAAGTGGATCCTAGGTTGGTGGGTGGGCCCCATTCCTGCACTCCCACATTAGCATAGTGGTGAGAGGTTACCCAGAAGGGAGATATATTCACCTCTAGGGGGAACAAAGAGCGGCTAGTCGGAGGAGGAGAAGAGTCGGGACAGTTGAAAAGAGTGTGGAGCGAGGCAAAAGGTTTACCCGGACAGCTCTATGCTGATCCGGAGGAAAGGAGAGAGAGGGTCCTGAGGGGATCCTGAATGGGGGCGCCGGACGTGTGGAGTCTGGGCCCTAGCGAGAAAGGGGGAACCCCAGCGTGGAGCGGCCATACTCCAGGGAATTCCTCCGTCCACCACAGGAACGCCGGGCCTGAGAAAACGGCCAGAGTCTACCTCTGCAGTCGTCAACCGGCTGCTGCAGTTTATCAGCTGCGGCACCCTGCAAGATGGAGCGGTCTGCCTGCTTCGTCATCATGGGGGAGGGGAGCCCCAAGTCTACCTACACGGAGCCATTGGGTATAAACTCATCCTAGGCAGGGAAGAAAGGACACGGGTTCGTCAACTAAGGTGTACCATGGGTTCCACCATACCATCTGGCATCCACTTGCAGCCACCCGTAGAGCTACCTGTTTGAATAACAACTTACTGAACTGTGGACTCTGTATCTTGCTGCTGAAAGGTTACAGTAAAGTACGCGGGAGAAAGTGATATTGCCTTTGTGTGGTTATCTTCATCAACCTGTTTCCTTGCAGGAACGCTGCCCCAGAGGACCAGCTCCACCTGTAGGGAGCTTTGCCATCTCAGCCGCATTACCATGGACCTCCGGAGGACTGTGGCAGCGCTGGTGACGCATCACCAGGTACTACAGGTGGCGTCACATGACAAACTTTAATCCCCTGTACATACACCCCTTATTGAAGTGTCACCCAGGCCACGGGCTAAGGCGCTGCCACCCGTGACATCCCCGTGAAAGCACCCACCGAGCCTGATACCCGAGTACCCCAGGGCCTGGGGCTCGACAAATGCATTGCTGCTTTGAGGAAATTAGATGGACACAGACAAAGAAGGATGGCTTAACTAGAACCATTTCCTATGAGCCACAGTGGAGAACAGATGCAAAAGAGATGTTTCCTGGTATATTCTGTGTAACCTTGAGGTGGGAAAATAGCCTATTACACACAGGTCATTTAACTAGAACCATTTTCTATATGTTGTTTTATACCAGGTTGCACAGAGTCTGGGACATCTCTTTTGCAGCAGCTCTCTAATTTGGCTCATAAAAAAAATTCTAGTTGGGGACCTGGGTGCAATAAATGCTTTTCCCTGCAAGAGCCATGCATTTAATGTAGGCTTGCGCAAGCCTGAAACATGTCTTTTGCAGCAGCTCTCCACTCTGGCACCTATAAAGCAGTTCTGGTTTAGGCATCCAACCCTAGTTGCATGTAACCATCCAATTTCCTCGCGGCTCTCCATTTTGGCTCATAGATAGTGCTTCTAGATGAAGGACCTGTGTGCAATAAATGATTTCCCCTGCAACAGCCAAGCATTTAATAGAGGATTGCACAGGGTTTCCTAAAGGTAAAGTGTCTCTTTTGTAGCAGCTCTCCACTCTGGCTTATATAAATCAGTCCCAGTTAACTGTGAACAACCATCCAATTTTTCTGCAGCAGCCATGCATTTACTACATAATTGCACTGTGTCTGTAGCAGCTGAAGCATCGCTTTTGCAGCAGCTTTCCACTCTGGCTCATAGAAACAGTTCTTGTTAAAAGGAATCTATTAGCGTGTTTTTGCTATGTAATCTGAGAACAGCATGCTGTAAGGGTTAAAATAAAAAAACACAAAAAGTAACTGTGCTTTTCTTATCAGGATCTGTGCAATTGTTTACTTACGTAAACTAAATGCTTTGTCACCCTGTGATTAACATTGCATGACTACAAAGTCACTCATAGGGAAGTCGGGTAGACCCCCTGCTGTGATTGACACCTCACTGTGAATGCACAATCTCTTTAGAGAGCCTGGTGTGGGCAGGGACATCTCTCCCAGGCTCTGCTGTGTTGCTAAAACTAAATGGTTTTATTGTGTCAGAACGGCTGCAGCCAGTAATCTTAAGTAATACATCATTGGATTCAGGGTTTATGTTGCAGTCAGATTCGGTTGGAAAAAGCTGCTGACAGATTCCCTTTAAGGCACCTTTCTTTATGAAATCCAAATGTCCTAAGAGATCACATGATGGGACAATCCTTTTTAGAACAAAAATAGACAATTGCACTCTGCAATGCTAAGGCATGGAAACAGGAATGTAGAACATGGAAAAGCATTATAGCTAAGGAAGTCTGAAAAAAATGAAACGCTTAGCATATAAAAATGGCCATATGTACATCTCATGTTTCATACTTCCTTAGCTATAATGCTATTCCATGTTCTATATTCATGTTTTCATGCCTTTTTAGCATGTCTTTATTTTTGGTACATTATGTTATGTTCAGTTAGCACTTGTTCACATTGCAGGTTAGGGAATTCCCACAGGTTTGATATATCCACAATGAACCGCACTCACTGGGCTCATGTATCTATGTTGTAATAATATGTACAATTTTTATTTTATTTTTTTTTTATTTTTTCATGATCTCCAATATAATTTAGTCTTATTTTTTATTATTTAACCATGCAACCACAACTAGCTTAGTCTAATCGCCCTTGAATCTGGCAAGGTAACAAGTGAAAACCTTCTCCCCGGCAAACGTGAGACTCGACAATGTACAACAAGCCTGCCATTTGTTTTATTTTCATTTGCGATTTAATAAAACATTGCGTGCTCTGTCTACAGTAATCATGAATTAACAATGACCCCAAAAACATTTGCAGCCATAAATTAAGACAATGCAGTAATTATTGGGGGAAAGGCCATTTTATTACTGGAGGATTATTAAGATGAATGCAGGAGACAGACAAAAGGCAGGGCACCGCTTTACTGTTATTGCTGGAGGAGACAGTTCAAACCACATTAACGGGAGCAAAGACAAAATGGCATAAAGTGTGGAGTCGAGAGAACAGGGTCTGGTGCACAGCGTCTGATGGATAAACCGACCAATATGTTTTCTTTGCCTTTTATTGAGCAGCTTCAGTCCAGGATGTCCTACCTTGTAAAACAACAAAAGCCGACGGATTGCTTAATGAAACCTTTTACTTGGCCTGATGAGCTGCAATGTAAATTTTCCATGAATTTTTCCCGGCTTTTATATGCAGTCAATGCCATCCGCAGCCCTTTCTGTGGTCTGTTCTCTTATAATTAACCCACTATATTCGTTTTCGGCTGCGCCTTTAATATTTGTATTTTTATGATCTGCAAATTAGTAGACACCCCAGCAGGATAACTGCAATAGTTTTTGAAAGGTTGAGCATCTAGCGACGTATACTTAACCAACAAAATTTTCATTATGTGATGGGCGCAGGGGTGGTGATGATCAAACTAAATATGGAACGTTTAAAGCACTTTGTAATCAGGGGCTGCGTAAGTCACAGTATTAGTGTTTTATGATTATCAAGGGAAATCCCTTTCAGGTGCAAGTTCTGGACAGGAGCTCTGTAGCTCTTTTATTATTTATTACGTAGAGGACCGCAGTGCTAGGGGAGGTTGGTGAGGCCGATTCCACTGGTGTGGGGTAGTGAGGACACCAGCAAAGCCACTCATCTATTAAAGAGGACATTTACTGTAAAAAAGCCAAGAAGCCAGCACTGCCTGTGGTTAGCACGCAATACAAAAAGTGCGTATGCACATATCAATCTCTAACTGTACTTTAAACTGAGACACTTAGCAAACAATTGATCAATTCCCTGAGCCATCCCGCCACGTCACGACATTCTCAGATGGGGTAGTCCTACTTTGCGCTTTTTATATACACTGTGCCATTACGGCCTCCATGTAAAGCAGAACTATATTAAATGCACACATGCCTGAAGCATTTCTGAACTGCTCCCACGGCGCCAAAAAAGGGCAGCGCAGATAAAGGCAGACCAGGTCCGGGCATAACATTCGGACATTATCAGATCTGACCCCCACACTGCCAGACCAGCAACCATGGATGAGGGTAGAACAGGCCCAAACACATTGTGCAACAATCAAGCACAATCTTACACACATGCAGCAGCCATACCCTGCCCATAGGCTCTGCTTGATTGTTGCACATATGTTTGGGCCTGTTCCACCCTCATCCATGGTTCATTTTTCTGATTCGGGCAGCTTAGTGATGACTTAACTCTTCTATTTGGCAGACCTACGCCCAATGGCACTAACTCCTATTCACAACTGCTGAGATATACAGTACCACAGTCACTGCCTCACTCCTTCTGACCATGAGGCACAGGCTTAGTCTCCTTATATGCTCCGACTTCACATAGATCAGAGCGCCACCTAGATCAATGTGACCAGGAACCTTACCCAATACTGACAAGTATGTAAAATATATAGGCACAAATACCTGATTGGCATCCGTTAAAGAAAATGCCATACATGCAGTGGCGAACTAGAGTCGAAGGGCCCCAGACCCATTTCTTCCTCATAGGCCCACATTGGTCAGATGTACGGGCCCCATGTAACGTTCTATTGACTTTTCTCCCCTTCATTATATGTTAATGTCCCTCATCCTGCTATATATGGTCATCCTCCAGGAATATGGTCCTCCATTATAGTATAATGCAGCCTCATAGCCCTCCATATAATATAATACAGCCTAATAACCCATCATATAATATAATGCAGACTCATAATCTTCCAGATAATATAATGCTGCCTCATAGTCCTCCATATAATATAATGTAGCCTCATAGCTCTGCAGATAATATAATGCAGCATCACAGCCCTTCATATAATATAATGCAGTGTCACAGCCCTCCATATAATATAATGCAGCGTACAGCCCTCCATTTATAATCAGCATACAGCCTCCAGATAATATATGCAGCGTCACAGCCCTTCAGATAATATAATGCAGTGTCACAGCCCTTCATATCATATAATGCAGCCTCACAGCCCTTCATATAGTATAACACAATAATGCAGCCTCATAGCCCTAGATATAGCATACATCCTCCCCACACAGACACACTGCCCCCTGTACAACCTGCCCACTCACCCAGTCACACTGCCTCTGTACAGCCTCCTCTAACACACTCACAGACACGCTGCCCACTGTACAGCCCTGCACACCCAGTCACATGGCCCCCTGTACATCCCACACACACAGTCACACACAGACTCAAACACACACAGTGAAACACACACAGTCACACTATCATGCTGTTGTTCCCTGTGTGGCTCAATGGCCATCTGATCAG
Source organism: Allobates femoralis (assembly GCA_033576535.1). NCBI lineage: Eukaryota > Metazoa > Chordata > Amphibia > Anura > Aromobatidae > Allobates > Allobates femoralis. The sequence continues at coordinate 88,767,602 of JARQOC010000010.1, forward strand.
CTCAGGTTAGCACACATGCCACAGGGTAGTGACACTGTATAGTGTGGCTGTGTTAAGGTGTTGGCACACTCGGGCTGTTCTGTGTGGGTCAGTGGCCCTCTGATCAGCTCAGGTTGGCACACATGTCCAATGGTGGGGGCACGGTATAGTGTGTCTGTGGTAACGTGCTGGCACACTAGGGCTGTTGTTCTCTGTGTGGCTCAGTGGCCTTCTGATCAGCCCAAGTTGTCACACATGGCTGTGGTAAGGTGTCACACACACAGTCACACAAGTCACACAGACACACCACAGTGACACACGCACACAAACACACACTGACACTCGCTCCCCCTCTCCAAGAGCTGCAGCTCTTCTGCCTCATCGCTCCTGCCGGCAGCTCCGTTCTTTCTGTGATGAGGTCACATGAGCAGCATGCAGCAGCTGCGGGAGATTTAAAGCGGCAGTGCCTGTGAGTCCTCCGGCGACCGTGATCAGCCACCTGAGGACTGGCTGAGCAGAGCGGCGCGCAGTGACATAGGAAGTGCTTTCAGGGACGCAGTAAAGCAGGGGTCGGCCGGCGCCGGGCCCGGTCGCACTTGCGAACCCTGCAACCGCGTTGGTACACCACGGCATACATGTAATGAAAAGGGTTAAGCATCACATATATTTGTGATCGTGATACATAACATGGTAGTCTAACTTGGCCCCTCTATTATTCCTAAGGAACACATTTGATGCCAAACTCTCAATGGTAATTCAAACTGTCCATGTGCCGATGCCGCTCATATTCATCTTCATAGTGGTCTCAGTAAAAACAGTGCCGAAAATCACCTTACATGCATGCACTGACTCCGGAGTCATTTTAATGACATCACCAATTCTAATGCACTGCACATGCGTCGTCCAGAGCAGCAATGGCGGCATGGCGCGATATTTAAATAAAGAAAGGAGGGGGCACATCTGGAGGAGGCAGGAGGAGTAATTAATGTGGAGTACCCTGCTGCACACATTTCCTCAACTTTGACAAACATCTCTGAAATCATGCATCTAATCAGGAGACTGAAGGTACGGTTCATGTCACCATCCTAGCGCCTGTATGACGCTACTTTTACCTTATACCCTAAAATCATGGTAGCTGGTTCCCTTTAAAGGGACTCTGTCAGGTCATTTTTCAGTATGAAAACTAATATTACTCTTAAATTGGTCCTTGGCAGACCTTATAAAAATATTTAAAATCTTATTGTATCGTTTGCAGTTTCCATGTTATCACCATTGTCAGACCCTGCAGAGAGCTGCTACATTAGTCCTGTCCCATTATAAGCAGAGACAATTAGTCCTGTGCTGTATAAACTGTCATGTAATTATGCATGCCTTCTCTGCAGCCCTCTCCTCCCTACTCCCTTTGTTAACAGTGCAGTGTCAGGTTTGCTTACAGGTCTGTTCAGCTGATATCACCACGAGGGAGAGAACTACTGCAGGTCTGCCTATCTAGATTCCATTTGTTTCTGTAAAGCAGATACCCTGCTATGCTGTGACAGTTTCTGTGTTGTAGTTCACCTCTTGTGATGCTACACACAGAGAAAAGAGGAGAATACAGTCCCCCCAACTGATCTCCTGTGCTGTGATGTGACATGCATATTCATTGCATGGGGAGTGGATAGCAGAGAGCTAAGTGGATCATTCACTGTGAGTGACAGATGGAATGATTCTCTTTATTTGACATTTACAGAGGTTAGGAGGGGGATATAAATTAAAGAAATACATTAATTGAGAGAAATTAGAGCAGGGAATTAGAAAATGATAGCAGTTACATGTGGATGTTTGACCTGACAGTTTTCCTTTAAGGTTATTTAAATCATAGAATGGTTTAGAAGGGAACTCCTGGTCATCTGGTCCAACCCCCTGCTCAAAGCAGGATACACTAAATCATCTCAGACAGATCTCTGTCCAGACTCTCACCAAACAATAATGAGTAGTGCACACTGATGAATTCGATTAGTAACCGCATTCATCCACCACCAGAAAATCTGCAAAAAATCAGTGCAAAAATCTGCACAGGAATCACACAAAAAGCTCTCTGTTTATAATAAGTATTTTATCCAGTTTTTAGCAAGTGTTATCAATAAGGTATCAAAAACAGGGCTATTGGTCTGTACGTTTTTAGCAAAAAATATTCGCAAGCTGCCTCACCTCCGTCACGGTTGCCCTGACCGAGCCAGTCCCTAGCTGATGTGTGCATTTAAAACCTGAGTGTGTGAGACTCTGTCTGAAGCCTTCCATTTAAGGGGAATTCACCACCTCTCGAGGCCGCCTGTTCCACTTATTGATCACCCTCACTGTCAAAAAGTTCTTTGTAATATTTAATCTGTGTCTCCTCCCATTCAGTTTCATCCCATTGCTTCTAGTCTTTCCTTGTGCAAATGAGAATAAAGCTGATCATTTAGAGCTTGACATTGACTCGCCCACCAGGGCCGTGGGGTACTCGAAATCAGGCAGCAGTTCTTCCGGGGGTGTGTCACGAGAGTCGAGACCCGGCTCCGTGGCCCTGGGTGGTCTATAAAAAAGGCAGGGAAAAATACATTTGGAAATTTCATGATGCCACCCATGGTGTGTGGCTATGGGTAGCTGCAGCTGCATTCGGAACCTCTGGGGATGATAGGAGTAGCAGCCAGGATGTTGAGCCCTTCATGGGTAGAGCTGGTCTCCAGGGCAACCGTGAAATCTTTGATAGGCAGCGGGGCAGGATTCCCAGTTACAGGCAGTCTCCTGATGCCGGATCACAGAATCAGTCTGTCTCCCCTCAGGCACAGTAATTACAGTCTCAGACAGTATAGAGCTTTAACCGGGTTTACTCTCTTTTTTTCGACAGATGGTACAGTTTTACAACAGTTTATCAGCGGCTCTGGTGTGGTCTAAGCAGCCGGGATGGTTTATCTGCATCTCCCACTTCCGTGTCTCTTTCGGGCCTTTTTGGTCTGTCTGCACAATAGCTCCGATCCAGTGGTCACGGGCTTTCAGTGGGTGACTTTACGGGTCGCCTAGCCCTTGTATGACGGCCTTCTCTTCACTGCACCGCAGGTTGGATCTCGGGTCATAAAGACCCTGCACCCGCCGGGATTTGTGGTTGGTGACATACAGCGTTCTGGCCACTTCAGCAGAGCCAGCACTCTGGTTTCGGCCCAGTCCACCAGTGTCCTTGCTAACTCAAGCACACCTGAGCTTCTTTCATTGACCACGGTCTGCAGCCTTGGACTCTGGCTAGGCTCATAGTGGCACGAAGTCACCAGGTCCATGTCCTCGCAATCCTGTCTGGTGTTCTCCCTCTCCTTCTAGTGACTGGACTTCCCTTGGCTGACTTCTCACTCCTTCTCTTTACCATCCTGCACTTGGTATTGTGCGTTTTGTTCTGTTGTTACCTCCCCTAACTGGGTCCTTCTCTAACTTTCCACCCACCACCTGGCTCCTCCCGCTATCCCATTGCTGGACATAGAGTCCCTAGACTTAGGTGGATATTTGGTGTGTGTGGGAGAACCAATTTACCAATCCTGGCTGTGGCGCCACCTAGTGGCGACCGGTCTGCCGGGGTGCCACAATATCTCTTGAGATACTTGTAGACCACTAGTTTGTCTTCTCAGCCTTCTTTTTTTGAAAGCTAAACATTCCCAAATCCTGTAACCGTTCCTCACAGGACATAGTTTGCAGACTGGTCACCATTGTGATTGCTGTCCTCTGAACTTGCTCCAGTTTCTTGATGTCTTTTTTCAATGTGGTGCCCAGAACTTACACAGTGTTCCAGATGAGGTCTGACCAAAGAGGAGTAGCGAGAAAAAATTACTGCACATGATCTAGACTCTATGCTGCTTTACTACATCTCAGAATTGTTTGCCATTTTTGCTGCTGCATCACACTGGTGACTCATGTTCAATCTGTGATCAATTAGATACCCAAGTCTTTTTCACATGTGCCTAGCCCTATTCTTCCCATACTGTATATGCTTTTATAATTTTTCTTGCTCAAATGTAGGACTTTGCATTTCTCGTTATAAAGCATTCTGCTAGTTGCTGCTCACTATTTCAGTTTGTTAGATTTTTTTGAATCCTCTTTCTCTTCTCTAGTATTAGCATCTCTCCTAGCTTTGTGTCATCAGCAAGTTTAATTAGTTTATCCTCAATTCCTTAACTAAAATATTGATAAAGATATTGAACAACACTGGGCCCAGGACAGAACCCTGTAGTTGAATTGTTTTTCCCTTGATGTACTTTATCTTTAAAAAGCGACAAAATTCAATGCCCATCATTCAATGTGATCCCTTCTGCAAGAAATCATGTATAATATTGTACACTTGCCATACAATGGCACCTATTGGGGTTGTCACCTTTTTTTTTTTAAGCCCTGGGTCTGGTGAGCAGGGATTTATTTCCCTTTGGGTAAGTGTCTGGCCCACAAGGGTCTGAGGTACTTGGATCTTGGGTGTTTGGGTACGATGGATGTCACGGGTGGTCGGCGCCCGAGTCTGTGCCCTTGAGTGACAACAAAAAGGGGATATTTTAGAGATAAGAGTTTATACGTGAATGGCGTGATGCCACCTGTAGATCCAGTGATGGGACCGGCCTGCTGAGGCCTCCGGGGTGATGGGCAGTAGCAAGGTGTTGTGACTCCCTACAGGTTGAGCAGGGTCCCCCAGGGCAGTGTAGTGGTATGATGGTGGAGTAGGGCAGCGCAGTCTTTGCTGTGAGACTGGAATGTCGCAGTTCACCCAGGAAGGAAACACAGACACTGCCTGCTTTTCACAGGTCTTTACTCCAGTAATCTGCAGTTTACAGGGTATGGGTTGTTACAGCCAGGGTAGTGGACCGGGTGGTCCTGGCAGAAGGCAATGTCTGTAAGAAGCTCGAGTTATGTTCCTTCTTTTTCTCTTCCACTGTCCCTACCTCTGCGCACTCCTTCTTCCTTGCACTGCCCTGTGTCGAGCCCCGGACAGTGGGGTACTCGGGTATTAGGCGGCAGAGGGTTAACTTTGTCACGGGGAATGGAGGTCGCGCCTGATCCCGTGTCCTGGGCGACACTTCCTGGGGGAATTTATATACAGGGGATTATGTACAAGTTTATATTTGTCGTGACGCCACCTGCAGTACCTGGTGAGATGTCACCAGCGACGCTACAGTCCTCCGGAGGTCGGTGGTATTGCGGCTGAGATGGTGTAGTCCTCCGCAGGCAGGACTGGGACCTCCCGGGCAGCATAGTGAGGGAGCAGGTTGTAGTGGAGCTGAGATTGTATAGGGAGGGTTAGAATAGTCTATAGAGGGTGCTGGGAGTAGAAAGGAAGAATGCACACACGCAGAAAAGTCTCTTTTACCTTTTACTGATGTTGAGCAGGTAAACGATCCAGGGCACTGACGGGTGAACGGGCTGCACAGTGGTTCCACAGCAGTGGGTATAAGGCCTCCTGCTTTGTGTAGTTTCTGAAGCACAGCCTGCTGCAGCCTGACTTGCCTCCACTTTCTTCCTTTGCCTGTCTCTCTTTCCTCCTGTGCGGTCTCCGGGATGACCCTCTCTGGACACTGCGGCTGGCCTGCTGTGCCTGGCTCCATCTCTTGACCCACCTGGGAGACCGGATAGCTGAAGCTTCCATGGTGCGATGGGGTTTTCTGTGGGCCTATAGTCCCCCACAGGTGCAGATCCACAATATCTGGCGTTTCTCCTGGGATGAACTCGCTCAAGTTCCTCGCTCCCTTTCCTGTTCTGAGCTCCCTGCTTCAGTCCCACTTAGGCTTGTGGGACGCAGAAGTGCCACTCCAGGTCACTGGCCCGGGCCTGTACGCAGCACCAGGACTTCCTTGCAGCTCTTCTAGCGTCTGCACACACTCTGACTAACTCTTCCACCAGCAGCAGTATTTATAGGTGATCTTGCCTAAGGGCAGCAAGTGGGGCTCCCCCTACTGTGCCGGGTGGAAGGTGTTGTATGTAGTAGGTACCTGCTGTGGAATCGCAGCTGTGCATTAGGGAAATCTGTGGTTACCTGTGTGAGCAGGGCGCCACACCCTGCACTAATCCCACTTACTACCGGGCCTGTTGGGTGATATGAGATACCCTTCTCTCTCTAAGGGGACTCAACCCGGTTTGATGCTTCTGGTGGGGACCATGCGTATGTTGGGCAGACCATGCTCCTATGAAGCGGTCGATCATACTGGTATTTTCGGCTCAGGGATGTACCTCTGCACTGCTTCGGAGCCTGTACCCCACTTTGGACTGGGCCAGGGTCGTTCAGTCACTCTCTATCTCCCCCTCTCTGTCTGGGTCACCAGGTTGAGGTGCCCTCCCCGTACTTCTTCTCCTCTCCCCAGCTCTTGTGTGTTTCCCGCTCTTTTCCCACTCACTATATACCCTAGCTCTCCTCCCGCCGGGACCGGTTACCCTGGGACCGGGCTGTCCAATTGGCCCCCTGTCTCTAGGTGTATGTGTCTGGTGGGGAGCTTCAGAGTTCCATTACCCCCTACCAGGACAAGAATACTGCACCTTCTGTTCAGGGTGCAGTACCCTTTTTTAGGGCTCTGACCAGCTGGGCGCTAAATTAAGCATGTACAAGGGTTAGCCTTGATGTTTTACAAATGACCTATACAGAAAATAAATGCTCAAGAAAAACCTAATTTATTTCCATAAAACCTGCAAACAAATTAACAAGCGTATAGTATGAGGGAGCGACTCAGGGGACTTCAACTATGTCTCCTAATCTCCCTTCCGTTGACTTGTGAAACACGTGCATTTGCCTGAGATTATTAATGCATCTGCTCGCTTTCACACAATGAATCACATTAGCCTCCCCTCTGCCCTCAGATTTCATTAGGAATTTGGCTTTGTATCAGAAATCTGCAATGGCTGCGCCTCTGTCCAGGACCCCATAACTTTCACAGGCCCTCTGCCGCTAACAGACAGTTTATTGATTTCTATTTTTAGGGAATAAAAGAAGTTGAATGGCATTAGGCCGGTATGAGATGAAGGTCATTCCGAGGGAAGATCGTGGAGATGAACTGGGAATCTTGTGTAACACTAAATAAACACAATTATGCATCCCTGCATTATGTGAAGGGTATGGCGCACACAGGAACACAGCTATTAGGCAGGTCTACAGCACACCCGGATGTGTGAGGGCCGGCAGATTTCACTGGCGTCAACACCTCGTCCCCCATGAGTCCTTAACATAAATGGCAACTTAATGAACAGCGCTACTTCCTGATGAAGAATTTAAATGGCTGCATAGTAAAGATCGGTAGCACGTAAAGTGGTATCAAAGCAATCCTACACTAGCCAGTGGTTTATGGTATGTAATTTATTATGCACACATAGGACATATGTACAGCGGGTGAAATAAGTATTGAAACGTCACCAATGTTCTAACTAAATATGTTTCCAAAGTGGCTATTGACATGAATTTCTAACCAGATGTAAGTAACAACCCATACAATCCACACAAGTAAAGAAATCAATCCTCAGCTATCCATAAATCATGTCTAATAATGAGAAGTGACACATGGAAAAAGTATTGAACACGTTACTGAAATGTATTTAATCCTTGGCACTTTGTTTGATAATGAAGCTCCAGACGCCTCCTGTATGGAGACAATAGATACATTGCTCAGGTGGATTTTGGACCATCCTTCCACATAAACACTCTTCACATCCTGCAGGTGATGCACTGTGGGATACTCTGAACCGGGCTATAGTATTTCTAGGGTGTCACAGGGGTTGAGACCCGGCTCCGTGACCCTGGTGGTATCAATAAAAGTTCAGGAGTTATGGTTTTTGGGGATTGGAGTCGTGACTCCACCCGTGATGTTAGACTAATGATGGCTGATGCTGCAGTGTGGGACCTCAGGGGATGATGGATTCGCAGCTAAGGTGATATCGCTCCCCACAGGTGGAGCAGTGCCACAGGGCAACCGGTATAGTCTATGGCAATGGTAGGCCGTTGTGGTGCAGGACTGAGGGCTTTACCTTTACTGGTAGTTGCAGGTTGATACCAGGGTACTGTCCACAGGTGATGTTGTAAGGGTGGACTGGAAGCAAGTCCTTACCCAGTGAGTTCTGAGGCCTCCATTCTGCGTTCCTCTTTGCTGGTGACACACCCACTCCAGGGTAACAGGAATACTCTGAACTAAGCCAGATCTTTAGGTTCTTTTATGTTATGGGGGACATCAGGATGGCAACCCGACTCTGTGACCCTGGTGGTATCAATTAAAAGTTCAGGACTAGGTGATGGGAACTAAAGGGAAAGGTGACTTCACCCGCAGTGTGCGGCTATGTGCGGCTGCTGCTGCTGCAGGACCTCTGGGGATGATGACCGGCAGCTTGGATGGTTTTGCTCCCCACGGGCGGAGGGGGATCCCCAGGGCAGTGGGTAGGAAAGTCAGTTTGCTCTTTGGCTGGTGTAACACCGGGTGTTCATCGGGTCATTAGCACCTCAGTGTTTGATTTGGCCTCTGCTGCAGGTGGATGCCGCAAAGTCTCACACATTTCTGCTGGAGTTCTGTACCTTTACTTTAATGCTCTGGCCAGGCCGAATGGTGCTTCCCTCTGCCATTCTTCAGTTCAGCTGTTTCTCAAGAAACAGGACAGTGTTGTCGAGACCCCCTCGGTGTTCCTTTCACTCACGGTGTTCCTTTCACTGGCTGTACTTTCAGCGCCTCTAACTTACCTCGCCTTTCCTGTCAGAGCCTATGCGCACAAAGCTTGGGTACCGACAGTCACAGGCATTGACTGGCACAGCTTCCTAGTGCCGCGCCTTAGAATGGTTACCTTCTCCAAGATGTGCTGGGTACATTGCCACAGTTCCCTTTAAGACCTCATGGCCTCCAGTTTCAACGGTTCGGGTCTATAGCTGCCGCGCCGTGTTCAGGACAGGTCCTTTGTTTCGGCCACCAACCTGTCTGTTCCTCTGCCAGATACGGGCGATCTAAGTAGTCTTCCGCACCCCAAGGGCTGCTTCCTTCTTCGACACTTTCCGGTCTTTTCCTCTCGGGCGAGTGTGACCGTGCTCCAGCCCGCGGGAGCTAACACCTCTCCCCTCCTCTCGACTCACACTCCAACTTCTTACTCCTTCTCTGTCGTCCTCCCAACTCCAGAGAACAGGAGCACTACTCTCCTGCTAATGGAGGCGTGCAGTACTCCTGGTGGCGGTGACACACTGGTTCTGGCTGCCTGTAGCTAAGCTGCAACCCTCTCTTCTTGCTGGTAAGTCTCTCTCTCGCTTGAACGGCAGGCAGCTTGAGCCCTTCCTGGGCACCACTCTTCTGGCAACTGTCCCTGAGCTCTCAAGTGCTGCTGTGCCTCCAGGTGCTCTGCTGTGGTTGGGAGAAGTGGAGTCTCCCATCCTCCAGTTTTGGCTGCTGGGTCAGTAGTACCCTCACAACCTCAGATTCCGGTGTCCATTTCTGGTGCTCTGCTTTGCGGTGAGGCGGGCAACTGGATCCACTCCCCAGGCCCTCTTCTCTCCTTCTTCAGACCCTCTCCTACGGGTACCTCACACTTGCTTCACTTTCTACACTGCCTGGGATCAACTTAGCACTGCTCCAGTCCACAGGTTGCCTTCACAGTCCTCCTAGGAACTGAACTAACTTCCCCCACCCCCAGTCCGGAATTTATAGGAGAGTTCCCCTGAACCCAGGTCTCGAGCTCCCCCTTCAGGTTTGGAGCCAGGAGAGGTGTTGCATGCTGTGGGATTACCTGATGTAGATACCCCTTCTTGCTTCCAAGCATGACATCACCCCCATAGGGAGGCAATGTCATTGTGGCAACTGGACTCTGGGGTGCCACACAGGTCCCATGGATCCTTCCATGAACTCTGAGCTTTAGTTCCTTCCAGATGTTTTCTATTGGATTCGGCTCCGGTGATCAGCTCGGCCATTCTAGCAGATCTATTTTCTTTCTCTGAATCCAGTTGAGAATTTCCTTTGCTGTGTGTTTGCGATCATTGTCTTGTTAAATGCCCGCCCTTGTTTCATCTTCTTCATCCTGGTAGATGGCAGCACATTTTTAGCTGGAATGTTTCGATACGTTTCTCCATTTATCCTCTCTTCATTTATATGAAGTATGCCAGTGCTGTATACTGAAAAACAACTTGCCATGTTACCATTTCCACACTTCACTACTGTTGTTTTTTGGGGTTGATTTGCGTTTTGGCCTCCAAATGTGTATTATGGCCTCCAAAGAATTCCATTTTGGTCTCATCTGACCAGACTATATTCCTCAGTATTTCACAGACTTGTTTAAATGTTGTGGAGCAAACTTTAATCGTTCTTGAACCTGCTTTTTGTTCAGCAATGGAGTGTTGAGTGGTGAGCATGCATGTAGGGGTGTGCATACAGGTCATAGAAGGGGAGTGCATTACTAATTGTTTTCTGTGAAACAATTGTACCTACTGATTCCAACTATTTCTGTAGTTCTACACAGGTGTCCTTGGCTCTTGGACAACTCTTCTGATAATTATTTTCACTCCTCTGTGTGAAATCTTGCGGGGAGCACCTGGTCATAGCCAGTTTATGGTGAAATGATGTTCTTTCCGATTATGGCCCCAACAAAGCTCACTGGGAATTTCAGTAGTTTAGTAATTATTGTCTAACCAGTGTCATCAGTATGTTTTGCAACAATTAGATTGCGAAGATCTTGAGATGGCTCACTGATTTTACCCTTTCTGAGATGTTTCTTGTGTGGCACCTTGGTAATGAAACTCCTTTTTATTACCCCTCAGACTTCAGTTGGTGTCAGGAATTTTGATGGCTTTTTGCACCTCTTTCTTTGTGTTGAATACTTTTTTCCATTGTCATTTCTCATTATTACACAACTTAATTTATAGATATCAATGTTTGATCTCTTTGCCTGTGTGTGTGTACATATATATACATCCATATATCTCCCCTCTGGTGACTCATAACAGAACTGGTCATGGAATGTAACTTCAGTCTCTAGAAAATTATGAGATCCCCCATATTATAGGATATGTTCACCTTTAGAGGTCTCAGTCGGAAGATATCATTGTCATGTTTCTTAACATAACATTATATTCTCTAGATATGAAATATGACGTGTATATATATATATGTACATATATAACAAGAAAAAAACTGCACAGCACTCAAAGACAAATGTGAACTGGTGCTAGCAAAGCTGCAGGGTTATATAATATGAAAAAGATCCTTGCAGCACACAGCTACTACCAATGATGTACATAAGCTACTAGCTATATATATTTGAGGAAAAAGTTTAAAAACTTACGTTTTCTCCAATTTTTTATTTAATTCTGAAGTTCTTGGTACATACATTGGCCAATGTCTGTTTGCTCATCAACTGCGACAAAGTGACTTCAGGGTCTGATGAGTCCTACGCTGATATCCCTATCCTCCTTGTCCGCTTATATAGCTAGCACCAGTTCACCTACAGGTGATGGAGGGTCTAGATGGTGTCTGCCCACTTAGTAGTGGGGAAGCGGACAAGGAGGATAGGGATATCAGCGTAGGACTCATCAGACCCTGAAGTCACTTTGTCGCAGTTGATGAGCAAACAGACATTGGCCAATGTATGTACCAAGAACTTCAGAATTAAATAAAAAATTGGAGATTTTTGAGTTTTTTGAAAAAAAACGTAAGTTTTTAAACTTTTTCCTCAAATATATATAGCTTGTAGCTTATGTACATCATTGGTAGTAGCTGTGTGCTGCAAGGATCTTTTTCATATTATGTACATATATATATATATCATCATCATCCATTTAGACAATTTGACACTGATGCTCTGGGTGCACAATTATGAAAAAAAATATACATGCTTTTCTCCTTGCAGTCACAAGGCTGAAATGCATATCCCATACATATAGGATTGATACACACCCCATTATTCATAATTGACCACTGGTGCCCAAAAGTGTAGGACAATCCTTTGAATTTCAGCAGTTTTCCTCTTCTGTATAAATGAATCTCAGATTGGCTTTTTTCCCCAAGGATTCCTCTGCAAAATTACCTATCCATACAAGGAGGTCCTGCTTAAATAATCATCTCATCTCTCTACTTCTCCAGTTTTAACTATTTTCTTTCTCCCCAGCTATATTTAATCCCATATATTCAGTGTTGGGTGGACTTGTCCTCTGTCTAAAGATGTATTATTAATTTTACAATTTCTAATAATGTATTGTGTGGAAGGTAAAGCTAGAATCAGCTTGTACCAGTTGCAATTCTAGCTAGGTCTGATTTCTGCTGCTTACCGTAATTATTTAAATGCTGTTGTCAATCTCTAACAATGGCATTTAAGTTTTGCAATCCTGGCTGCGTGTCTGTAATGGCACCCATAGACCTCCCCCCACTCCTACAAAGTGATCGTCGGGTTCAATGGGGTTCCTTGGCAGTCAGCAGTGTCACTGCCACCTTGAATGAATAACTGTAGGATAGAAAGCGCAATAGGGTCTAATCTGATAAAAACGGTGACAGGTAGGCTAAGATGAAAGTGCTCACCTTAGAGGGTTATGTCACACAACCAGTATAAAGGCTCGAAACAGCTGCTGCAGTATACACAGGCTGAAGCAATGGTAGAAAAAATAAGAGGAAATATGTGGAATTCAAGTGCGCTGCTGTACAGTCGACCATATCAACCATACACCAAGGAAATCGGTGAATGCAAGTGGATTTATTTATTGTGTTTCAAGGTGTATTACTCACACCTTCATCACCAACTATTAGATCGTTGTCCGGATGAAGGGAGGAGGAATATACCTTGAAACGCATTAAAAAAGCCACTTGCATTTACTGATTTCCTTACTATATGGTCAGTTGTACAGCAACGCTGCTGGATTCCACATATTCCCCCTATTTTTTCTGTCACTGCCACCTTGGTACCCCTCTGTAGCCTAAAAATAGAAACGTAAAAAATTATAATACCAACATGTCTGCTTTTCAGTTTTCACCCTCCCCTCCTTCCCCTCTTCCTATTCCCAAAACAGAAAAATAAATTACAAATTTCAGGAAATGAGCGCCCTGTGCATAGTCACCTGTGTGATTTTGTCATGCCGGCTTCAGACTCTGTTCACACTGGGGAGTCCTACGTGCAGCCTTAGACCTCCTTGTTGCTCAGCCTGAGTTTGGGTATCTGCGGTGGTTTGTTCACCTTTGCAGGAGTTAACTTTTTGATTAGTGTTAATTGAAGACTGAGGCTGCTGGAAAGCCTTCTCCATTTAAGTATGGCTCAGAACATTCCTGGATGCCGACCATAGCATTTCCGTGCCTCTTGCATACCAGTCCTGTGTTGGAGTTGCTGTTGAAACTCTAATCGTTGCTTGGTGTCTGGTGAAGAATACCTTGTTGTTATTTCATTACCTATTTGAATTGTGTTCTCCCTACACACATATTGTATGTTCCTGATTGTTTGCTTTGTGGTGCAGTTTACTTTATCCCTGGCTGTCTTTATCTGTGGGTTTCATTACGGTTCACCTCCTGGGGTGGGGCCTGGGGGTTCAGCTCAGGCCTGGACAGGAAATAGGGACAGGTCGGAAACTCAGGCCACCCTACCATCAGGGGTACCCCTGAGTTAAGGAAAGTCAGGGTTCCCCTAGCCTGAGGGGCAGTTTAGGGGTCCAGGTTCATTATCTTCTGTTTTCCCATAGTTCCCAATGACAGATTTGGTGCCTTATTAAAAGGTGTCCTTTCTATTGTCGTCTTGTTTGCTGAATTCCCCTATATGCTGCAGGATTACTCTGGCTATTCATGTACTGGGCTCTTATATAATAACCTATAGGAAAACTGTCAGAGCTTTATTTTTCCCGAAAATGCCATAATTTCTTCAATATGATGCCTTTGACCAGCTCTTGTTTATCAGTCATATTTGTACTATTTTATGATGCAATCTATTGTTACTTGTGCCCTTTCATGTCTCTAGTACTTATAGTTAAGATGCACATTTACGAATTAAAACCCATTACCGAGAAATATAACAACCTGTCAATCAAACCGAGGCATTCAGAATATTGATCATTGTTTTCCTATTGATCGCAGGCATTTTCCAGATCGGCCCCAGCGTCTGCACGCAGTCTATGCTTTCTGATGGCTGAACGTATTTAACTCTTGTGCTGCTGTTTTGTAATGTCCCGAAATATTTATCTGGGCTACCTGTCCTGCGTGGCCCCCTGTGTGTCCTGCGTGGCCCCTGTGTGTCCTGCGTGGCCCCCTGTGTGTCCTGCGTGGCCCCCTGTGTGTCCTGCGTGGCCCCTGTGTGTCCTGCGTGGCCCCCTGTGTGTCCTGCGTGGCCCCCTGTGTGTCCTGCGTGGCCCCTGTGTGTCCTGCGTGGCCCCTGTGTGTCCTGCGTGGCCCCCTGTGTGTCCTGTGTGGCCCCCTGTCTGTCCTGCGTGGCCCCCTGTTTGGCCTCTGAGGCGCCCTGTGTGTCCTCTGAGGGCCCCTGTATGTCATGTGTGGCCCTCTGTCTGTTCTGTGTGGCCCCCTGTGAGGTTGTAAATGCACATAGCATCTAGCACCAAAATTTATAAAGATACTAGCAAAAGGCCCGACGCTATTGCATTGGGAGTGCGGTGTAATGAACAGGTGCTGTAAAAATAGCCTCTGAATAGTACAGTCCTCTCTCCGGAAAGTACTCTGTTGTTGCGGGATTTATATGGAGTATATGGTGGCTCAGTGGTTAGCACTGTATAGGGTGGCTCAGTGGTTAGCACTGTATATGGTGGCTCAGTGGTTAGCACTGTATACGGTGGCTCAGCAGTTAGCACTGTATACGGTGGCTCAGTGGTTAGCACTGTATACGGTGGCACAATGGTTAGCACTGGTAACGATGGTCAGTGGTTAGCATTGTATACGGTGGCTCAATGGTTAGCACTTTATATGGTGGCTCAGTGGTTAGCACTGTATATGGTGGCTCAGTGGTTAGCATTGTATACGGTGGCTCAATGGTTAGCACTTTATATGGTGGCTCAGTGGTTAGCACTGTATATGGTGGCTCAGTGGTTGGCACTGTATACGATGGCTCAGTGGTTGGCACTGTATACGGTGGCTCAGTGGTTAGCACTGTATATGGTGGCTCAGTGGCTAGGACAGTATATGGTGGCTGAGTGGATAGCACTGTACATGGTGGGTCAGTGGTTAGCACAGTATATGGTGGCTCAGTGGAGAGCAGTGTACATGGTGGGTCAGTGGTTAGGACTGTATAGAATGGCTGAGTGGTTAGCTGTGTCCCCCTGTCCTCTGGCCCTGTGTCCCCCTGTCCTCTGGCCCTGTGTCCCCCTGTCCTCTGGCCCTGTGTCCCCTGTCCTCTGGCCCTGTGTCCCCCTGTCCTCTGGCCCTGTGTCCCCCTGTCCTCTGGCCCTGTGTCCCCCTGTCCTCTGGCCCTGTGTCCCCCTGTCCTCTGGCCCTGTGTCCCCCTGTCCTCTGGCCCTGTGTCCCCCTGTCCTCTGGCCCTGTGTCCCCCTGTCCTCTGGCCCTGTGTCCCCCTGTCCTCTGGCCCTGTGTCCCCCTGTGCTCTGGCCCTGTGTCCCCTGTCCTCTGGCCCTGTGTCCCCCTGTCCTCTGGCCTGTGTCCCCCTGTCCTCTGGCCCTGTGTCCCCATGTCCTCTGGCCCTGTGTCCCCGTGTCCTCTGGCCCTGTGTCCCCCTGTCCTCTGGCCCTGTGTCCCCCTGTCCTCTGGCCCTGTGTCCCCCTGTCCTCTGGCCCTGTGTCCCCCTGTCCTATGGCCCTGTGTGCCATTGTTCTCTGGCCCTGTCCTCTGGTCCTGTGTCCTGTTGTCCTCTGGCCCTGTGTGCCGCTGTCCTGTGGCTCAGTGTCTCGCTGTCCTCTGCCTTGTGTCCCATCCTCTGCTCCTGTTCTGTGTCCCTCTGTCCTGTGTGCCCCTGTGTCCCGTCCTGTGTGCCCCTGTCCTGTGTGGCCCTGTCCTGTCTTGTGTGGCCCTGTCCTGTCTTGTGTGGCCCTGTCCTGTCTTGTGTGGCCCTGTCCTGTCTTGTGTGGCCCTGTCCTGTCTTGTGTGGCCCTGTCCTGTCTTGTGTGTCCCAGTCCTGTGTGGCCCCCTGTGTGTCCTGCGTGGCCCCCTGTGTGTCCTGCGTGGCCCCCTGTGTGTCCTGCGTGGCCCCCTGTGTGTCCTGCGTGGCCCCCTGTGTGTCCTGCGTGGCCCCCTGTGTGTCCTGCGTGGCCCCCTGTGTGTCCTGCGTGGCCCCCTGTGTGTCCTGCGTGGCCCCCTGTGTGTCCTGCGTGGCCCCCTGTGTGTCCTGCGTGGCCCCCTGTCTGTCCTGCGTGGCCCCCTGTGTGTCCTGCGTGGCCTCCTGTGTGTCCTGCGTGGCCCCCTGTGTGTCCTGTGTGGCCCCCTGTCTGTCCTGCGTGGCCCCCTGTTTGTCCTCTGAGGCGCCCTGTGTGTCCTCTGAGGGCCCCTGTATGTCATGTGTGGCCCTCTGTCTGTTCTGTGTGGCCCCCTGTGAATCCTGTGTGGCCCCCTGTGAGTCCTGTGTGGCCCCCTGTGAGTCCTGTGTGGCCCCCTGTGAGTCCTGTGTGGCCCCATGTGAGTCCTGTGTGGCCCCCTGTGTGTCCTCTGAGGCCCCCTGTATGTCCTTTGTGGTCCCCTGTCATGTGCCCACTCCCTGTGCACTTATACAAAGTGCCGACACTGCAGCTGTGCAAGCAATGTGGCACACTGTATCAGT
Organism: Allobates femoralis; assembly: GCA_033576535.1. Classification (NCBI taxonomy): domain Eukaryota; kingdom Metazoa; phylum Chordata; class Amphibia; order Anura; family Aromobatidae; genus Allobates; species Allobates femoralis. The sequence goes on from JARQOC010000010.1 coordinate 88,784,249, forward strand.
GCAGCAGGGGGATATGTGCCCCCTCCTCTCACCCTGTCTGTGCTCCCCTCTGCCTTCCAGGCAGATGAGGTCCCGGGTCCCTGCAGCCGCAGAGTCAGCCGGGATCTGTGCTCTTTGCTCTATTGCTCTGGAAGTCTGAAGACACCGGGAGCCGATCACAGAGCACAGATCCCGGTTGAGGCTGCAGGGACATTGCGGCTCGTGATGGCGCGTGCGCCATCTCTCGCGGCGCTGGCATCCGGCCGCGGTGCATGCCGGAATAGCGGCACATTGGTCGGATGCCAGCAACTGGCAATTATTATATAGGATGTTTTACCGTATATATGATGATCAATATCTTTTACTTATATAGAACCAAATATATTCCCCAGCCCTTTCTAAATCAGAGGGGACAAGAACAGACTATTTGAGACAATACAGAGTAACAGCAAAAATTCTACAAATACAGTAATATGAGGAGTGAGGGCACAAGCTACAGTCTATCAGGAGGCCATATTGTCATGTAGTGTGCTGGAAGGAATCAAGTAAAGACAGCACCTCCCATGTGCCGAGCCATATTGAGCACCTCAATAATCTGATGAGCGTCTGATGGCAGAGCGGTTGTGGCCTCTTTTACTTCTCCTCGGTCAATTCACTGTTTGTCCTGATCATAAGGGGGCACCAAAGAGCTGCTTTTAATCACAGACTGGAATGAAAGATATGAATATATTTTCTGTTTTCTTTTTTGCATAGGACAATAGTTGTCTTATGTGCTTTCTAATATATATTTTTAGGTTATTGAACACTGGAGCTAGGCAATAAACAGGACTTTGGCTAGTCACAAGGACTACTCGAAGTGATTTTTGGGTAAGGTTGTAGCTGCTAGAAAGCCTTGGAGGATTACCGCTTAGAAGTCCTCCTATTTCATAAATTGTAAATATATATTTTTTGTGCATATGTTGTTTGTTTGAAAAACGGTTGCTCGATTTTATCCAACAGCTCTTATTAAGAATTGATTATTTTACAGATGGTCTGAATTTTTTCATCTATCAGTTCAGTCTGACCAGTTGTATTAAACCTGAGCTGGATACAAGTGGCACAAAGATGTGCAACTTGTGCACCAGTCCAATGACCACAGCGGAGTCAGAAAATGCTTCACAAAAAGGTTACAAACCAGCTCCTGATTCTGAATGCTCTCCCTGATCTACAGCTCAGTTCTGTAAAATTTATGTTAGTGTTATGGAAAGTCCTGCTGACGCCAGTTGAAATCTATCAGTAATTAGAAAGCAATTCTATCATTTATTGAAAAATAATAGCAGCTGATGGCTGATAAAGAGAATTCTTTACCAAGGTGACACCCAAGAAACAACTCATAATAGGTAAAACCAGTGAGCCATCTCAAGACTATTGCAGCCTTATTGCAAAACATACCTGATGGCGTTGGTTGCAGAAGAATTTGTAGAGTACTGAAGGTTCCAGTGAACTCTGCTGGGGCCACAATCTGGAAGTAGAAAGAACATAATTTCACCATAAACTAAGGACGACCAGGTGCTCCCTGCAAGATATCACCCAGAGGAGTGAAACTAATTAGCAGAAGAGTTGTCCAAGATCCAAGTACCACCTGTACAGAGCTACAGAAAGACCTGGAATCAGCAGGTACAATTGTTTCACAGAAAAAAATAAGTAATGTACTCCCCCTCCATGGCCTGTATGCATGCACACCATGGAACAATTCATTACTTTTACATTAGTTTCAAGAGCATTTAACGTTTGTTCAACAACCTTTAGATAAGTCTATGAAATACTGGAGATTAGTCTGGTTAGATGAGACCAAAACTGAATTCTTTGGAGGCCATAATAAATGCCATGTTTATCACCCTCAAAACTCCAGCAACAGAGAAGTGTGGAGGTTGGAACATCATGGTGTTGGGCTGTTTTACAGCTTATGACACTGGAAAACTTTGTACAATTGAAGGAAGGATGTATGGATAAATGTACCAAAACAACCCTGATAAAAAATCTGCTGCATCTACCACGATGATGAAAATGAAACGAGGGGGGATATTTCACAAGACAATGATCCCAAAGACACAGCCTCAAGTGGTTTCAGAGAGAGAAAATAAGGCTGCTAGAATGGTCAAGCCGATCACCGGAGCTAAATCCAATAGAAAATGTCTGGAAGGAACGAAAGCTCAGAGCTCAAATAAGGATCCATGGGACCTGCTGGATGTGAAGTGTTTGTGTGGAAGAATGGACCAAAATCCACCTGAGCAATGCAACTAGTGTCTCCATACAGGAGGCATCTGGAGCCTCATCACCAACAGAGGCTGAAGTACCCAGGATTTAATACATTTCAGTAACGGGTTCAATACTGTTTTCCTGTATCACTTCTCAATATTACACATTATTGATGGATATTTGTGGCTCGATTTCTTTGCTTTTGTGGATTGGAAGGCTTGTTAACGATATCTGGTGAGAAATTAATGTCATAAGCACATTTAGAAAATTGGTGACATACAGTGCCTACAAGTAGTCTTCAACCCCCTGCAGATTTAGCTGGTTGACACATGCGGAATTAACTTGGCATTGTGACATTTGGACTGCAGATCAGCCTGGAAGTGGGAAATGCCCTGCAGCCAAAAGATTTTTAAATTTTTTTTTTTTTTTTTTTTAAAGCGTTAAAAGTTAATTCAGAGGGTCATTTATTATTCAACCCCTCAAACCACCAGCATTGTTTGGTCCCCCTAAAGTATTAAGAAGTAGTTCAGGCACAAAGAACAATGAGCTTCACATGTGTGGATTAATTATCTCTTTTGCCAGCCTTTTCTGACTATTTAAGACCCTCCCCAAACTTGTGAACAGCACTCATACATGGTCAACATGGGAAAGACAAAGGAGCATTCCAAGGCCATCAGAGACAAGATCGTGGAGGGTCACAAGGCTGGCAAGGGGTACAAAACCCTTTCCAAGGAGTTGGGCCTACCTGTCTCCACTGTTGGGAGCATCATCCGGAAGTGGAAGTCTTATGGAACTACTGTTAGCCTTCCACGGCCTGGACAGCCTTTGAAAGTTTCCTCCCGTGCTGAGGCCAGGCTTGTCCGAAGAGTCAAGGCTAACTCAAGAACAACAAGGAAGGAGCTCCGGGAAGATCTCATGGCAGTGGGGACATTGGTTTCAGTCAATACCATAAGTAACGTACTCCACAGCAATGGTCTCCGTTCCAGACGAGCCCGTAAGGTACCTTTACTTTCAAAGAAACAAATAGAGTATTAGCTCTCGGATTGCAGCCAGACAATGCTCACGAGATATTTACCTCAAGGCTTTATTGAATCAGTGTAGAATTCCAATTCTCCACAACGCGTTTCTGCGCTTAGTGCGCCTTTCTCAAGAACCACTTGAGAAAGGCGCACTAAGCGCAGAAACGCGTTGTGGAGAATTGGAATTCTACACTGATTCAATAAAGCCTTGAGGTAAATATCTCGTGAGCATTGTCTGGCTGCAATCCGAGCGCTAATACTCTATTTGTTTCTATCACACACTTGCACGCCTTCCCATCCGGGAAGTGCGAGTCTGAACAGCTCGGCTCCCGGACCTTGCCCACAATTACACGCTACCTCCATCTGCACGCCCCGTCACTCACCGACTCGCACGACGAAGGAGCACGGCTCAGCCAACGTTGTCTGACCCCCACGGCTGGAGGCCTTGTCGGATCGCCCCTCGCTCGCCAGCCGGCGAGTCGCTTCCCGGCTTGCACGAACAAGGACTGGTCCACGTCCTCGCACGCTTGGCTTATCCGACCCGGAGGTCACGCTTAATTGTTCCCTGCTCGGCGGTTAGTTGTGCGACCCAGGCACAACACAAACAGGTGAGCATTTGAGTTATATAACCGCTTTTAACACAGTGATCAAGCAGTTTGGCGCAACCTGTTTTATTTTTTACTTTACTTTCAAAGAGTCATGTCAAGGCTCGTCTACAGTTTGCTCATGATCACTTGGAGGACTCTGAGACAGACTGGTTCAAGGTTCTATGGTCTGATGAGACCAAGATCGAGATCTTTGGTGCCAACCACACACGTGACGTTTGGAGACTGGATGGCACTGCATACGACCCCAAGAATACCATCCCTACAGTCAAGCATGGTGGTGGCAGCATCATGCTGTGGGGCTGTTTCTCAGCCAAGGGGCCTGGCCATCTGGTCCGCATCCATGGGAAGATGGATAGCACGGCCTACCTGGAGATTTTGGCCAAGATCCTCCGCTCCTCCATCAAGGATCTTAAGATGGATCATAATTTCATCTTCCAACAAGACAACGACCCAAAGCACACAGCCAAGAATACCAAGGCCTGGTTCAAGAGGGAAAAAATCAAGGTGATGGAGTGGCCTAGTCAGTCTCCTGACCTTAACCCAATTGAAAACTTGTGGAAGGAGCTCAAGATTAAAGTCCACATGAGACACCCAAAGAACCTAGATAACTTGGAGAAGATCTGCAATGGAGGAGTGGGCCAAGATAACTCCAGAGGCCTGTGCCGGCCTGATCAGGTCTTATAAAGACGATTATTAGCTGTAATTGCAAACAAGGGTTATTCCACAAAATATTAAACCTAGGGGTTGAATAATAATTGACCCACACTTTTATGTTTAAAATTTATAAAAATTCAACTGAGCAACATAACTTTTTGGTTTATAAGATTTATGCTTCTGTTAATAAATCCTACTCTCGTTTGCAGTTTGAAGGCTCTTACTTATTTGCATCTTATCAAACCACCTAAATCAGCAGGGGGTTGAAGACTACTTGTAGGCACTGTATTTAATACTTTTTTCACCCACTGTATGTGTGTAAATATATATACTAATATACTAAAGAATACAGCCACGCTGTGGGACAGTCTGAAATGTGAATTGCATCACTGCCGTATAGAATATACTCATACCTTAAAGGCACTTGGTGCACAAATTGGCCAATTCCTGAGAGCCCACAAGTGAATCTTCTCTGATGGGACCCTAGTTGGGTCTGAAATATTTTTGTTTTTTTCTTTTGTTGCATATTTAAAGCCAAAGATTCCTGGTTCCTGGAGGGTTAATATAAATCATATAAAAAAACATGATCTTTCAATATTTGCATTAAAATGGAAAACTTCATTCATTTAATGTGAGATCCTAATGATACCTTATATTTATCTACTATCTCTTTTCTTAGAAATGCAAACACATCTCTAGAAGATTAATGTATTTGAACCACATCAGAAATTTCCCCCATTCCTAAGTCGCAGCATTTCTGCTTCAAGCTAGACCAGGTGAAATCAGTGAATCAGATTTGTAGCAGTCAATGCCAGCCGCCGAAAATTGATGGAACCAAAAGCAAAAATGCTGCATTTGTAAGTTTCTTCGCCCCTTTTTTGCTGAATGCAGCTGCGCAGAGCTCCCCAAGCAGAAAGATCCGATATGGTCTCAATGTTCAGCCTGAGAGAGGAGCCGGGAAGGCAGATCTGAAACCCAATGAGTAATCCAGCTTAAAGACTCCCTGTAGGCGTCGTTTGGGGAACGCTCACATTTTTTTCCTTTGCATTTTTCCTTCTCTCCTAATTCTGCCAAGCATGCAGGTTAAGAAGATCAGCCCACAAATGCTGCAGATGCAGATAACACTGCTGGCGGTGAATAGAAGGCCCATGGAAGAATCATTCCTAATATGTGACTGATCAAGTTTATGGATGTGTGTATTGTCAGAGGGCATTATCTATATCCATTCCACAACCTCTTTTGGCTACTTGGTCATTGCACTACCTTGCTGTCTAGGCAGGTTTTGTACATCCATGAAACACAGACTGTTCTTTGTCCAAATCGCCTATGGAGCAGTTAGCTCAGGTCAGGAGTCCTGGCCAGGGGCGTAACTACAACAGGTGCAGGGTTGCGATCGCACCTGGGCCCTGCAGCCTAGGGGGGCCCCAAAAGTCCCTTTGGCCCATAGAAAAAGACTAATACTATTAAAGATTTGCAATAATTGGGGGCCCCGTTGGAGCTTTCGCATCGGGGCCCCAGGGCCTGAAGTTACGCCACTGGTCCTGGCCATCTTTAAGTGGTTGAATAGTCCCTGTATTGAGGGACCCTGGCAGTACTGGTTTTTCAGTACATGCCCCGGCTGGTTCCCCAGTGCAACAGTTCAGTTCTGAGTCGCTCTGACTGAGGGCCAAAGCAGACAGTCAGTTAAGTTCTACAACAAATCTTTACTAACATAGTCTTGTGAAACCTGGGCACACAACTTGAACTTTACTTGATTAGGGGTATTCACAAGACTTTATATTAAACGTGTTTTTTCCCTTTGGCGGTTGAGTAGTCTATCTCAGTTTTTGCTACCAGCAAGCTAGCTAGGTCTTGTCCAGGTGTGGCCATTCTGTGATTACTCCTTCCCCTTTATGTATCACATGGTTTCAGCATGCTGTTGCTGGTGATTGAACTCATTCTGGCCAAAGCCTTCTGAGGTGAAGGAAGCTTTCTGGAGAACCTTTGTTCCTAAGCCGTCTGCTGCCTAGGAGAAAGGTAGCAGGCGTGAAGTTGCTTTTGTCATCCACCTGTCTATCTTCCCTTCCCTGTTGTCTTCTTTATTGCAGTGGATGGGACTACCACTCCTGCTGGCCTTTCACTATTTAGGGCTAACATCAGGACCAGCAAAGAGCCTAGGTATCCTGCTCAGCGATGAGTTGAACTTACTCTAATAAGGACGGTAGGGAGGTTAGGGCACAGCCGCAGGTGAGTGCAGGAGGTCACCCCTCCCCCGTTCCCTATGAGCAGAGCCCTCCACTGCATTTTCCCCTCCTGTTGTCTCCCTGTCTGTTGTTTTTCTGTTGTGTGCCTGACATCGTTGGTCCGTGCTCACTGTCACGCACAGCTGCTGGACACTTCCCTTGTCCTGAGTGACATAAATACCAGCCCCTAAACTTTTTGTTTTTTCTTGGATCCATTATGGATCCTGCAGCTGCGTTTGCCCAGTTTAAGCAGACTCTCTCAAAGGAGTTGATGGATCTTTGGGATCAGGTGGTACAACAGCTGCGTTTTATCACGGGTCTGCTGGTCTCTGCCCAGGCTCAAACCCAACCAGAACCCAAGGTTCCCCTCCCTGATAGGTTTTCTGGGAGCGTGATAAGTTTCTAGCATTTCAGGAGGCCTTCAAGTTGTACTTCAAACTCCACCCATGTTCTTCGGGGAGGGAAGAGCAGATAATGGGGATTGTTGTCTCCCTGTTGTGAGGAGATTCCCAGTCCTGTGCTATCTGTCTACCAATTAACTCTCCATCTATGCGGTCGGTAGATGAGTATTTTGCAGCTTTGGCCCTAGTATATGAGGACCCATATGGTGTCTCTCTGGCAGAGTTGAATCTCCACAGACTCCAGCAGGGGACGCGGCCAGCTGAGGAGTACTATAAGGAGTTCCAGAGGTAGGCCACGGACACCCAATGGAATGACCCATCTCTTAGGAGTAATTTCTGACATGGGTTGTCAAGTAGGCTCCAGGACTTAATGGCTCCGTACTCAAGAGTCACTGGAGGCTGCTATGTCCCTTGCCATCAGAATGGATGGACGCCTCAGGGAAAGACCAACCCAGACCTAACCACATGTTCTTCCCATGGATGAAGTTCCACTGGTAAAGGTGCAGACAGGGGGTGTCCCCTCATGTTAGGTCACCTGTGGTTCGCCATGGGATGAGTGCATGCTTTTACTGTGGGCTTAAGGGTCACCTCGTTGGGGTTTGTCCTTCCATCCCCAGACAAACATCTTAAAAGCCATCTCCCCCAGGTCATGTGGAAGGAGGCAACCTAGGCATGTAGGTTTACTCCGTTTTTCCGTCTTTTCCAACTGCTATCCCTCTGGGACAAAGAGGGGATACCATTCTAACTCTTCAGAATGCTAGGCCTCAGTCTCTCCTCCAGGGATCCTTGGGAGGAGTGTCCATACCGGGGACCCAGTTCCTGAATGTACGGTTCCTCAGTCAATTCTGTCAGAGGTGTACACTTCCAATACACTGTCTAAAGAGCCGCCCTTCCCAGGTCATTTTGGGGAAGGTGACCTGGGTGTATACATTTCCTCTGTATTTCCCTGTCCTTCAGTTAATGTGCACAAGGTTCAAGTGGAGAGAAGGGGAGAGAAGGCGCATGGTTTCTCCCTCTGCCCAGGTTTCTGGACCTATGTGTCCCCACAGGAGAGGTGGTAGGGGGGGTGGTTGCCCCTACTAAAGTTCCCCATTATGAGCGTGGGAGTTGAAGGTTTCAGGGTGTCTCTTCGGTTGTTTGTCCTTTTAAAGAGATGTTCATGTTCCAAAAGACGCATGCTTGGTAGGGATGGGCGAATCTACTCGTTAGGACTTGTTACTCTGCGAGTAGTAAGGAACTCGCAGGAGTCGGTACTCCTGCGAGTTTCCAAGCGATTACTCGCACAGTAACGAGTGCAATGCAAATCAATGGCAATCCTAGTTTTGTCAGAGTTTGCATTCAGTATTTTTCTCAGTCGCTAAACTCGCTATCACATCGTTGTCTATGTAGCTGGATTGTCCCCAAATCGTTTAAACAATAGCACCGGTTCACGGATACCCACTGTCAGCAGCGAGTCTTAGGGATGAGCGAGTCTACGACTCCTGTATACTGTATTCGGGACTCGCTGAATACAGAATGTTAATGTTCTGAGACAGCCTAGCATGTTAGGTCAGAAAACTGTGAAGATGGACAAGCATGTTAGCCAATCATATTCAGTAATGCCACAGCCCTGTTGGTTGTGGCATTACTATGATTGGCTGCTGTCCATCGTGATGCCTATGTCATGTATGACAGGCAAGTCTGTATATAAGGCTTGCCCCCACCATTTTGGGCACATTCCTGTGACGATCTGAGCTAATGCAGGGCGAGTAGCGAGACTTGGAGCAGATCCTAGCTAGGAAGTGTCAGTGAGTGTAGGAAACCCACCTCAAGATTCCTCACATTTAACCCAAGCAGCTCTTCTGAGAGCTACCAGGATGGAGGAGTGCTGTGTACAAGACTGTAGGCAGGGAGACAGGCAGGCAGGAGCAGCCTTACAGTGCATACAGCACCGACCTCAGAGCTTAGCTTAGTCACTCAGCTTTCCTCAGAGCTGAAATCAGAGGCTTAGCTGAGCTAATATTTCATTTTTTTTTCGACAAGATATTTTTGGGTTCATATTTACCCCTTCAGCGTTATTTTTTCTGTGGCAGACCAGTGCGTTGCTGCTCTCTGCAGCGAAGGGAGGCCCAAGCTTTCTGGGCTTCCCCCCCCCCCCCCACACTGCAAATTGCAGCCCGCAGCCACCCCAGAAGATGGCACGTTCATTGAAGCGCCATCCTCTGGCGATGAACCCCGCTCTTCCAGGGCCCTGGTGCGGTGGCTCACTGGGTAATAAAGAGGTTAGGGCCAGCTTTGTGTTATCAGCTGGCCCTAAGCCCGAAATTTATGGCGGTCACGCCAATATTACACATGACCGCCATGAATTTCTATTAAATTGTTTAAAAAAAAACACAACACACAGAAAAAATTTTTTTATTAGTAATAAAACAAAAAGCCATTAGGGACTCCATCTTTAATGAAAAAAATCCTCTTCCGTCCGACGTAGTCCCAAACGCGGTGTCAGCTCTGCTACATCCCTCTACATAAATGTAAAGAGACAATCGCACACTCATATGTTAATTTGCAAAAAATTAAAGGGTCTTTTTATTTGAGGAGCAGCGAGAAACCAACGTTTTGGTCCTTCCCGGACCTTGATCACGGTAGTTGCTGCAAGTTACAAGCTATACAAAAATATCGTCAGAATATATAAAGCAATATTTACAATATATACAATTCACAATGACGGGCCCTAAAAAAGTGTCGACAGACACCTACAGTTAACAAGACCATGTATTTTAAAAGATTCTGTGAATTATTACATTAATCAATAAGAGCAAGGGAGAGGGGTCCTCTAGAGAGAAATAGGGCCGTATAGTGCTTCTTCTAAGATTAACAGAATCTAACAAAACGGGTTATCTATAATTTTAAAGAAAATATAAAATCATAAACTCAGTTACCCTCTTTCCTCTTTTTCCATAGACTCCTATCTTGTGTAAGTTTGTGGTTGTCCCACTGGGGTCTCCAGCTGTCAGGGATCATATATAATGTGTAATGCTTATAGAGATCTTGTTATACAATGCATATTTATAAGATATTTCCATAGTTACCTTTAAGGGCAGTAAGATTGAGGGGATCCGGTTTGGTGATCCTGGTGGGGCTGCACATTCTGGACAGGGGTTGGGGTTGCTAGATTAACCCGCGACTCACCGGTGTTGACGGCTCAGGGGTGAACTCATCTGTACCGTGACTCGTAGCCGGAATTCCGTTGGTGGACTAGGATTCCCCCAGACCTGTCCGGTGGTCTGACACTGGGTTTCCCTTTTCTTTCCTGGGTCGCCTTTTCCTCTCAGGCACCCTCTCTGGGAGACCCCTCTAGGGCTCCCTCCTTGCTTCTTCCTTCAGTACAGACTAGATCCAACTGTCTGACTTCTCGCTTTTCCTTACTTCTCACACTCCTCCCCCGGAACCAGTTACCCTGGTAACGGGTTACCAATTGGTCCCCTAGTCTAGGTGTAAGGATGTCGGGATGGGAGCCTCAGGTTGACTTTACTCTCACCAATGACAGGAATACTGCACACTCTGTTGTGGGTGCAGTACCCCTACTGCGGCGCACTGACCAGTGGGGCGCCACATGAATGCTGGTAGGTTGCAGTGTTCTTTCCATTGGTGTTATCCTGCCTACTCTGTTCTTGAGGGTCCAGAGGCCCCTCTTTAAAGGGGGGTTACTGTCACAGTGGTCTGTCTTACCTGTGAGACTTGACTGTATTTAGACCTCTGTCTCATTGTTTATTGTGAGACTTTATATTAAACGTGTTTCTTCCCTTTGACAGTTGAGTAGTTAATCTCAGCTTCTGTTGCCAGCTAGCTAGCTAGGTCTTGTCCAGGTGTGGCCATTCTGTGATTACCTTTTCCCCTTTATATATCACATGGTTCCAGCATGCTTTTGCTGGTGATCGAACTTTCTGGCCAAAGCTTCCTGAGGTGAAGGAAGCTTTCTGGAGAACCAATGTTGCTAAACCGTCTGCTGCCTAGGAGAAAGGTAGCCGGCATGAAGTTGCTTCTGTCATCCATCTGTCTGTCTTCCATTCCTTCTTGATTTATTCCAGTGGTTGGGACTAGTGCTCTCGCTGGCCTTTCACTATTTAGGGCTAAAATCAGGGCCAGTGAAGGGCCTAGGTACCCTGCTCGGCGACAAGTTGAAATAACTCATATAGGGATGGTAGGGAGATTAGGGCATAGCCGCAGGTGAGTGTGGTTCGTCACCTCTCCCTCATTCCATATGAGCAGGCCCCCCCACTGTATTCTTTTCCCCTGGTGTTTCCCTGTCTGTTGTTTTTCTGTTGTGCGCTGGACATCTTAGGTCCGTGCTCACTGTCACAGACGGTTGCTGGACACTTCTCTTCTCCTGTGTGACACTTCAATAACATCAAGTTGAGTAATATTTTAGTCTAATGGAAGTGTCACACACATGGGATAGGAAACCACAGTCTCTGTTGCTGCAGTTCCACTCACCTGGTTCCTGTATAGGCTAATGCTCCAACTCCAAAGATACCTGCACAAACTGGAGCTTAGCTGCAACAAGCTCCTCCACAGGAAAGAATACAAGTTTTATATCAAGCATGGAGTGAGGCCAGGAGTGGGTAGATATAGCAGAAGAGGGAGACATTCACAAGCTGGAAAGAGGACTAGGAGAATACTCAGCTAGTAGTGAAGAGGTCCTGAACCACTCAAGCATAAGAGGATGTACATCAGCAAAAAAAAAAAAAAAGTGAGCTGTACAGAAGGTATGTGATCTATTCAGGGGCGTAACTAGAACTGGCAGGGCCCCATAGCAAACTTTTGAACGGGGCCCCCTCCAAGACACGCCCCCAATGACACGCCCCTCCAAGACACGCCCCCCCAAATGACACGCCCCTTCAAGACACACCCCCTTACAGGCCCCAGCAGTATATACAGCAGCCCCAGTGGTATACCGCAGCCTCTCCAGTGGTATATACAGGCCCCAGCAGTATTACAGCAGCCTCCGCAGTGGTGGTATATACAGGCCCCAGTGGTGGTATACAGGGCCCCTGGTGGTGGTATATACAGGGCCCCTGGTGGTGGTATATACAGGCCCCTGGTGGTGGTATATACAGGCCCCTGGTGGTGGTATATACAGAGCCCCTGGTGGTAGTATACAGAGCCCCTGGTGGTGGTATATACAGGCCCCTGGTGGTATTATACAGAGCCCCTGGTGGTGGTATATACAGGCCCCTGGTGGTAGTATACAGAGCCCCTGGTGGTGGTTTATACAGGCCCCTGGTGGTAGTATACAGGGCTCCTGGTGGTGGTATATACAGAGCCCCTGGTGGTAGTATACAGAGCCCCTGGTGGTGGTATATACAGGCCCCTGGTGGTAGTATACAGAGCCCCTGGTGGTAGTATACAGGCCCCTGGTGTTGGTAGTATACAGAGCCCCTGGTGGTAGTATACAGGCCCCTGGTGGTAGTATACAGGCCCCTGGTGGTGGTAGTATACAGAGCCCCTGGTGGTGGTAGTATACAGAGCCCCTGGTGGTGGTAGTATACAGAGCCCCTGGTGGTAGTATACAGGCCCCTGGTGGTATATACAGAGCCCCTGGTGGTGGTAGTATACAGAGCCCCTGGTGGTAGTATACAGAGCCCCTGGTGGTAGTATACAGGCCCCTGGTGGTAGTATACAGGCCCCTGGTGGTAGTATACAGGCCCCTGGTGGTGGTAGTATACAGAGCCCCTGGTGGTGGTAGTATACAGAGCCCCTGGTGGTAGTATACAGGCCCCTGGTGGTATATACAGAGCCCCTGGTGGTGGTAGTATACAGAGCCCCTGGTGGTGGTAGTATACAGAGCCCCTGGTGGTGGTAGTATACAGGCCCCTGGTGGTAGTATACAGGCCCCTGGTGGTGGTAGTATACAGAGCCCCTGGTGGTGGTAGTATACAGAGCCCCTGGTGGTGGTAGTATACAGAGCCCCTGGTGGTATATACAGAGCCCCTGGTGGTAGTATACAGGCCCCTGGTGGTGGTAGTATACAGAGCCCCTGGTGGTAGTATACAGGCCCCTGGTGGGTATATACAGGCCCCCACTCCTCCTCTGCTGCACACGTCACCTGTAAAGGAATACATCATACTTACTTATCTCTGCCGGCTGCCGCCGCTCTGCACCGCGCTCCGTCTTCATCCAGCTTCTTCCTGGTTGTGACCGCCGGGCGCAGGAAATGACATCACAACCAGGAAGAAGCTGGATGAAGACGGAGCGCGGTGCAGAGCGGCGGCAGCCGGCAGAGATAAGTAAGTATGATGTATTCCTTTACAGGTGACGTGTGCAGCAGAGGAGGAGTGGGGGACCTGTATATACACACTGGTGGCCTGTAGCTGACCGGATAGCAGCGTAGCGGCGCTGGGTCCGGGCCCCCCACAAGGGCCGGGCCCCAAAGCGACTGCTACGTCTGCTATGCCGGTAGTTACGCCCCTGGATCTATTAAATGCTGAGACTGCCAGACCCCAGGTCCAGAAGTGCAGCAAACTCATGAGAGGAAGCCTTTAAACAGAGATGGCTTAGCTATTGAAATAAGCCAGTCAGTCAGCACCCCTTGCACACCACCCTGATGACATGCTAATACAAGAAATAATGTCCTGTGCTGATCCCCAGCTGAAAGCGTATCTGCCGGGATACAGGATGGACCAAAAAACATCTGTTAGTAATTACGGTAGTCATTTATAAGGATATATAAATATACTGTTTTTTGTAGTTTTTTTTTTTTATTATTTCACTGGAGGGCCCCTTTACATGGGGCAGAGTTGCAATACCAGACATGACCTAAAGACCAGTGAAAGGCTGTGTTAGAAGAGACCATGTTTTTCTGCAATAATAAATCGGATTTCAGATATCAAGGCATCATTTTATTCAGCTTCCTTAGAGATCTAAGCAGTCCCGAAAGCTCACCTTGCAATATCATTTATTTTTATTTTTTACCTGTTAACAGGTATCATAACTACAATATTATTATTTTGTTTCGCACACTGAGAGCAATCAATCTTTTTTGCACTGGAAAGCACATTGCCAATTCTTTTTTCTTTTAACATCTAAGGTAAACTTATTTTGTCCAATTGCTTTTGAACCCATGAAATAAGGAGGCTTTTTAAAAAAAAAGATGGTTACAATTCCTAAATGTTTCAAATGATATTTTTGTTCAACCCCTTTAATTAAACCGGAATTTATTTGCATCTAAATTCTTTCATTTCAAATAAGAAATAACAACCTTGTCACAATTTGTCCACATACCAGTAACACTTTTAGGATGCTATTGTATGTTGCTGTTACTAGTTCCTGTGTATACTGAGTTGTCAGTATGTTAGGTTCACAGCTATTCTCCATGCTTGCTCTGGGAAGGGTTGGATTACTCAGGTGTCTCTACTTCCTATGGTTGCTCTATTACTTAATTGAGCAGCTTTCCCCAGAATGCAGCCAGTCGTACATTTGCCTGAGGTGCTGTGTTTCCTGCTCTTCTGTGCATTCCTGTAAGGCTACGTTCACATGTTCAGTTTTTGGTGAGTTTTTCACATCAGTTTTTGTAAGCCAAAATCAGGAGTGGATGAAAAACGCAGAAGTGGTGACGTCTTTCTGTTATACTTTTTCCTCTGATTTTTATACTCTGGGTTTGGCTTGTAAATACTGATGTAAAATTCTTTTCAAATACTCTTTGTGTGAATGAGGTCTGATAGCAATGGCGTAACTTCAGGCCCATGGGCCCCGATGTGAAAGCTCCAAAGGGGCCCCCAATTATTGCAAATCTTTAATAGTATTAGTCTTTTTCTATAGGCCAAAGGGACTTTTGGGGCCCCCCTAGGCTACAGGGCCCAGGTGCGATCGCAACCCCTGCACCTATTGTAGTTATGCCCTAGCCTGATAGAAAGATGTCACCACGTCTGTATTTTTCATCCACTCTTGTTTTGGCCACTAATGCAGATGTGAAAAACTGAAAAACTGACCAAAAACTGAACATGTGAAAGTAGCCTTAGCTGATCCAGACTGTTTGACTACTCGTGTGCCTGTTCCTTGTACCTGTTATCAGTCTCCTAGTATTTTGATCCATGGACAATCACCTCTTTTTAGCCTTTGGGTAACCCCTGGATTTTCTATGTGACCTGTAAAACCTGACCTTGAACTGTTACAGACTATGTCTCTGTCTGCTCGCAGCATACTGTGTACTCTCCTGGATCTAACCATCCCTTTTGCCTCTGATTCCATATGAAGTACGGTAACTTTGTTACATCTTCGTTCTTGTAGCGACTAGCATCATAGGTTTGCA
Source organism: Allobates femoralis (assembly GCA_033576535.1). Lineage (NCBI taxonomy): Eukaryota > Metazoa > Chordata > Amphibia > Anura > Aromobatidae > Allobates > Allobates femoralis. Next base: position 88,799,657 of record JARQOC010000010.1, read on the forward strand.
GAGCTGAAATCACAAAGTTTCAGTCACTGTCCAAATATTTCTGGACCTAAGTGTAACTCATCCACCTGCCCTGGTCTATAATCTCTTCCTGTGACGGAGTCTGTGATGCTATTTCACTATTAATATTTCATTTGAATCAATATGTCCATTTGTTGCTATAGGGGCGTTTCGCACGGTTTGCACGGCTACGAAACTTTGTGTATTTTTCCATTTACGGTCCACAGCGGGATCTGCTCTCACTTTATAAATAAGTCATGATGATGATAATAATGGCCCTGCGCAGATCAGACGCTTCTTTTGTAATTGTAATTGGAGGTATTATTATTTTAGTGTTAATTAGAGGCATGTAACATTGTGTTTAGCGCGGGTATACACGAACCTTGCCTTTTAATGGGATTTAAAGCTTCACATTCCACCAGAGACCGAGACAATTTCCAAACAGCATTTACACACATCTTCAACTTCCACAAAAGGCAATCCTGTTGTACCCACGGGGGATCCTAATAGGAACCGTTTTCCTGTCTTATATTAGCATTATGTTCCATTAAGTTTATACAGAATGTAGTATGGTTAATATATCTGCGCACTAAAGTGCTCGCCCTCATTTAACCATTAAATAACTAAGGGATTATGGAATCCTTTTTAAAGTTACACAAAGTTTTCTATGTTAAAGGTATTGTGCTTTAAAGGGGGATGAAAAAAAATTTGTACTGCCCCTGCCCTCCTACATGATGAAGCAGAGCTCTCCCTTCAATTCTAGGATCTATAAATCGCTTATAAATCAATAAAATCATATCTGCTCCTCAACACTCACCCCTCTCTTCGGTGACCGAGAAATTCAACCTGAAGCTGCAGCAGTGACAGGAGGTATATTGGGCACATGGACCCTGGGAGCTTCAGAATTACCTTCCATTCCTGCCCTTTCATGCTTCTGTATGGGCAGGAGGCGTGGCGGTTGTCCCCATGGTCACAATACAATGCAGCCCCTGATATATCATCCAATCTACTGTTAGAACAAGGGTGTTCCCCCTTCATATAGCAATCATTCCACCAAGCAGATATAAATACATCCTGTGATATTTGGCTGTACAATGATATGATGGTGCATAATGTGTACTGCTGTGGCACCTCAGTGGTCCTGTTGCCACAGTAGCATTGCCTCCCTCACAGGGAGTAATGTCATGCCTGGAAGCAGGAGGAGGTCCCCACGCTAGGTAACACCCAGCATGCAACACTTTTTCTGACTCCAGGCCAGACGGGGGAGCTCTAGAATCTGACTTCAGGGCAGCTGCCCTGGTTCTGGCACAGAGGAGGGGTTAGTGAAAACGTTTGAGGAGAGGGAAGAAACAGGAAGTGGAGAGAAGAGCTCTGGGGAGTGGAGCTGCGAGAGAGCTCACCCCGGAGAGGAGCGCTTGAGAAAGGACACCAGAGTCCTTGGCTGTGCGGGCACTGTACATCCCGGAATCTGAAGGGCAGGAGGCTGCGAGTCTCCTGGCCCCACCGAACACTCAGTGGCACAGCAGCAGCATCCTGAGAGCCTGGAGTAGCCACCAGTTTGGTGGTACCTGTGATAGACCCATGCTGCCTACCATTCGGGTCAGAACCAACACGCAATTTGAACAAAGGTGATATTGTATTAGCGCTACAGACACAGCCAGGGACACCGCTCTGTGTATAATTACCTTGCGGATTTATTGTATCAATATCAAGTACCCGGTCTCCACAACGCGTTTCGGCGCTAATTGCGCCTTTCTCAAGTGATTGGCAATCACTTGAGAAAGGCGCAATTAGCGCCGAAACGCGTTGTGGAGACCGGGTACTTGATATTGATACAATAAATCCGCAAGGTAATTATACACAGAGCGGTGTCCCTGGCTGTGTCTGTAGCGCTAATACAATATCACCTTTGTTCAAATCGCATATTCATCCTCCCGTTGGGAAGCGTGATATCCAGCAGCTTGACCTCCAGGACCTGCCGTACATCAATTACCACTCCCCCAGAGGATTACTTGGATTAGCAGTCTGTGCACCAGAGGATCACGCGAACCTGCCTCTCCAAGGCTTCGGACGGTGTGGAGACCCCACGGGGTCATAACTCAGCCCAAGAACTAGTTGTGCAGTCGGCACAACTAAATAAGGTGAGCACGGGGGTCATATCACCGATCCCCTTTTGTAATATAGCAGTTTGGCGCAAACCCCCTTTTCTCTTTGTAGAACCAACACGCAGGCAGAGGGCCGCAGCATAGCTACAGGCAGCAGGGACCCGAAAGGAGAGTGTAGCAGGAAGGCCTCCAATCCCACCTGGGGAGGTGGATCCTCAAATGCTTCCAGGCTGGCCAAACTCCTTTTACAGCCTTTGACCACTATCCCGGACTACGTTATCATCTGCCAAGTAATAGGTAAAGAAAACTAGAACCCCTTCAGCTATTTCCTGTGCCCTCTGTCCTGCACTGCAATGACCATCACCACCCTAATAGACTGTCTAACGTATCCATGGGGCCCCGCTCCACCTGTGGGGAGCGATACCATTCTGGCTTCATCACCATCTGCCCCAGTGATCCCAATCTGTAGTGTCTGCCATCCCTGGCCGAACACCACAGGTGGCGTCATGAATATCCCCTGTAAAATCCCCTTACTGCACGCCCAGGGTCATGGAGCAGGGTCACTGCCACCGTGATCTCCCAACGAACTGACCGACGTAATTCTGAGTACCCCACAGCCCTGGTGGGAGTTGCATCTGTCATCTCGAACAAGATTAGGACCCTTGCTAACACCGAGTCCCGTGCGCCTAAAAGACTGTGTGCTTGAAAGACTGTACTCTGAGAACCAGTGTAATGGCGGCCGCCATGTACTAACACTATGTGCTGGTCGAGGGGAGTGACACAGCCTCCCATCATGGGACGGGTCAGCAAACGGCGCACAAATCTGTGCCCGCCCAGCACAGTAACTATGGACTTGCCAATAACTGAAACCGCTCTGCCCCTTGGTGTGATCAACGATGCTGAGAGCGGGAAACACACATGAAGGGGTGGGAGAAGAAAGGAGAGTGCTGCACAGGGAGCGGTGCGGCGCAACATGTGTGTGGCACCCCTGTGGACCAGTCGCCACTAGAAGGCTCAGCAACCGAGATCGGTAAGTTCAGTCACCCCAAACACACATCCAACACACTCCGATCGCAAGACTAGGGACTCTATGCCCAGCAATGGGATGGCGGGAGGAGACAAATGGAGGGTGGGAAAGTTAGACAGGACACAGTCAGGAAGGTGGAAACAAAATAACAAAACAAAAAACAGAATACACCTTAGGAAGTTACCGTATATACTCGTGTATAAGCCGAGTTTTTCAGCCCAAAGTTTGGGCTGAAAAGTCTCCCCCTCGGCTTATACACGAGTCAATACGGGTGGGGGCTGTGCCCGGGGCTGTGGAGGCTGCAGGAGGCGGGGGGGGGGGGGGCTGCTGTATGAGCGGCCCCGTCACGTGGGGCTGCTCATTAAATATGCACTGCTTCCCCCTGTCAATCAGCGGCAGGGGGAAGCAGTGCATATAGTCCCCAAATGCTGGCACTCGCCCCCCCTTGTAAGGGCCCCCCCCGCTGCTTATATATTACCATCCCGGTCTTCTGATCAGCGCCGCTCCTCGGTGCTCCGTCCGTCCTGCTGCATCCGGGATCTCCGGCCGTCGCAGGCATATGACGTCATCGCGCGACGGCCGGGGATCCCGGCTGTAGCAGGACGGGAGCAGAGAAGACGGAGCGCCGAGGAGCAGCGCTGATCAGAAGACCGGGATGGTAAGAGAAGCGGGGGGAAGCCCTTGCAAGGGGGGGCAAGTGCTAGCATTTGGGGGCTGCTGGGGACCCCCAGGGGGCTGCTGGGGCCCCCCTGGGGCTGCTGGGGCCCCCCTGGGGGCTGCTGGGGACCCCCTGGGGGCTGCTGGGTACCCCCTGGGGGCTGCTATATACTACCACTGGGGCTGCTGTATACTACCACTGGGGCTGCTGTATACTACCACTGGGGAGGCTTGTATACCACTGGGGGGGCCTGTATACCTGTGCTGGGGTCCACCCTCGGCTTATACACGAGTCAATAGGTTTTTCCAGATTTTTGGGGCAAAAGTAGGAGGGTCGGCTTATACACGGATCGGCTTATACACGAGTATATACGGTAGTCAGTCAGCCAATTAGTCGGAGAACCAGCAAGGAGTCAGTATTCAGACGGAGAGGAGACAACACCATCATTATCCGGGACTGAAAGGACACGGACCCTGCGGCCTGTACCACCATACTGGGCTGAGGACCGTAAAGAGAGACAGAAGGAGTCCTAGGGACACAGATATTGAGCAATCCATTTGTGGGCCCAAATTAGCTGGAAAGCTGAACTACTGGGCAGAAACCAGGGTGGCGGCTCTGAGGTGGCCAGGATGCTCCACGCTTCAACCATAGTACTGTCGGGTCTTTATGTTCCGTGACCAAACCCCGCCGCAGCGAAGAGAAGGCCGCTGTTCTAGGGCCAGGGCCAGGGGACCAGGCAGGTCGCCCAACAAAGGCTTGTGGCAGCTGGATCGTAGCTTTGCGTGTGGAAGTGACAGAAAGAGAGGCCCATGGAAAGGAACATGAAAGGGGGTGAACTGGACAAGCCATCCTGGCTGCTAAAAGACTACCAGAGCCGCCACTGTGCTGTCTTGCAACTTGAACATCTGCCGAGAAAGTTAAGTAAACTGGGTTAAAGATCAGCACAGTTCGAGACTGTCATTTCTGCGCCCGAAGAAAGGTAGACTGATCCGCTGAGCCAGCAGCAGGAGCCTGCCCAAAAGTATCCCTGATCTCTGCAAGCAGCCAACTCAGTCCCCCTGGCCTCCCATCCCCCGCATCATCTCCATAGACTATACAGTTGCCCTGGGACTCACTTTGGAGAGCAAAACCATCAAAGCTACTACGCCCATCATGCTCAGTGGTCCCAACTGCAGCAGCGGCTATACCGGCCACATTCCTCAGGTGGCGTCATGACATATAATTTTTATTTTTATATTTTTCTTTTATCCCTTTTTCAATTCCCCCTTTTTACTGATCGCCCAATGAGGGGATCATGGACCCGGATCAAACCACCGTAACATCCCGCAGCCCCGACGACAACGAGAGGGCCCGGTTCCGAGTACCCTATGGTCTCTGCCCGGGGCGAGTCATGAGCGCTATGGCGAGTGGCGGGAAAGAACCTTCGGCACTGTGGGTTGAGGAAACGGACTCTTATGGTGGCTAGTGGATGTCTCCGGATCCATTCCCATCCATGGACATGGAACTCCTGGAGACAGAGATGGAGGAGCTGAGTTGGCAGCTTCTCAAAGTTCAGACAACAGCACTCAAAAAGTGGAGGAGGGTCCTGCTGGAGAAGAAAGACCAGCCACCAACTGTGCTGTAACCAACCGCCTATGATGTAAGCCTATGTGCAGAGCAGGCTCCACCTCTGAACAGATGGGGGCTGAAAGCCGAGGAGCAGCAGCATGTGAGCACAGAGGAAGCAGGATCCATTGCTCATGGTCACAGATGGAAGCAGGAAACAGCGTGTGCATATGCAGCCATGGATGATCTGTGCACATAACAGTGTGTATTGATCGATCAACCACAAGTCCTACTGCCTGCTAGCCCCTTGGAACTCCAGTGTGGGGAGGACGAGGAAAACAGCAGGCCCAGATACACTTCCAGAAATTGGGGATTGGACAAGCAATCCCCTCATCAGCGAAGCTGCAGCGAGGTATACTCTGGTCCAGTGACCATGGAGGAGGCTTACAAGTACTTCCTGCAGAAGAGGTTGCCAGTTGGCAAATGTGTTGCCCTGATAGCAACAGAAGTGAGAATCGAACACTGCATATATGAAAATTGCATTACCTGAATAGGTTTAATTATTGTGCATAGTTATCATGCTAGCTACTAGAACTGTATATAGTAATATGTGGTTAGTATTTTAGTTAGCCGACTAGGCCCTGTGTGTATATAGGTTTTAAATATGATAACAAAGGACAATTTGATTATGGACAATGACATGATCAGAACATTCGTTGTAAATAGTTGCACTTCACGAAGTGCCTTTTGTTGGTCTCTGGACCAGCAAGGTAGGGTGCAGCCACTGCACCTTACAAACCAGTTGCACTGAACTCGGCCTAAATATAAACCGTCGGCATGGCCGAAAAGCCAAATGAGGCTGTATAGTAGAGCCCTGTAGCCACACCCAGGGACGAAGCAAAGGTGGTTTGGGGCGGTTCACACCGAATACATACTTTTAACCCGGCAACAGGACACTCCGTCTAAGTGCTTCTGTAAAACTGTGTTTGAAGTTTGCATTTTACCCTTTTTGCATTTCTACACCAAATGTTTAAATGTAATGTCAAAGAGGAAGCGCCTCCCACGTGATCGCTAGCAGCCACCTGATTGGCCAGATTGCAAGGTCCTGATAGTACATCTAAGAATTTGCAATCTGGCCAATCAGGTGGCCGCTAGTGATCACATGGTTGTTACGTGTCGCCATCTGATTGGCTGTAAGTTACAGGTCCTTGTCCGTTGATCGCAGGTCTTCTGGGACGGTCCCGATGCAGGCATCGGATAGGTGAGTATGTCATTTTATTATTTTTAACAACTTTTATTCACTTTTAGGGTACTTTTGCAGTGTATCTATAGATACACTGCAAAAGTAATCGGACTATTCACTACTCCCGAGTAATCATAAGATACTCGGAGAGTAGCGAGTACCCGAATATCGCTACTATTCGGCGAGTTCCGAATGGTAGCGAGTATACTCGCTCATCCCTAATTTTCCTCCCTAGTTCTGCGTCTTTTCCCCCTTAAAGGGATAATTTGCCATCATGGCTGTCCTTAGCTTGCAGCTTAATGACGTCCAGGGAACTTACACCTGGGGCCCTCACGTTCTGCTCCATCCTGGCCTTTTACTTCCAGGCATTCTTCTCTTTTGACCCATCTCCACTTGGTCACTTTGTCACTCGGTCAGTACTCCGTCCCATCTCCACTAGATAACTCTGTGTTTGGATCACTTTCTAGGATCATGCTATCCTCTGTCTCGAACATCTCCCTCCAGGGACACCCAAGTCATGTGGGCAGCACGGTGGCTCAAGTGGTTAGCACTGTAGCCTTTGCAGCGCTGGGGTCCTGAAGGTCCTGGGTTCAATTCCCACCAAGGACACTAAGGACAACATCTGCAAGGAGTTTGTATGTTCTCCCCGTGTGTGCGTGGGTTTCCTCCGGGCACTCCGGTTTCCTCCCACATTGTAAAGACATACTGATAGGATGTTTAGATTGTGAGCTCCAAGAGAGACAGCATTACTGATGTATGTAAAGTGCTATGGAATTAATAGCGCTATATAAATGAATAAAATTAATTAATTAATTAATTACTGCTCCTAGCTCGACCTTAGTTCTGCTTCTCTGTAACTCTGGGACATATCTAACGTTTCTACAGGAATCTGTCACTTGTCCCTGCTCCCAAGAGCCCCCATCCCTTATGACTAGTCTAAAACATTAACTTTTTGCTTTACTGTCAGTATAAATCATCAAAATATCACTATTAAATGTCACAAATCACCTTACTCATTACATTCCATCAAAATAACATATGATGTAACGCACATTACACTATGCAACATCACTGATGTTTACGAGGGGAAACATAGGCAGTATATCCATCCATCTTAGCACCTCTTAATGTGCTGCTCCACTCACATTATACACAGCGACCACTGCTGCACTCTCACTACCATCAGTACCCACTGATGGGCTGCTCCACTCACACTATACACAGCGACCACTGCTGCACTCACACTACCGTCAGTGCCCACTAATGGACTGCTCCACTCGCACTACACACAGTGGCCACTGCTGCACTCACACTACCCTGAGTGCCCACTGATGGGCTGCTTCACTCGCACTATACACAGCGACCACTGCTGCACTCACACTACTGTCAGTGCCTACTGATGGACTGCTCCACTCACATTATACACAGTGTCCACTGCACTCACATTACCCTCAGTGCCTGCTGATGGGCTGCTCCACTCACACTATACACAGCAAACATTCTGCACTTACACTATCCTCATTGACCTCTGCTCCACTCACACTATACACAGCGACCACTGCACTCACAGTACCCTCAGTGCTTGCTGATAAGCTGCTCCACTCACACCTCGGTGACCCCTGCTCCGATCACACTATTTTCAATGACCTCTGCTCCGCTCACACTATCCTCAGTGACCCCATGTTCAGCTCATACTATACTCGGTGATCCCTGCTCTGCTCTACTCAAAATGCTGATGAGCTCTGGGAGCCGCATTACCCACTGTGCCCAATGATGTGTTACTGTGCTCACACTACCCTCTGACAAAATTCAGACATCTAAGATTCAAGGCTGCCAACCATGAGCAGCTCCACTGCAGTGCTCGCATGGCAAAAATGGCACATGAACATTGGGAAGCATTGTGGCAACATTGATAGAATGGCACCATATAGATCTTGTTAGTTGCTTTTTTATTTATACAGGACTACAGCTTTTAAAGTGTGGTGCCGCTGCGGATCCAGTCACCACAGAGATGCTGCACCCCTGTTAGGGTGTAATATCCCACTCACTGGTAAGAGGGGCCCAGATAACACTAGGAACTATTGTAATGGGGTTGGGGGGTGAAGGAAGTAGTGAGGCCAGGAAGAACACACGTAGATGACGTGAGACATGTAACACAGGGTATAAGAAGAGTGGGAAACATCTACAATGCAGGAGAAACAGTTGTACAGCAGAAGGAAAAACAGCTGAACAGCAGAAAGGAGAGTGGAGCAGCTAGAGTTGAGTTGAGTTGGAGGGAAAAGCTAGAGAAAGAAAGCCTGTCACAGAAGAAATAACTTAAGTGTCCAGTGGCAAAACAGAGGAGCAGAAACAACACCTAAGTGGTTCAGAGGAAGAGAAGGAGTCCCAGAGGTACAGGTAGTGACCATTCCACCCATGAGACTCGTATTCATTGGCAAGCACAAGGCAGTGGAGGGACTAGGCCAAAGAACAAGGGGCACTGGGAACTCCAAGACTAATGGAGAATCCAGACCAGGCTCAACTAGCAATCCGGAGACTATGTGACACTTCCACGGTGACATGGTTGACAACAGCCCACATCTGCTGAAAAGGTGGCAACTATAGGGTTAAGGGGAGATACTGCAGGTTTACCCCTGGGAAAAGTCCACAGTCACTGGCTCAGAGCTTTGTGTGGTGAGGCGCAAGACAGGACGGGCGAGGCAAGCGCAGTGTAAAGAGGCTGAGAAAGGACAGAGAAGGGGTGCCAGTTACGTGTCATCCTCCTACCTGGGAGTAGCTGGATCCCTGACTCCAAAAACCCAGTGCTCAGCGGGCTGCTACACAAAAACTATGAGTAAAAGAACTGAAGACTGCAACCCGCTGAGTCTGTGAACTTTCTTACGCATCCAAAAGCACCAGAAACACAACTACCAACTCACTCAGGTACCTTCAGCTTTCTTAGGGGTCATCCCTACCCGTACAGGGCTTAAGAACATTTCTGCCTCCCAATTATCGGCCCCTAGGAGAACTGTCGAGCAGCGGCGGCCATCTATAGCTGCAACCTGCGGGTGGCGTCACTTAAAATTTACAAGTATCCCCAGGTCCAGTCATCCATTCCCAGAATGAACCCTCCATGCCAGATGCCCTTCCATAAGAGGGTAAGCCACCCACATCGAACTTTTAATGACACCGCCAGGGTCACTGAGCCGGGTCTCGGTCCCTGTGATACCCGTGATGAAGCCTCAAAACAGCCCGGTTCCGAGTATCCTAAGGCCCTGAGGGGCGTGTCAGCAGACAAATCCCTTTGAATACAATATTTGTAGTCTGGGGAAGTATTAAATTCAATCTTTTGGGGGAAAAAATAAACCCTACTTGTGACACAGAGAGGCCGTACTTACAGTGCTGTGCAAATTAATTGGGACAAAGCAAGTTTTTCTTGCATTAATTTTACTATTGCTGATAAGTGTTTTATCAGTTCTTGGTGTCATTTTCCTTTTTCTTCCACATTTCCCTTTTTGTTTTCGAGAAAACGATCCAGTTTCATTGTGTGTGCAAATTATTCTTGAAACGGTAGATTTTCCAATACCAACGGTGGAAGCGATTTCTCTTACAGTCAGACTTGTATGTTCATTAAGAGTAATAATTCTAGACCTCTTCCATGGAGTAACATCCATTTTTACAGGCACGAATCACAGAGAGGAAAAGTCCACTAAACCACTCCTCACAGAAACAAGCTCTCAGCTGAAGCTGAGGGGGCAGCTAACTGTTATTTTCTGACTAAAGCCAGTCAAACCACATTTTGTTACTCAGGGTTGTACACTCACACCTGTTCAAAGCAATTAAAATTGGTTTGAGTCACTGACTGATAACCAACTTATGATTTTACTTAAAAAAATGCTTTGTCCCAATTAATTTGCACAGCACTGTAAGTATGGGGCAGCAAATTGGAGATTCTATAAAGACTTGGCTTCTCCAATTTCCATTAATTTTGATTAGTGGTTGGGAGGACAGAAGTGAATAAAAATCATAAGTGTTAGAATAGCCTGAGAGGTGCGAAAAGCAATAGACCAATCAATCTATATCCTTGGTCTGGGACAACTCATAAATTCCCATGGCTTCCAGTATCAACTGTACACTGATGACATTCAGATCCACCTGTCTGGCCCAGACTTCACCTCTCTCCTGTCCCGGAGTGTCTATCAGCCATATCCTCCTTCTTCTCCTCTCGCTCCCTAAAACTCCATGTAGACAAAACCGAACTCCTCATCTTTCCACCATCTCACACACCTTCCTTACCAGACCTATCAATCACAATAAATGACATCACACTTTGCCCTGTACCTGAAGTCCGCTGCCTCGGAGTAACCCTTGACTCTGCCGTGTCCTTCAAACCACACATCCAAGCCTCTTGCCACGTCCTGCTGCCTCCAACTCAAAAATAATTCCAGAACCCATCCCTTCCTCAACCCTCAATCTACTAAACTACTAGTGCATGCCCTCATCATCTCCCGTCTCGACTACTGCAACCTCCTCCTCTGTTGCCTCCCTTTTAACGCTCTTGCACCTCTCCAATCTGTCCTTAACTCTGCTGCCTGACTAATACACCTCTCTCCTCTCTATTCCTCCACTTTTCCCTTGTGCAAATCCTTCCAATGGCTCCCGAATCCCCAGCGTATCCAATTCAAACTACTAACATTGACTTACAAAGCTGTCCACAATCTGTCCCCCATATATCTCTGAACTAATCTCCCGATATCATCCAACTCGTAATCTTCGATCCTCCCAAGACCTCCTTCTTTCCTCCACACTTGAACGTTCCTCATCTAACTGCCTGCAAGACTTCGCCCGAGCATCCCCATTCTCTGGAATTCTGCACCCCAAAACGTCCGACTTTCCTCCACACTCGGAACCTTCAAGTGGAACCTGAAAACCCATCTCTTCAGAATAACCTACAGCCCACAATGACACCTTACCACCAATGAATCTGGTGCCCCACCACCACTGGACCCGGTGCTCCACTACCATCGGACCCGGGGCTCCACCACCACCAGAGCGGACCCAACCTACTGTCTCTCTCCCCATTGCCCTGTAGAATGTAAGCCCCCAAGGGCAGGGTCCTCTGTCCCCTCTGTATCGGTCTGTCACTGTTAGTTTGTTCATTGTATTTTTAACTTGTTTGTATGTAACCCTTTCTCATCTACAGCACCATGGTATCATTGGTGCTCTATAAATAAATAATAATGATAATCAATGGAGACAAACTATTGTGATTACAAGAGGGGAGGGGGCTAGATTAAATTGACCCTTTGCTTAAATTTATTTTTTTAAATGTTGGTCTTGCATTATTTTTTTTATTTTTCCTATCACTATCTGTATTACTAAATAGGCATCGTCCAAGTTTCACAGTGGCCACCAGGGCTATTTTAGTCTACTGCTTCCTGTTCTTTTGGCACATTCACATGTACATTAGCAGCAATAGAGTAATTTAGACCTGATATTTTTTTATTGAAGCTTCTAATGAGCGTGTGCAAAGGTCATTGTCAATGGAAGGAAAAGAAGTGAGCTCATCACCTATTATGAATGGTGAATCCTGTCATATCAGCTGTGTATAGTAGTTATCTTCAGCCCTGCCAGTAAAGATAATGAGACTACTGAAAACTCTAATCTCAGAGGTCAGTGTGAAAATGAAAAGATTTTAATTTTTCTTCATATATGAATTGTGATAAGCTAAAACTACATGTAACAAAAAATCTTGATGCAAACATTCATTTTCTAATGACACCTTTGTCCCTGTTATAACTATAGTAATTTCACAATTAATATTTGGGGTCTGTATAAGGCTCGTTACCTCTTTCAAATATTGGTCTTACACGTTGGCTAAAACGTCTGTGGAGATGATGGAGAAGACTTAAGTTTATTTATTACTTCTTTTAGGTTTCTTAATAGAATGATTTACTTTTGATTTACTTTTTTAAGTTATTGTTTCAGCTCTTAGTAAAATAGAACTACCATCTATCTATTACTGGCAAATATTTTGCAGGTTGAGCAAATATTATTTGCGTCTTATCAGTTGTGACATGGCTGAGGTTTGAGGCAGCGTACACTCCGGGGTGTGTAGGTGGTGCTATACTCTGTGCTAGAGATTTTTTTAAAATTTAGAGATAATACCATAGTCATTGACTAAGAACGCTCCTTCCTAGAAATCTGTGTTGTGCTCAGAATGATGTGACGATCTATTGCCAGCTTTCAAGGTGTATTAAAGGAGCGTTCTTCTTATCTCTCTTGTAAAGATTTGTGAAAAGTTTTGGGGAGAGCCCAGTGAGGATGAATAGTCACTATTTCAGGGTGTGGACTCGTCATTAAATTATTTGAGGCTCCTAATTTTCCAATACATATAGTTAAAGAATGATCATCCTCTGCTCATCTGAAATTAGGCAGATTTTACATTTGCCGCAAGTTCTAGAACAGTCACTTGTGAGTTATTAATTTATTTATCGGCCTTCAGCTTGATTTCAAGCCATGGTGACTTGATGGATGGACACACTGTTGGAAGATCGATTTTGTGTAGCCTTGATAGGCCCACCAGGGTCTTCTCCAAGCCTAGATAGGTCCATCAGGGTTTTCTCCAAGCCTAGATAGGCCCACCAGGCTCTTCTCCAAGCCTAGATAGGCCCACCAGTCTCTTCTCCAAGCCTAGATTAGTCCACCAGAATCTTATCTAAGCCTAGGTAAGTCCATCTGGGTCTCCTCCAAGCCTAGATAGGTCCACCTGGGCTTCTCAAACCCTAGAGAGACCACAAGGGGCTTCTCCAAGCCTAGATAGGTCCACCAGGGTCTTATTCAAGCCTAGATAGGGCCACCATGGTCTACTCTAAGCCTAGATAAGTCCACTAGGGTCTTCTCTTCCGTTATCTTGACATTATCAAGCCATCGGGTTGCTGGTCTCCCTTTTCACCTTGTACCTTCTATTCTTCCTATCATAATGTCCATCTCTAGTGATTTTCTCTTTGTATAATGTGTCTAAAATGGGCAAGTCGTAGCTCTGTGATCCTTGCTTCCAGTGACATGCCTGGCTTGATTTGACCTGCAGTTAGCCATCAGTGACAAAGAGAAGTACCGTATATACTCATGTATAAGCCGAGTTTTTCAGCCCAAAAATTGGGCTGAAAAGTCCCCCCTCGGCTTATACGCGAGTATATACCCAGTGGTAGTATACAGCCGCCTGCCCGCCACCCCCATCAGTATACAGGCCCCCCCATCAGGATCCAGGGCCCCCCTCCTTGCTCCGCAAAACCTGCAAAGGAAAATGATTATACTTATCACTGTCCTGTCGCCGCCGGACCGCCGCTGCCATCGCAATCCCCGTCTTATTCCGGCTTCCTGTGGTCGCAGGCAATGACGTCATTGCCTGCGCCAACCACAGGAAACCGGAAGACGCTGGAAGAAGACGGGGATCGCGATGGCAGCGGCGGTCCGGCGGCGACAGGACAGTGATAAGTATAATGATTTTCCTTTGCAGGTTTTGCGGAGCAAGGAGGGGGGCCCTGGATCCTGATGATGGGGCCTGTATACTGATGGGGGTGGCGGGCGGGCGGCTGTATACTACCACTGGGGCTGTATATACCTCTGGGGCTGCTGTATACTACCACTGGGGCTGTATATACCTCTGGGGCTGCTGTATACTACCACTGGGCTGCTGTATACTACCACTAGGGCTGCTGTATATACCTCTGGGGCTGCTGTATACTACCACTGGGGCTGCTGTATACTACCACTGGGGCAGCTGTATACTACCACTGGGGCTGCTGTATACTACCTCTGGGGCTGCTGTATACTACCACTGGGGCTGCTGTATACTACCACTGGGGCTGCTGTATACTACCACTGGGGCTGCTGTATACTACCACTGGGGCTGCTGTATACTACCACTGGGGCTGCTTTATACTACCACTGGGGCTGCTGCTGTATATACCACTGGGGAGGCTGCTGTAACACTGCTGGGGCCTGTATATACCACTGGGGAGGCTGCTGTGTACCACACTGCTGGGGGCTGTATACCTGTGCTGGGGTCCACCCTCGGCTTATACACGAGTCAATAGGTTTTCCCCAGATTTTGGGGGCAAAAGTAGGGGGGTCGGCTTATACACGGGTCGGCTTATACACGAGTATATACGGTACCTGCCCACGCTGGACATAATTGCTGGAGATTTTCTATTTAGAAAGTACCGTAGTTGCAAAATGTTTGACAATTCAACAAATCTCAGCTGCATGCTGCAGAAATTTTCCATCCAAGTGTTGACTCTTAATGTTGCTTTTTAAATGTTCTGCCTGTCAATTTCTAAATAGGAAGGATTTGTAGCAGATTTCAGATGCTAAAAATTGTCTAGAAAAAAAACCCAGTATACTCCCCTTGCCATTATTTTGTCACTCCCATGGTGAAGCAATCTTGGCTTCCGAACTGGTTCACGGTCTTTTTATTACGTGTCATGCCAACGCGATTGCTGTTCCTGCAATTATTGAGTCTGGCCGAGGAATCGGGGTAAGCATCAGAAGCTAAGTACACTGTAGGATGGACCTATGGTGTCCAGACTGGTTTAGTAGCCCATATATGCCTAAGAAGCTGTTAAGTTTGGGTTAGGAGAACCGAGGATGATCCAGATACCACGGTTTGTGTTTCATGGACTTCCTGCAGAGAGTATGGGAGAGGGTGATAGAGAGATGAGGGAGGAGATGTAGGGCAGTGATGGAGAGATGAGGGAGGAGATGTAGGGCAGTGCAGAATTGTTAAGGGATTTGTGGGTGAGAGTAATAAGTTTATATTGTACTCTGTAGAGGATGGGCAACCAGTGCAATGACTGACACAATATAGAGGCATCGGTGAAAGGGTTGGAGAAGAATATGATCCTGGCTGCTGCATTCAGGATGGATTGGGGAGGACAGTTTAGTAAGACGGGAGAGAATTGAAATAATCCGATTTATTTTTTGCACAATCAAAGGTAAGAAAAGGTCTAATTCTAGAGATTTTTTGAGATGAGTGTACATGAGCGAGCGACTGATCGGACGTAAGGAGTGAAGGAGGTGTTCAGGTAGTGGTCAAACCCTATTCCATTCTCTGCAAAGGTTTAATGTGGAGTAAAACAATTCCGAGGTATGAGCTCTTGACACATTGGCCACAATGGAAGCATGTCATAGTCACGGACTGCTACAATGTAGATACTATACTGTAATAGCATATAAATAGATGAATGCAATTTCCTATCACACATGCAAACCTTAAATGACAGGCAATGTTTCACGATTGACTGAAGCTTTCCTTTATGACCAACGTTAGCGCATAGATGATGTCACAGGTGGCTGAACAATGGGAAGCAGCCTAATTTTCCTAGGGGAGCTGTCATGGAGCTAATTCATTGTGGAAAGCTGGTAGGATACAATCCACTTCCTCCAGGGCGACTCGTCCTCTCCGCTCTGATGCGGGCAGGGATGTGATCCTTGTCTGTTGTCATGACCTTGTTTTATTGGATGTTCTAATAGAAGCTGAAATGGATATTGCCTATAATTATTCATTGCTCAGGATCCTGTAGGTCACTCTTTGTAGCAGGATAGAGAACCTTCATTGTCTACATTGCTTAAATTACAGAACGTTTTGCCAATGAGGCCTGGATTAGTGCTCAATAATGATCTCGAGCTTCCAAAAACTTCCCTTTTATCATTCATAGGCTGAGTATAATTTAGTCAAATACAATCGAACAGTGATTATGGCTTTAACCTTCTCTGTGCCAGGTCAACGTGTGCCAGCGCCAGCCGCTTGTTAACCTTTTCCCTTCTTCACCAACGTTACAAAGTGCTGAGGTTGTGTTGCTTTATCAGAATGGATAATTATCTGTTATTTAAAAGCCTTCCACTCTTGTTTTCGTGATTTCATACCTTTTTT
Source organism: Allobates femoralis (assembly GCA_033576535.1). Classification (NCBI taxonomy): domain Eukaryota; kingdom Metazoa; phylum Chordata; class Amphibia; order Anura; family Aromobatidae; genus Allobates; species Allobates femoralis. Next base: position 88,816,145 of record JARQOC010000010.1, read on the forward strand.
TTAGGATAAGCCTCCCGTCAATAAGCAATTTTAACACTTAACCCCACCATCAATTGTTAGATACATGTATTTGATCAAACTAATTAAGAAAATCTGTTCTTTTCAGAAAATAAATTTGTTTTCGACATTAAGAGTAAAATGACAGGTTGGGTTTGTCTGATTTTGTTATAGTCACTCTCATTTTGCTGCATGCTGTGCTTAATATTTGTATTGTGTATTGCAAAACATTTTTTACAATCGAGACCCTAAGCATGGCCATGTTCACACCATCAGCTTGTGTGATGCATTTTCTTTGCCATGATTTTTTAAAACTGGGCTGCAAGCATACCACATTGCTAATGCCATGTGTCACGATCCTGCTGCGCAGTACGTCTTGATACCATTTTATGTTGTTGCTAGTATCTGGGTGTATTGAATTGTCAGTATCTTTAGGTTTGGAGTTATTCTCCATACTTGTTCTGGGAAGGGTTGGATTACTGAGGTGTCTCTGTCTTCTTGTGATTACTCTGTTGCTTAACTTAGCAGCTTTCCCCAGGTGTCTATTCTGATCTTCATTTTCTGATTCAGACTGTTGTTTGACTACTCTTGTGCTTGTTCCTTGAACTTGTTACCTTTCTCCTGGTATTTTGACTCCAAGACTGTGACCCATTTAATCCCTGTAACCTCATAGAGATCTCTTGGAATACCAGAACCTGGATCGTTATATGACCACATCGATGTTTACTCCTGGTATACTGCAAACTCTCCTAAAATTGAGCCCAGATTACCTGACCACCCTGCTGCCTCTTGTCCTGTAGTTAGTGCATGTGTCACAACCTGGTTTTGTTAGGGACTAGCATCACACCATGAATCTGATTACGGATCATAGAGTGACAAAATATCCTAGACATCAATTTATTAGATGGAATTCCCTGAATGACCTTAGTTGGGCTGATTCCACTATGTTATATATATGAAGGACTCCGATTTCTCACAGTTCAATATACAGTGATACCTTGGCTTTTGTTCGATATTCCATCCAAAAACAATTGGCGAAGTCTGAAACTGATGAAAACCAAGGGAATCATTTCCATATGAATCAATTTGCCATACTGAACAGGAGAACACATCAGTCACCCTTTGTTTTCATAAAATTAGCAGCGAGGTATTGTGGGCATGCCAACAAAATTCAAGGCAAATTTCTAATGGAAAAATCGACCAAAACCGATGATGACTGCAGTCACCGATAACTAAGGTATTACTGTATTCCCATGCAGACACACATGGTGTAAACAATACCCTACAGAATAACAACAGTTTGTTTTTTTTGTAAGATGGTTATTGATTGCCACTTATTTTGAGGCAGTAGGAAGGATAAAACTGCAATGGTGGGAGGATTTTAACTTTGTTAATGGCAGAGGAAGCAGTTGTGGCTGCTTTGGAGGCTCTTGTAGAGACTGGGCTCCACTTAGGTCAGGCTGGGTCTTTATTTTAATTGATGGTAGGAACTGTAGAAGGATCCCCTCTTCACAGACCCTACAAGATTTGGCAAACCAGATTGGTGGGTACCGTTGAACAGATCTTGAAGTGCCCTTGTCTTGGGTACTGCACCAGATAAAGAGCTATATATGTTTTTGTTGTGGTCATCTTTCCTTTTTATGTGCACCCCTGACCCAATGTCTATAATAATGGGACTATCTCTATGGGCAGCCATCTATAAAAGTAAGGAAACTATAGTATCAGAGGATTTTCTCATTGATGACTTAGATCTTTTTGCCATTAACTGGGTGACATGTTGAGACCATATTGGTCTGCATTGCGGCCCTGTATGGTCTCTGACTAATATATATATATATATATATATATAATATATATATTTCACAAAATTCTATTATGCTGAGAAATCCTCAGAAGTATTGTGATTTCCAAGTTCTAATGGGAAAACCTGCAGGACAGAAGACAAGAAGTGAGAAAATCTTAAGACACGGCGAGTCTAACTAGATGAATCGTATTAAATTCATGTAGTATAATTTGCAATATTTCTCGTCTATAGAAGCCACAGACCGCCAATGGTGACGGAAGTAATGCAAGCTGCCATAAGCGATAGAATCACAGTCTAAAAAATTAAAAATTCATATGGCCATGAAGATACCATCAAGTCTGTCCCTTCAACTTCGATCCCGAAACGATTTCCCCGTCATCCAGTCACCATTTTTCATACCAAGCTTGGGTTAAAGAAATTCCTTGAATGTATCCAAGGAAGTCTCGGTAACCCAACGCGTTTTATCAGCCCAGGAGATGTACTGCACATTTTTTTTCCATCTATTGTGATGCACTATCTCTTGCACTTGGTCTGCCAGCTCATACTGTAGGAGCCAAGCACTGAGAACGGCAGCTAGTAGGGGACATTTCACTCTGGAAAATCTTACCTTTACTTTAAAAATCAATTGGCTGCTCATGCCAGAAATTGTTCTTTATTCTAATATGCTAATGAGGTTCTCAGTGCATCATGGGTGGGGCAATGCAGTCCACAGCACCTTCTCTTTACTATATTCTCAGGTTTTCTCCACCCCCTTTTCATTGATTGACAGCACTGACTTCACATGAGTCCGCTGAAATCCTGTGCATGTGCTCATCTTCAGGAGTATCAAGGATCGCACAGAGCAGCCTTCTGCCTGGAGTTGGTCTGTAATAGTTACGTATGGAACTTTTACCGCAGTATTATTTGGGAATTTAATGGCAGTGTTACCCTCTAGATATTGTAGGGGGTATTACTTGAGGAATATGGCAGCTTTATGTCAAAACTATATGTTAGTAGCAGACATTGTATGGTGGTATTATTTAAGCATTAAATAGCAATATTGTGTGTGAAGTATATGGCTGTTTTATGTGAGCAATTTATAATAGTAGGAATATTGTATGGCGGTGTTTTTGAGCTTCGAATGACAGGGTTGTGTACGTGCTGTATGGAAGTATTAATTGGTGTGGTTTTGCAATATTTTCATATAACTTACATATACAGTGCCTACAAGTAGTATTCAACCCCCTGCAGATTTAGCTGGTTTGATTAGATGCAAATAAGTTAGAGCCTTCAAACTGCAAACAAGAGTAGGATTTATTAACAGAAGCATAAATCTTACAAACCAAAAAGTTATGTTGCTCAGTTGAATTTTTATAAATTTTAAACATAAAAGTGTGGGTCAATTATTATTCAACCCCTAGGTTTAATATTTTGTGGAATATCCCTTGTTTGCAATTACAGCTAATAATCGTCTTTTATAAGACCTGATCAGGCCGGCACAGGTCTCTGGAGTTATCTTGGCCCACTCCTCCATGCAGATCTTCTCCAAGTTATCTAGGTTCTTTGGGTGTCTCATGTGGACTTTAATCTTGAGCTCCTTCCACAAGTTTTCAATTGGGTTAAGGTCAGGAGACTGACTAGGCCACTCCAACACCTTGATTTTTTTCCCTCTTGAACCAGGCCTTGGTTTTCTTGGCTGTGTGCTTTGGGTCGTTGTCTTGTTGGAAGATGAAATTACGACCCATCTTAAGATCCTTGATGGAGGAGCGGAGGTTCTTGGCCAAAATCTCCAGGTAGGCCGTGCTATCCATCTTCCCATGGATGCGGACCAGATGGCCAGGCCCCTTGGCTGAGAAATAGCCCCACAGCATGATGCTGCCATCACCATGCTTGACTGTAGGGATGGTATTCTTGGGGTCGTATGCAGTGCCATCCAGTCTCCAAACGTCACGTGTGTGGTTGGCACCAAAGATCTCGATCTTGGTCTCATCAGACCATAGAACCTTGAACCAGTCTGCCTCAGAGTCCTCCAAGTGATCATGAGCAAACTGTAGACGAGCCTTGACATGACGCTTTGAAAGTGAAGGAACCTTACGGGCTCGTCTGGAACGGAGACCATTGCGGTGGAGTACGTTACTTATGGTATTGACTTAAACCAATCTCCCCACTGCCATGAGATCTTCCCGGAGCTCCTTCCTTGTTGTCCTTGGGTTAGCCTTGACTCTTCGGACAAGCCTGGCCTCGGCACGGGAGGAAACCTGCAAAGGCTGTCCAGGCCGTGGAAGGCTAACAGTAGTTTCATAAGCCTTCCACTTCCGGATGATGCTCCCAACAGTGGAGACAGGTAGGCCCAACTCCTTGGAAAGGGTTTTGTACCCCTTGCCAGCCTTGTGCCCCTCCACGATCTTGTCTCTGATGGCCTTGGAATGCTCCTTTGTCTTTCCCATGTTGACCATGTATGAGTGCTGTTCACAAGTTTGGGGAGGGTCTTAAATAGTAAGAAAAGGCTTGCAAAAGAGATAATTAATCCACACATGTGAAGCTCATTGTCATTTGTGCCTGAACTACTTCTTAATACTTTAGGGGGACCAAACAATGCTGGTGGTTTGAGGGGTCTGAATTAACTTTTAACGCTTTAAAAAAAAAAACAAAAAAACAATAGAAAACATTTTTTTTGTGACACTGCATTTCCCACTTCCAGGCTGATCTACAGTCCAAATGTCACAATGCCAAGTTAATTCCGCATGTGTCAACCAGCTAAATCTGCAGGGGGTTGAATACTACTTGTAGGCACTGTAACATCATATACCTTATATATCTTAAACTCTACTTTACTTACTGTATTGTATACTTTTTATCGTTACCTATGACCGCTTGTAAACAAACCACTGTATTGTAAAGCGCTGCGGAATATGTTGGCGCTATATAAATAAAGATTTATTATTATTATACAGGTAAATGTCTGAATCCAACAGTGACTCAATCAGACACATACATAAACTGTATACATATATAATGTGACCAGTACAAGTACATGCTTTACACCACATCGCCTGTTAAGGCCGGGTCACACGCAACAATACTGCTAACGATATCGTTGCAACGTCACTGGTTTTGTGACGTTGCAGCGACCTCGTAGCGATGCCGCTGCATGTGACATGTACCAACGACCGGCGATCAGATCGCTGATAAATGGCCAGGACCATTTTTCCGCCATTGGTCTCCCACTGGGCGGCCAGCATTGGCATGTGTGACAGCGGGAGACCAACGATCAACGACCTCCCAGCGCTGCAAAGTACATGCTGGTACGTGGTAACCGGGGTAAACATCGGGTAACTTAGTGCAGCGCTCTGCTTAGTTACCTGATGTTTATCCTGGTTACCAGCTTTCTTCCTGGTCTCTGATCGCTGGTGAGTCTGCCTGTGTGACAGCTCACCAGCGATCAGATAGCGCTGTCCCAGCGATCCCGATCATTGGTTGGGTCGCTGGGACATCGCAGCGTGTAACGGGGACTTTATTGAGACTCGGATAATGGGGTTCTTAGGCTATATTCACACGTCGCATATTTTTGCAGTTGAGTGCTTTTTGCCGCGTTTTGCGCAAAAAAGCGCAACTGCATGCACATGCTGCGTATTTTTACTTGCGCTTTTCCTGAGCTCATGTTATAATGTGGCCTATGGTAAAAGGGCACGTAAAAATGTGCAAAGAATTGACATGGTCATTCTTTTTGTGGATACGCTTTGCAATGAAAGCGCATCTGCAAAAATAGCATCTGAACGCATTGCAGCAAAAGCCATAGCTTTTGCTGGGATGCACTTCCAGCATTGCATTTTACTGCATTTACGCAAGTGGTAAAAAGTGCTGCGTAAATGCACAAATACGCAACACGTGAACGCAGCCTTACCATGGACTGAGAATAACCGCACTCTGACATTTTATAGGTAATAGTCCCGTGTCATACATGGTGGTCCCCCGGTCTCCATGGATTGTATCATTCACCGAGCGTTGTATCACTCGAGCTGAAGGATTTGAGTGACAGAAGAAACATTTAATAAAACCCCCTTCTGCTGCTGTTTACTGGAGGAGCGCACTCGGAAATGCCAACGGCCTTGGCTCTTATTTATGAATCACAAGGAGGTCCTGGGGTAAAAATGCAGGAAAGCATCGCACGCTGGCAACGCCAGAGCCACTGGCAACACTTTGACACAAAATTAATGTGCGCAGCCTGTTTCTCTGGAAAGTGCTAACACAACAATGCATCAAAACTAACTATTTCCACGAGGTAACAACAGAGCCGTGATCTGACTTTCATCTGGAGTGAGGGGAGGAGAAAGGAGTCGTCTTGTAAGGACAAAAGGGGGTCGTTCCCAGGACGATGCGGGGAAAATGACGTGGCCTACCCCATTCAGTGGCACAAGAGTCATACTCCGCTTATTAGATGTAATTTCTAGATGACCGGGTCATAAATGTCTCGAACCAGCAGAAGCTGTGGAGGATTCTGGTAAGCAAGGGGTGACAATAACCCAAAGTTGTCCGAGGAAGATCAACAGTTGAAATGACTAAGGGTCATAGGTGCATGGAGTCTGATCCTACGGAGGAGCGACTGTGGCACATATTACTGAAAAGGTCCATACTAAATTATGAGATAACGCAGAGCAATGCAGCTTATTGTTTATGGGTCTTTGTAGCCACAGAACGGACCCCTGCTTGCCCATGGTGACCCCTGTCTTCCACCAAAAACATAAGAACAACCGGCATCAAAACTAGACCATGAAAAAGATGGTCTGGTGTGATGAATTACAATTTCTTTTACATTAGGTGGATGACCAGGTCCATGTCCATCGCTTACCTGGCTGCATTATGAGGGCAGGATTATGCACTGGACCATGTTCTGTTGGAATATTTTGGGACCTGACATCATGTGTGTGTGACTTATACCAACTAACTAAACATTATACAGACAAAGTGTCACGGGTGTCTCCTGCCCAAGTGAGGCCTTTGATGAGTCTAGGCCCTGAAGGTTACTGTGTGTATGAATCGAAGGCCTATAACTTGTATTTAAATGTATACTGTGTAAATGTGTACTTTCTTTTGGTTCCACAGGGGTTATGGACTGTTTTCTTTCTGGTTGTTCTTTTTAGCTTCAGTCTCAGGTGCAGATTTTTGGTGAACACTCCACTCTCATATAAAGACTCAAATGTCTTGTCAGCTGACCCAATGATAGAGTATCTTTCTATACTGGCTACTTTTAAGGAGCAGGAGTCAAGACTATTGCAGTTCTGGTGTTTTGCTGGAAATGTGAAGTTGTGGAGTTCATCCATTTTGTGCCTATTTACCTCTGTCTTTCTCCCTTTCTCCATGTTTTCTTATTTGCAGTGGTGGGTCTACTGAACTCACTGACCTTGTAACTAGCCAGGGTGAGTGATGACTTGAGTACGTGACGGCAACGGGGGAAGGACCTGTATAGGGATCATTAGGCAGCTCAGCAAACACAGTGAGTGTCAGCAGGTGTCCCCCCTCCCCTCTCTATATCACCAGGGCCTTCCTGCTATTCCATCCCTGTTGTCTCCTCTGTGTTGCGCCACACACCAGGCGTACAGAATCCTGTCAAAAATTGCTTTGAAAAAGTTGCGATTGTTTGCACAATGTAGAGTTGAGCAAAATGATTGTGACCTTTGTCATTTTCATCTAGTTTCTGCCAGCTCTGCCATAATGTGTAGAACTGGGGAAAGCTGGGGGTGTGTCAGGTACGGGATGCCATAACTCATCTAATTAATAAGCTGTGTTGCTCCTTACACTAAAATTCTTCTTGGTGAGGCACCTGCCACTCAGCTGATGCTCTTAACAAATCTGCAACATCTCCTACACATCCCCTCATCTAGATCAACAAAAATGCATGAATCCTTAAGTACCCCCACGTTCATGGCAGCCATAATTCTCAATGGCACTACCTCTTCTGGGAGGATGGTACCCTGCCAAACAGCAGAAATGGTTTGAAGAACAAAGGTGATGAATTGTCTCCATGTTCCCCAGATTTTAATCTGATTGAGGATCTGAGGGTTGTACTGTCTTGAGTCATGGAGTTCGCTCCAAGGAATTTACTGGACTTAAAGGATTTGCTACTGACGTGTTGGTGCCAGATACCACTGGACCAGAGGTGCCACCATCATGGGACCTACATCATAATTGGTTTTAATGTTCTGGATAATCAGTAACTGTACCATTTGCAACAAATTTTATATATATGAATGGGATGCAATGTCTGACATCTGCCTCCAGACTTTAGAGCATTATAAACATAAATAAAATGCAAAAAATAAAACTACCCTCACCCGCCCAGACCTGTCCAACCACCCCATCACTGGGGAAAAGTCTTCAAAACTCACCTACTGTAACACAATATCATGATATAAAGGAAACACCAAAGAATGAATCAAAGCGGGCGCGTTGCAAAGGTGCGGGTGGGGTCAAAGTGAAAGCTATTTTTAACATTTTTTATCCCCTTCCCATAATATACTTATTCAAAATGTTAGATATAGAAAAATAAGAGCAGCACAAAAATGTTTAAAAAAATTGAGTGTAAAGCCTCCCAAGCAACTATTTAATTGCAGACATATAAGTAGAGAAATAAGAATGGCACCACTCCATACATTGCAAAAAGCAGGAAGGGGGCAAATACTTTTTCACACCACTGTCAGTAGCAAAATATGGAACCACAGCGCTCCATACTTTGCAAGAAACAAACAGACCTTTATTGGCCCATAAGGTGTGACAACAAGATTTCAATTCCCTGGAACCTTTTTTCAGTTCCTAGGAACCAAAACATTGCTGTGACACCTCATGGGCGTGGTTATTTAGTTAATAAGCGCGGTCCTACCGTTGGAAATGTATGGGCTCCTTGTGAGCATGATCCTGCAGCCATGTCATTTCCGGTTCTGTATATTGAGGGTGAGTAATTGGATGTACTAGCTGGCTTTAAAATGCACACTGAACATGCTCTGAAGCTGGCGAGTACACCCAATGTACCATCAATGCACAGGACTTAAAATGACATGGCCGGCGCGCCCTACCAGGAAGGAGCAGCGCATAGATTGCAAACACCAGGACTGCACTTGTGAATTAGATTATTACGCCCACTAGGTGTGATAAGCATGCAACAAGGGGGGACATGGAGCCTGAGATAATGCTCACAGTGACTACACTCAAGACACCTCCCTAATTACCATACAAGAATGTGAGTTATAAAAAGATTTTTGTCGGCTATTACAGTAGAGTATTAGGTCCGGCTTAGGGATGTTCTAGGAAGCTGCAGGTACAGGTACTGATAGGTTTGGGGGCATAAAGTAGCTGATAGGCTCCCTTTAAAGGTTTCAAATTTAAATATTATACAAAGATAGCACAAGTTAAACATAAAATGCAGTTTATAAATGAAGGTCTTTATTATTAAGTGAAAAAGAACTCCAAACCCAAAGGACCTTCATTTATCAACTGCATTTTGTGATTATTTGGGTTATTTTGTCCAATATTTTACTTTTGTTTGGTGATCTGAAACATGTAAGTGTGACAAATATGCAAAAGAATAAGAAATCAGTGAGGGTGGCAAACACTTTTTCACACAAGGCCCTGTAGGTTTGGATTTCTTTTTCCTTTCATAATAGAGGCCTTCATTTATCAACTTCATTTTGTGATTATGTGGGTTATTTTGGCCAATATTTTACACTTGTTTGGTGATCTGAAACATTTAAATGCGACAAACGTGCAAAAAGCAAAGAATCAGGAAGGAGGCAAAAACTATTTCACACCACTGTAAATACAAGATGTCAGCCACCCGGTTGGCTCTACTTTGTTGCCGTTGCCCCAAGCAAATCGCCAAAGATTTTGTAAGATGTGGGGCAAGTTTGATTTGCCTACAACCGTCCTTTTCCTCTTCTTCACTTTGTCAATCGATTTTTTTTCTTTAACACTTAAAGGACCAAGCCTCATTTTTGCAAATCTGACCAGTGTCACTTTATGAGGTTATAACTCTGGAACACTTCAACATATCCCAGTGATTGCAAGACTGATTTTTCATGACATATTGGACTTTATGTTAGAAATAAATTTAGGATGATATTTTCTGCATTTCTTTGACCAAATAGAGTGTTTACATGCAGTGACAGTTCAAAGCCATGACGGCTATAACTGGAGGGATATCTGGCTAGTCCCGTGTTTGAAACTCCTAATATTCGTATTTCCCAGGGGGCAATGCACCTAGGATTTCACTGTGTTTGAGCGCTTTTGCCGGCTGCCCACAGTGGTCTCCCTGAGATCAATGATTGTTTCGTGATGACGGGTATAGCCATCATTGTTCATTAAGGGGTTAAAAGAAAACCAGTATCCCAAATGTCCAAACCCCCAAATCGACCCTTCATCTCCTGTCTCCCTGCCGAAGCGCTAAGTCCATACCGTTGAGCAAGGTGAGCCAAAAACAATCCGCCTCCCCTCCCCCGCACGGCGCTCCGATAATTTAGATAAACCAAATCTGCTCCTGTCACAACATCTTTGAAGAACAACCCGAAAGCTTGGTAACTGCATTCTATAATTGTATCCGAGGCTCTGAAGATATCTGAAGACTCGCTATTTATCTGCCTGGTGAGGCACAACACTTTCTTATTAAAAACATATCTATCATGTTTAATGACTGGAGTCCCCCCCTCCTCCCCGCCTTTATATATAGAACAATGACAGGTGTGAGGAGGAGATGAGAATCAGATGCCTGGGCAATATGCTCGCCGCTTGAAGACTCCTTGAACATCAGTATTCCATCCCGGTGCCAAAAGTGGGATGAGATTAAAAAAAAGAAGGAGCAGGGAAATAACGCGCAGATTACACGGCTGTGCGCGGAGGAAAATGGTACCATTTGCAGTTGCTGATAAAAGCATGTTGAAATGCATATGGAAAATACTATTAGAAGGAAATCCGCAGCGCTGAAGTAAATCGGGTCATTAGGCTTTGGTGTGTAGAAGAGTGTCTCCCATCTGACAGTGCAGAATGGGCCCGATTCTCCAGCTTATGTTCCCGGTTACATTAAACAGACAAACAGATTGACTATTTTGCATTTCTCATTTGACAACAGCTTGTCTTCATTTGCAGCACGCTGGTGGCGGAGCTGAAAGCATGGCGACGCATAGTACGCAAGGTCCTGCTTTTGAATAACAGCAGATGCCAACATTTAACTTCAAAATCAATCAGTTTTTCTTTTTTCGTTTTTTCTTTCCTGTTTTTTTTTTGCGTGCCTTTTGAGTAGATAAAAGACTTTAGTGAAGTGTCTGGAGAAGAAAGAGGGTGAGAAATCGTAGAGGAAGCTGGTACTTGATTATTGGGACGTTCATTGGTTAAAAATCTAATAAGGGTGGAATTCAGTCCGAGGAACGTCTCTACAGAATGTAACGGTGATGGAGGAGAGAAGCAAACAACTTCATCTAATCTATCTGTAAGGGAAGGATACAAATCCATTAACTAGTTATAGAAACATCACATTGTGATTATTACATGCATGTATATGTATCTACAAACACTTGATCTGTTTCTGCAGTATATAAGGTTTGTAGAATGATGTTCTGCAGCAGCTAATGTGTGAATTATATGGTTTTGCAGCAGCTGAGGTGTTATTATATGGTTTTGCAGCAGCTGAGGTGTGTATTATGAGGTTCTGCAGCAGCTGAGTGTTATATGAGTCTGCACACTGAGAAAGTACGCCAGGGCGTAACTACAATATGTGCAGGGGTTGCGATCGCACCCGGGCCCTGCAGCCTAGGGAGGCCCCAAAAGTCCCTTTGGCCCATAGAAAAGACTAACACTATTAAAGATTTGCAATAATTGGGTGCCCCGTTGGAGCTTTGCATCGGGCCCCTGGGCCTGAAGTTACGCCACTGGATACCGCAGCAGCTGAGGTTGGTAGTATGAGATTTCACAGCAACTGGGGTGTGTATTATGAGGATCTGCAGCAGCTCGAGGTGTTCATTATGAGGTTCTGCAGCAGCTGAAGTGTGTATGATGAGGTTCTTCAGCAGCTAAGGTGTGTTTTATTGAGGTTCTGCAGCAGTTGAGGTATGTGTTATGAGGTTCCACAACAATTGAGGTGTGTATTATGAGGTTCCGCAGCAGCTGTTGTGTATTATGAGATCCTGCAGTGGCTGAGGTTTGTAGTATGAGGTTCCTCCTGTAAGCGGTTTGAGTGTAGTTGTCACATGACCCCTAGCTTGTATGCGATTTTCACACTTACAGCCACGAGCTGACGAGCTGCTTTTCCTAATTCTTTCACTGTTCAACGAAAAACTGAGAGAAGCACGGGGAAAAGCAGTCACATGAAAATCGCATAATAGTGGGGTGGCCATGTGATGACTGCTGGAACCAGCAAGAGTTGAATCCTGACAGTGAGTATATTACACGTTTTAGGATTAGGCTGCAGGGCTTAATGTTATATTTAAAGGGCTTGTTAAGGTTTGAGATGAAAGTGTGTAGTCTCCACTAGGTGTCTGCAGGATTCTGAATTCTCACAGCGCGTGCACTGCACACTTTTAAGATTTTCCAATGGTAAGATTGGATGGACATGTGAGCACAAGTATGTAATTTATATACTTCTGGCAACATCTCAACTAGATGTGTTAAGCCTCACTCAATTCATTTTCATTTAGCGAGCCTACGCATGTCTAGTCGGCACGTGACTGCATGTAAGTAAATCGGATACTTGTGGTTTCGTGATCTCCCACTGCCGGCACCAGAGAAACCTGACAGCGTGGAGTGTGCGCATTGTGAGAATTCAGAAGTCAGCAGTCACATAGAGGTACATATAGAGAGGTGAACAACCACTTTAATGCACCTAACTAAATATAAAGCATAACCCTTAATTTGCCAGAGAGCACAACACTTTATTAACATAGCCATGAATCATGTAATCTTCACAAATTATGGATTGTTACATGTGTACAGGATATGAACCTATAATACAGGACATCATCAGACCCCCCAGCAGTACAGGAATTCATCACAAGACCCACCAGCAGTACAGGAATATATCACGAGACCCACCAGTAGTACAGGAATATATCACCGAAAACCCACCAGCAGTACAGGAATATATCACGAGACCACCATATCAGGATAACACAGCAATACATTACACCCAGAACCACCATCAGTACAAGTAAAACATCACCAGAACCACCATCAGTACAGGCAGTGGCGTAACGATTGCAGGTCGCAGCAGTCGCGGCTGAGACCGGGCCTGCACCTGTAGGGGGGCCCGCACCTCCCTGCAGGGGGACTCGGGTCTCCAGCTGCCCCCGCCCGCGATCGTTAGTCAGAGGAGAGGAGGTGCAGTGGGGGAAGTGGCTGATTCTGCCCCTCCTCTCCTCTCTTCTGCTGCCCCGGCTCCCTGGCCTGTAGTGTGCGGCCGGCACGCAGGCAGGTAACAACAGCACTCTGTAGCTGGCAGCACCCCCCTGTTACTCATCTGCAGCTGCAGAACCCTCCCCCCGCTCCTCACCTAGCACTAAGTGGGGCCCTGGTCAAAATGTCGCACCGGGACCCACCAGCAGTACAGGAATACTCTATATAATGCCCATCAGTACAGAAACAGAGCATCGAATACCTCATCTATAGAGAAATAGATCACCAGGACCACCGTCAGAACATGCTACATAAATTGAAATGTCAAGTGAAATACACATACATTTGTAGCACATGAATCTGCAACTTTTAGTGTGTCTTTTATAATGGTAAGGAGATATTGGGAGTTGTCAATGTCATTAGATTGTGGGCCATACAAGAACCACTGTACTGATGAGAATTAGGCCGGGGTCCCAGTCTCACTAGTATAAAAGTCAGACGAGTGCAAATGAGAAAAGATTGCATTGCACTCACTCCAATGTTATACGATGGGGTAGCTTTTTATATGCTGACTTTGACGACACCGTATTTTGGACAGTGTGTACCCAATCAAGTCAATGGGTTTGAGCAGAGTATCTGACAGAACTCGGATGTCATCAGGGAGAAGTTACATCTTACAAATGTTTTGTAAGGCATTTTAAACATCCTATGCGGGAAGAGATAGGCAGCTCCTATATGGCACCACTCAAATACTCTATATCTAGACATAGAGATGTATTAATGGATAAATAAAAATTAGCATGTAATTAGTGGAATATCACATAACCATTACATTCTAATTATTATGTGCAATGTATTATTTATTATTATATTATATATTATATATATATATTACTATAATATATACCCCATGATGTTCTGCAGCAGTTCAGAGTGTATTATAAGGAATAATGTCGTCCTTGTTACAGATTACCGTATACAGAAGCTATGCAGTGCTGTGACCTGCTGCCATGCTTTCAATGTGATCTTAGAAATATTTGTTCCTGTTTATTGAATTAATTTTTATTATTTTTATTGTTTATTCTGTTTTTTTGGCATCCTCCAGCCCCCTCCGAGCACTTGTGACCCCTCGTACCTGTATGGGTTCTCATTACGTATTAACCAGGATCGGGGCCCTGACCCTTATTACCTGCAGATGTAGCAGATAGGAATAATCTTTACAATAAATCCGGATTCTATATTGATGCATAATCTTAATCTTCGCAGTTAATTTGTATATGTATTATGATGATTAAGAATTAGTAACAGCACAAATTGCCTCCATGATGTATGAAATAAAAATGCGTCCAGTGATCAATGTGTCCTCCAGATCCGGCGTCTATTGTCCTATTAGTGACTTGTTTCAGGCCATTGACGCTCAGGAAAGTATTATGCTATCTCTGCAGTCTTCTATAAATGAACAGCCGGCTTTTCCTGGGGAGAAAAGAAGCGATTTATCAAAGTCATAGTTACATAGTTTGCATTATGCCTAAAGCAGAGCACAGATTTAGATGCATTTACCAATATCTGCGATTATGCCGGTGTCTAATGAAGGAAATGCCAATTCTTTTGGACATTTTTTGGACACAACTTTTAGAGACATATTTCATTTCATGGGCAAAAAGACAAAGAATAAAGTAAGGAAACAATGTGAATTGCTGAGTTTAAATGGAATCTATCAGCAGGTTTTTGCTGTGTAATCTGGGAGCAGCGCAATGTAGAGGCAGAGACCCTGATTCCAGCAGTGCGCCACTTATTCAGCTGCTTGTTGCCACAATCACAGTTTACTCTGCTGCAGATCTAGCAGAGCTTGAAATATTGAGTTCTGTATAATCCACCCGTACCACTACTTGGCAGCTTTCTGTCTATAACACCACCCACACCACTGATTGGCAGCTTTCTGTCTATAACACCACCCACACACTGATTGGCAGCTTTCTGTCTATAACCCCACCTGTACCACTGATTGGCAGCTTTCTGTCTATAACCCACCCGTACCACTGATTGGCAGCTTTCTCTTTATAACCCCACCTGTACCACTGATTGGCAGCTTTCTGTCTATAACCCACCCGTCCGGAACTCTGGAATAAATAAGACTTTCTCGTTTACCCGGTGAGTGCCACCCTCCCTTTTTCCTTTGTTTGCTATTGCTGGTGCTTTGGCTGTGCACCCCTGGTGGGAAATCGCCATTCCTGGATGGAAAACTAACCGTGACTTTGGCCCTGCTAAGTGCCCTGACCGACCTGCTTACTATTGACCACCCGTACCACTGATTGGCAGCTTTCTCTTTATAACCCCACCTGTACCACTGATTGGCAGCTTTCTCTTTATAACCCCACCTGTACCACTGATTGGCAGTTTTCTGTCTATAACTCCACCCGTACCACTGATTGGCAGCTTTCTGTCTATAACTGCACCCGTACCACTGATTGGCAGCTTTCTGTCTATAACCCCACCATTACCACTGATTGGCAGAATGCTTTGTATGCTGTATATTGACAGAAATCTACTAATCAGTGGAGGGGGAGGGAGCAGGGAGGGAGCAAGGTTAAACAGAAGGGTTGGCTAGGACGCATGAGACCTGTAGTCCCGAAGTGATAATCTCCTGATGGTAAAACACTGATTGTAATGACCTAACATAGCCTAGTAAGTGACACATAACAGAAATTGGGTTCACAGCCCCATATCATTCTGCTGTCAGATTACATAGCAAAAACCTGCTGTCAGATTTCCTTTAAGGGGTATTTATTCAATGTATAATGAAAAGTTTTATAACTTTCTATTATACTGTGGGACTGGCATTTTAATTGAGGATTCTGAATTTGTCAAGCTGTCATTGACTACATTGACTACACACTTATACTAAACCTACCAACGTTTTAAGAAAGGTTTATGTAAAAATGCAAAAGTTGCAAACATTTTGTACAAGTTTGTGTTGGTTTTGTGCCAGCTTCAAAATCTCCACTTGTTGCCAAGAAACAGAAACCTTCTTGGAATTAATCTGAAAATCTGTCAAATTTTTCCCATCTGACTTTTTGCTACAATGTAACCAGCCTATTTTAGGGAACTCATGTAAAGCAGGGGCGGGGAACCTTTTTCTGCCAGGGACCATTTGGAAATTTGTACCATCCTTCGGGGGCCGCACAAAATTATTAACTTGAAAATTGCTCGCTACATTTGGTTAAACAATCAACTCACCCCTACTGTGGTTGCTGGAGCTGCTTCTCTTTGACATCAGTGATATTGACCATGTTGCTTCTCAACTGCTTCTCCAGGTTTGCTAGAGCCTTAGACATCACAGGAGAGGCTGGGAGCATATACCTCACTGGGGGGGCCAAGGCTGGGGCGTAGAGATCACTGGAGAGCTGGATTTAAAGGGCAGACAGTTGGCAAAACGTGTCTGCCAGCTGAGCACTGCGGTCCCCAGAAATCTGCTAGAGGGCAGCAGAAAAGGTCATCGAGGACCGCATGCGGCCCTAGGGCCTGAGGTTCCCCACCCCTGATGTAGAGAATACATCTGTCACATGACAGGTGAAAACGCCACCTTAAGGACCCTACTGACTGTAAATGGATCCATTGGGTTTCCGATATGGGTGTCTGTTATTTCAGCCGAGAAACAGCCACTGTATTTTTCTGGTAACAAGCCAAACTTACCCATTTAATTGTCCTCAACTGAAGTCTGCATCTGACTATTCGATCCATTTTCTATAATAATTCTGTTTGTTTTGTTCCTAGATTGCAAAAGTAAAATAGTTACACAGATGTGAAAAAAAATCCCGAAGCATATCAGAAAAAAACAATGTACTGTTCTGTAAGGGTGCAACAATGTTGCAGATAAAAACTGTTTAGGCTGCCTTCACACTGGCAGCCATTTTGATCCGTGTGGATCCGCCACAAACAGGATGCCCACGGATCAGTTTTTTTCCCCATTGTCTTTCAATGGAGACAGAAAACACTTCTATGGGCATCCTGGTGTCACAGTTTTGCCGCGGATCCTTGTGGATCCCTGGCAATACATGGTTTTAATGGAGACCAAAGACGTATCTTGCTACATTTTTGGTCTCCGTGAACAGTAACGTGATGCCGCAGATCCACACGGATCCACCGCACCACGTGAAAAATAAGAATGGGTGTCTATGGGCATGGAAAGCCATGGACAGTACGGAACCCAGCAGACCGGACTTCTGGGCTATGTCACATGAACTGCGCATGCTAAGGACATGCGCATGATGCAGTTAACGACAAGCCCCCTAGGGCATCCATGAACAGTATGCACATAGATGCTGCTTGCCTGTTGCATATGAATCTGTGGGCATACAGGGTTTTCTTGAATGCCCACGGATTCCAAAATAGCCACTGTGAAAGCAACCTTAGCTGGCAGATAATTGCCGAGATGGTTACAATTTTGACTCTGTGTTCAGGGCTATTCCTGTGAAGGTTTTGGGCTATGTGCCCACCTAGCATTTTTTTTTCTGTCTTTCTTTTTATATCTGTCTATATCTCTCCCCCAGACAAGAATTTTACAGTTTCTGGAAGTGACATGGAAGGAAAACGCACAAAGAAAGAGCATGCTGCTTCTTTTTTTTTTCTGCATCAAAATCTGCAGATTAAACATCCTGAAGGTGTGCACAGCATTTGAGAAAACACATAGACTTGCTGGGATGTGTTTTCTCTTGCAGATTTCAACAAAATCTGCAAGTAAAAAAACACATTAAAAATGCACAAAAACGCTGTTTGTGCAGTCAGCCTTTAATGGGGTTTCCCAGGTCATTAACATTAGGTTGTGGGGTCGCGGCAGTTGGCAATCCCACTGATCAGCTGCTATCAGCTTTGGAAATGGGCCAGATATAGGACACAACTCCAGTCACTGCATAGTTACCATTCTCATGTTCTGCAGCTCAGCTTCAATTAAAGTGAATAGTGTAATGTACAATAATTAGATCTGTCTCTTTAAGACAACTAGGTCTGGTGTCTCATGGGTAATGATAAGAAGGAGGTGGGAAGTTAAGTTTTAGTTTCAGTTTGGAGCATGCTGAGGAAAGACTGTTATGTTATACTAGCTGGGTGCCCGATGCAGATGCATCGGGATTCTAGCAGTGCGAGTCTCTGACTCGCAATGGCCGCTTCGCGGCCAATGCTTCGCGGTGCTAAGGCGACTCGCCATGCCCGCTGCGCGGGCATAGCGAGTCGCCTTAGAACTGCTCGCAATGGCCGCTGCGCGGGCATAGCGAGTCGCCTTAGAACTGCTCGCAATGGCCGCTGCGCGGCCAATGCTTCGGTCGTATCCACATGACCACGCTGACTCGCAGCAAGAGCGGTCTCAAAAGGGGCAAAAAACCCATTCGTGATTATATAATAGATGATGGAGAAAGATGGAAGAATAAAGTACAGTTAAAGTTTACCCTTGTGAATTCCTCAGGTCATGTGGACATTACAAATCGGACAAGATGCGGTTCCCAGGAGCGGCTTCTACACAATGAACAGTGACGTGCTGTTAAGGCTTAATTCACACGTCCAGTTATCATTCATTAGAACAGATCCAGGAGCAATCTGTTGTGCAAACCTATTTTATTTTGTTTGTTTTGAAATAAATTATTTCTGCATGATTTTTTTTTCGGGGGGGGGGCACCATGATTTCTATGTGCACCCCTCCATGCATACTTGGTTGACCCGACAAAAGCAATAGTTTTCATCTGATCCAATGTTCATCTGGAAGGATATGGACAGCTTTAAGGAAATCCTCAACCATGTGACAGCACAAGTTGTCATCTTTACTAAGTAGCGGCAAGTCCAGACAGCGAGCGGAATAAGAGCAGAGTCAAATATTTGCTCTTCTTCTCCGGTTGTCTCGGCAAAGTGAGGAACACGATAGCAATGTGAGTGATTAAATGACTGCGCCGAGCAGGCACATCTCAGAGCGAGCAAGACGCCGGACTCCCCAGCGCTGACTGATGTCGCCTCTCAGTGTGTTTGTACGCAGCGAGAGATCCGAGCAGTGACAGATAGACTGGAGGATAGAGCGAGTCCATCACTGCACCGTAGATAAA
Source organism: Allobates femoralis (assembly GCA_033576535.1). Lineage (NCBI taxonomy): Eukaryota > Metazoa > Chordata > Amphibia > Anura > Aromobatidae > Allobates > Allobates femoralis. The sequence continues at coordinate 88,835,381 of JARQOC010000010.1, forward strand.
CACCGCAGAGGGAACCACACACTCACTCCTCAGAGAGGACATTGTCCTGACGATCAGGAGCAGCACTGCATGGTGGGCGAGCTCTGACTACAAACCCCATACAACACATTTAGATTTTTTTATTTTATTAATTTTGATTATCATAGGTCCAGATGCTGAGGCCCTATTGATAATGCGCTATCGCCTCTCAGCTCAATAGAGACCATGGAGTCCATCATCTGTGTCAATGAAGAAAAGTGGTCAATGGGGGCTTTCAGCACCCGGACTGCCCCCCAATCCAAACTTATCACGTATCAAAACTGTTTTGGTTCCTTTTTTCTAAAAGTACAGTTATACTTTAATCCTAGATGTTAACTAAAAGGAGTTGTCTGACAATAACATGTATTTATTTAACAAAAAAGAGAGGTTACAGCTCCCAAAAATGTTATGTTCATTCAAAAGCGACGTAAAATAATAAATCTATAAAGTGATCAAAGGCAACGTGTTTCAAACACGGGCAGGCGATCCTTGTCAAAGCGATAGTAGAGTGTAATGCCGATAAACAATGGCATAGCCAATGAAAAACCATCACATGGGTCACATGATGAAGGCATGTATATTAAAACCAAGAAGATAGGACTCTATCAGATAAGTACAAATAAAGACCACATCCAAACAGGAGAGCTGGGCAATTTACCTTTTTTTGCTCCACGATTATTTATTACTTTTTTAGGATTGATTAAAAATAGAAGGGTGGGCATCTCACCTTCTAGTGCCACCGTGATTCCAGGGCAGCCCAACCTGTATCCGGCAGTGATGTCTGTCCAGTTTGTCGCAGCACCAATGCAGTGGTTAGGGGACAAGAAGAGAGCGCACCATTCAAAAAACATCCAATGACCCTCTACTCTAACCACCTGACCGCTGCAGCCTATCACAGACTACAGTGTTACTGTGACCTCCGAACTGAGCACACGCAGCTTCCAATTTCTGTAGACCTCTGGAGCCGGCTTCTCTGGATCCGCTGGAAGGTAAGTATGATTCCATTCATTATTTTAATCAATCCATGTCTAAATTATCTTTTTATTGTTATACAAACTTTTAAAAGTTGTCAACTCGCCCTCCAGTGCCCCCGTGGTTCCAGGGCAGGCCGATCTGGCTTCAGCAGTGGTGTCTGTTCAGTTTATAAAATCACAGCATCGTTGCAGTAGTTGGGCGTTAGAAGAGCACGTGACCCGGAAAATATCGTATGACCGGCTCAGCGGCGGACCTTGACCCCGGAGGGCCCTGGTGCAGCAGGTGCTGGTGAGGCGCGGGGGGAGGTGGTGCTAGTGAACGCCGGGGGAGGGGGGTTGGGGAGGATTGCTGTGGGTGATGTGGCACCTACCGGGTGCGCCGGGCCGCGCTTTGCAGTCCTGGGAGCCGGGGGGGGGGCGGCAGAGGAGAGGAGGGGCGGGATCAGCCAGGGGACGCAGGAAGCTTTCCTCAGTTACCCTCCTCCCCTCTCTCCTATGGGGGTCGACTGGGGGCCCCCCTGCAGGCTTGAGGGGCCCCCTAGCCGGTCGGGGCCCTGGTGCAGCTGAACCAGCTGCACCACGGTAGGTCCACCCTTGGACCGGCTCCTCTAACCACCTGACCTCTCCAGCCAGTCACGGCCTGCAGTGGTTCTGTGACCTCAGAATAGGCCACACACCGTTTCCAGTTTCAGCAGACCTCTGGAGCGGTCGACTCTGTATCTGAAATGCCCCTGCTTTTATTATTTTTAATCAATCTATGCCTTAAATTTTTTTTTACTGTCATACTACCCCTTTAAAGCCACTAAGCACAGTAAAACAGTTTATTTTTCACCACTAATACCTTTTCATGCAGCATACTATAGAACTAGCGCACTCTTAATAAAACACAAGACTTGTAGCTATTAAAAAATAATAATAAATTGAATTAAGCCAAAAATAAGTGCAGTGACCATTTTTTGAGATGGATGGGGTCTCCCTTAGAACAGGACAAAAGTTCCCACTAAAGGGACCCCCAGCAATCAATTGTCATAGGTGAAGAAACCTAAATACTCTTGTTAAATTCTCTTATGGCGCCTCCACAGGTGATATAAAGAGTTACAATGAACAAGTCATCTATATATAATGTGTGGACATTATGGGTCCTCTGGAGTGGGAGTTGCACTTTATTCGTGCTGACCTCTCTAACAGATTGAGACTCTTAACCCTCAGGGTCCCCCAATATGGTAAAAATGTACTTTTTAATTCAAAGAATGCCATTTTTGTAATTCATCTAATGTAGAGAGGGATTCTCATAACTATGGATGGGACATCCTAAGTGATCCGAACTTTTCATTGTTTCCTTGACTTTATGTAGGAAGACAAAAGCTAAAGTACATCAATTTGTATCCTAACTATAGATTACAAACTGCAATATCCTATTCTTAAAGGGTTATTCCCATATGAGCCGTTCATAGCTGAGAATGGAAGAAATCCTTTAAAACCCATATAGCTATGAAAAAGTGTACATATTTTGGGAACCCTTTTTTACCTTAAATGTCTATATAACAGGCTCAAAATTGGCTGCTACAAGCTCTTTGTTTCCTTGCATTTTAAATTTTTATGTGGTCTGAGAAAAGCTTAGAAAAAGAGAGAAAAGGGAGTTACAAATTTTAGACATCAGAATGAGCTCACTGACAGAATGCAAATGAACTCATTCTGCGGTCAGCAATAGATAGTGCAGCACTTTTGCAGGTGGCAAAGAATGCAACATTTTTAATTAAATCTGTTGGCAAAATTTTTTTTTATCATCCTCACCCATCCCTTGTAGACCGTGAGCCCTCGTGGGCAGGGTCCTCTCTCCTCACCTACTGTATCCTCACCCATCCCTTGTAGATTGTGAGCCCTCGTGGGCAGAGTCCTCTCCCCTCACCTACTGTATCCTCACCCATCCCTTGTAGACTGTGAGCCCCCGTGGGCAGGGTCCTCTCTCCTCACCTACTGTATCCTCACCCATCCCTTGTAGACCGTGAGCCCTCTCAGGCAAGGTCCTCTCCCCTCACCTGTTCTATCCTCATCCATCCTTTGTAGACTGTGAGCCCACACAGGAAGCATTCTCTCCCCTCCTCTTCTGTATCCTCACTCATCCCTTGTAGACTGTGATCTCTCGTTGGCAGGGTCCTGTCCCCTCCCCTACTGTATGCTCAGTTTACAATTTATGAGTGAGGATACAGTAGTTGAGGAGAGAGGACATTGCCCGCAAGGGCTCATAGTCTACAAGAGATGGGTGACGATTCAGTAGGTGAGCAGAGAGGACTCTGCCCATGAGGGCTCACAGTCTATAGAGTCCTCTCTCCTCCCCTGCTGCATCCTCATCCATTCCTTGTAGACTGTCAGCCATTGAGGGCAGGGTCCTCTCTCTACCCCTGCTGTATCCTCACCCATCCATTGTAGACTGTGGCCCCTCACATTCTTTCTCCTCTCCTCTCCTGCTGTATCCTCATCCATCCCTTGTAGACTGTGAGCCCTCATGGGCAGGGTCCTCTCTTCTCACCTACTGTATCCTCGCCCATTTTTGTAGACTGTGAGCCCTCGTGGGCAGGGTCCTCTCCCCTCCTGTATCTGTATGTGCCTTGTATTGTTCATGATTATTGTACTTGTTTTTATGTATACCCTTTTTACATGTACAGCACCATAGAAGAAATGGTGCTATAATAATAATTTTCAGCCCCAAGTACATGCATTAAGGTACTAAAAAAAATTGTCCTCTTTGTGAGAATTATTTTTATGCAATTAATTAAGGTGTAGATTCAGTTCTAAAAACAAAAAAAAGTAAACACATTTTTGAAGATTCTGCGACTTCTCTTTCTGATCAATGTAGGATTTTTTTTTTCTTTACCTTTTAAGCCTTTTATCCACGATATGGAATCGAGCTTCAGATAACGAATACATTGTACACATGATTACACTTGTACCGGTTTATGAGATGTCCCTCCAAGTGGCACATTTGTGCTGCTAAGAAAAGAGCGAGGAGCTCGGGATAATAGCTATCTGCTTGACCTCTGCTTGTTGGATACATTGAACGTTCCTGAAAACTTGTCTTACATGAGCACCTCAATTCCCACTAACACCAAAGCATCTTTGACCTTGAATCCGCCCTGGTGGTATAATAAACCATCAGAGAAGCCGCTGAAGCATGCACGGGAAGATTATGAATGTTTCATTACTGCTCTTCAGCCTGGATCCTGCCACTGACTTCAAGTAGCACGTTGTAAAAATCCTAATTTTTTTTTTTCCCCTTCTTTTTTCTTTTGTGTGATGAATATCTCTGGAACGGCAATTCGCAGCTACTTAATATAGAGAGTATCATCTTTCTTTGTTCTTGAACTGATGTCTATAGTAGACGGCGAACCGTGGGATTTGACTCTGAGGATTAGGAACAAAGTTTCACGCACATTTCTACAGCCGTCCGTAAAGATACTGAAATGGGAAAGTTGCGTCTGGAAATTTTGAAATAGCTTGTTTTCTAGGGTGGAGGGGTTCTGACTGTGATTTGATGTCTGCATCATTTATATTTCATCTTCAAAAATTCAAAAAAAAAAATATATATATATTTTTTTTTTTTTTTTAAAGAATCTCAGAACAAGGATTTCTAACAGAATTCCGAAGCAATAGTGCATGTGTTTCTACAAGCGAATCCTAGGGAATGGTGCATAGTCCAAAAAACTAACTTACAGAGGAGAGGATGCCTCCCTGCCCTTGGATATGGCATTAAGGGCAAAAACGTCACTTTTATAATTGAAGTGAAGGGTTACGCAAATTGTTTACTGACTTGCAGATTGTTACTCTCTTACAATCAATATTAGAAGTTTTTCAGGGCATGTCGTCAAAATTGGACAAAGTGAAATTTTTGGCCAGCTTTGCACAAGGTAATCATTGTGCAATGCTGGTCGAAAGACCCGATACCCCAAACTTAGATCTCCCCCCTACTCTTCCATGCACAGGAGGGCTCACTCAGCTGAGACAGCTACTACCAGACATCCCAGGAGACGGCCGATCTCCTGGAGCCCAGCACAGAATATACCTGTGATTAAAGTGGCCTATGCCAGATTATACCCCGGGTGCATTATGGCCTAGGCCAAACTATACCCTGGGGTATAAATTGGCCTAGGCCAGATTATACTCCTCCAGGCCAGAATATACCCCTGCTTCTGTATGATCAGATTTTTCATGCTTATGAGAATCATTGAGTGATAAACTCAAGAACTGGGTCCCAGACATGCCACGGGGCCCTAGACAGCACACAGGGAGCAGAGACAGCAAATGGGACCCCAGACACTGCACATTAGGGCAGAGACAGCGCACAGGGCTCCAGGCAGCCCACGGGTCCCCAGACAGCACACATTGGGCAGAGACAGTGCATGGGACCCCAATCAGTGCACATGTGGGCAAAGACAGTGCACGGGGCAACAGACTACCTCAGGGGCCCAAAGCCAGCACACAAAGATGCATAGACTGCAGTTTGGAGGAATGACGTGTGGGAATGCTCACCCTTGCCTTCAATTAGCAGATCCAGTCAGGTGCACAGCGGCGGCCGGCCACCGCCCAGTATCCAGAATGCATGAAGTAAAGAAAGCTGGCACCAAATCCGATGACATTGATAAAGATTTACAATCGAAACGCATCTGACTGGGGCACCATCTGCCACCGAGATGCTTTTATTTTAAGGCTACGTTCACACATTGCGTATTTTGCCGCGTTTTTTTACGTGCGCTTTTCAAAATACGCAATGTGCCTTTTGTCTGCCTGCAAAGTGAATGGGAAATTCACTTTGCAGTGCAGACATTGCGTAAAAATACGCACTGTATTTTCCGGGAGAAAGAGCAGCTCTGTAAACAATTGATATGTCAATTGTTTACGCAGCTACTTCTGCGTACTCTCCCAGAGGGGAGGAAGAATCCTGCTTCCTCCTCCCCTCTTTGACAGCTGTGGCCGCCCATTAGATTTCACAGTGTATTAATATACACTGTGAAATCTAAATTAAACAGAGGCAAATGTATGTAAAATAAAAAAGAATGAATACTTCACCTGTCCGACGCCTTTCCCCGGTGTCTGGTCTCCGATTCCAAGTGAGAGGTGTACTGACAGGACCTGTGGTGATGTCAGAGGGGCGTTCCCGGGCACTCGCGGTCATGTGATACATATCACATGACCGCGAACAGCCAATCAGCGCTGGGAACGTCCCGGGAACGCCCGCCCTCTGACGTCACCACAGGTCTTCTCAGGACACCTCTCACTTGGAACCGGAGAGCGGCAGAAGGCACCAGACAGCGGGAGAAGGCACCGGACAGGTGAAGTATTCATTTTTTTTTATTTTACATACATTTGCCTCTGTTTAATTTAGATTTCACAGTGTATATTAATACACTGTGAAATCTAATGGGGCTGTCACAGAGGGGAGGAGGAAGCAGGATTCTTCCTCCCCTCTGTGACATCACTGCGCTTTCTGGACTAAAGAAAGCGCAGTGTGTGAAAGCCCCTGCGTATTTTGTTACGCTTTTTTGCGTGGCCGAAAAACGCGGCAAAAAGCGCGCGCAAAAAAGCGCAGCAAAATACGCAAATGTGTGAACGCAGCCTTATGTTGTGGTTTACTAAATAAAATTTTGCAAGTACCTTCATCGGATTTGGTGCCAGATTTCTTCACTTCATGCATAGACTGCACAAGGGGAAGAGAGAGTGCACAGGGAGAGACAGCTCAAAGGAGAGAGCACACGAGGGGAGAAGACAGCACACGGGGAAGAGCACACACTGGGGAGAGACAGCTCCAAGGAGAGAGCGAAAAGGGGAAAAGACATCAAAATGGGAAGAGCACACAGGGGAAAGGCAGTTCAAAGGAGAGGGCACGGGGAGGAGAGAGAGCGAACAAAGGGGAGAAGACGGCACACGGGGAGAGCATGGGGGGAGAAAGACAGATAACTGGAAGGAGAGACGGCCGCCACCCCACAGCACCACAGAGCACATTCCCAGCAGCACAGAGCCCACTCCCATCGGTATGTCAACACCCTCCTGATGCTATCGCATTGGGCCCACCTCTGGTAATATAATAAAATTCATAACGTTCTGAAACTTATTCTAATAAAAGTACCTTTATATGGGGCGATTATTGGCTCCAGAGGGCGCTTTCGGATGATAATCGTACACGTTGATTGGACACTACAATATAAATGTTAAAAAAGGCAAAAAAGCCGCACTCACCGGAGATGGATCTTCTTTCTTTATTTGCTATTCAAATCCATGCTGTTTGAAAGCATAACACAGGGAGGGGGGTGCAGGGAGAGGCGGACGACGGTTCACCGTTTCGCGGTCGTGTACCGCTTCTACGGGTCCTCTACCGTATCGTAGAGGACCCGTAGAAGCGGTACACGACCGCGAAACGGTGAACCGTCGTCCGCCTCCCCTGCACCCCCTCCCTGTGTTATGCTTTCAAACAGCATGGATTTGAATAGCAAATAAAGAAAGAAAGATCCATCTCCGGTGAGTGCGGCTTTTTTGCCTTTTTCAACATTTGACTAGTCGTACGCTTGCCTATTGCCAGCACCGCTTGGTATACCTGCAGCCATTTGTCACGGGAGTGACACAGGCCCATTGCAAAGTGCTGTTAGTGTCCGGTGTTTTTCTTTTTTCTACATTATAAGACTACAATATAAATGTTCAAAGGTAAACACTGATAACAACATTAACATGATCTAGGGTTCCATCCACTGTCTGGGGCTCCGTTTGCTGACTGGGGCCCCGTGTGCTGTCTGTGGCCCCGTGCACTGTCTCTACGCCCTGCGTGTTGTCTGGGGCCCTGTGTACTGTCTCTGCCCCCTGTATGTTGTCTGGGGCTCCGTGCTCTTTCTTAGGCCCTGTGCGCACTCTCTTTCCCCCTGCGCGCTGTCTGGGGCTCCGTACGCTGTCTGGGGTCCCATGTGCTGTCTGGGGCCCCATGTGCTATCCTGCATGTTGTCTGGGGCCCTGTGCATTATTTTACACCCTGTACATTTTTGTCTTGGGTCCCATGCGCTGTCTTGGGATCCATGCGTTGTCTCTTCCCCCTGCGCGCCATCTGAGGCTCCATGTGGTCTATGGTTCCAGTACACGGTCTGTCCCCCTGTGGGCTGCCTGGTGCTCCATGTGCTCTCTGGGGCCCCGTAAGCTGTCTCTGCCCTCTGTGCACTGCCTGGGGCCCCGTTTTTGAGTATATCATTCAATGGTTCTCATAAGCGTGAAAAATCTGATCTACAGCAGCAGGGGTATATTCTGGCCTGGAGGAGTATAATGTGGCCTAGGCCAATTTATAACCCGGCATGTAGTTTGACCTAGGCCATAATATACCCTGGGTACAATCTGGCCTAGCCAATCTAATCACGGGTATATTCTGGCGAGGGGATAATCTAGCCTGTTACAGCGGTAATCAGTTTATCTACGCCAAGATAATTCTGGCTGTGTATGGGCACTGTAATGCTGAATACATGCATAGCTCTGCTATCCAGTGGCAGACAAAAACAGAAAAGGGCACCTAAAAAAGAATACCATAACATATGAGCCATTTTCAGCCCACAATTTACAATTCCACCTGCTTTGAGGGTTGTAGGGGGTTCCCTTACCTCTTAGGTCCCCTGAGCTTCCACACAGTTTGCACCAATGATGTTATCACTTGGGGCTCTGTGTGCAGAGGTGCGTGCAGGAAGAGCAGAACAGGCAGCACTGAGAGAGAGAGGAGTCCAAGAGGAAAGGAACACAAAAAGGGGGTGCACTGGACAACATCCTGGTTGCCAAGGACTACCCAGGCCGCAACCTATTTGCCCTGTAACCTGAAGTGCTTGACCAAACCAGCCAAGTAAACCGGGTTGCAACTCAAACTGTGTGTGAGACTCTTATTTCCTGCCTGCGCCTGGGGAGTGGTAGACTGCCAAACCGCATCAGCTGCAAGGCCCTGCAGGGAACCTGTCCTGATCCTTCAAGCATCCAGCTCTGCCCGCTGGCCTTCCCTCACCCCAAATAGCTTCAACTTCGAATGCCCTGGGGACCCGCTCCTCCGTTGGGGAGCAAAACCATCACAGCTGCAACTCCATCATACCCAGAGGTCCCGGACCGCAGCCGCAGCCCCTGCTGGCCGCCTTCCACGAGTGGAGTCACGACAAACACTTTTTATTTTATTTTCTTTTTCCTTTCTATTTTTTTTTCATTTTTTTTAACCCATTTTTCCCCTTTTTACTGACCGCCCACCGGGAACATGGACCAGGTCATGCCACCGTGACCTCCCACAGCCCCGATGACATCAAGAGAGCCCGGTTCTAAGTACCCTGCGGCCCCCACTGGGGCGAGTCACTGACACAGAGAAAAAAAAGCCAAAATATATGAGAGTAACAAAAATCTTTCTGGGAAAGTGTCTTATGGACAGATGAGACAGGAAAAAGCTTTTTGGTAAAGCACATCACTCTGCTGTTTACCGAAAACAGAATGAGGCCTACAAAGAAAAGAACAAAGGACCTACAGTCACACATGGTGGATGTCAGAGATCTTTTGGGTTGTTTTGCTTCCTTTGGCACTGGGAGGAAGACTCATGAAATCTGAAAGATCACTGAAGGATTTTGGGTGGCAATGTATAAAGCTGAGTGTGCATCTTAGGTCATGGGTCTTCCAGCAGGCAATGACCCCAAACATGCTTCAAGAAGTCTCCAGAAATGGATAGAAACAAAAGTGCTGGAGAGTTCTGAAGTGGCAGCAATGAGTCCGGATCTAAATTCCATTGATCACTTCTGGAGAGATCGTATATACTGATACAAGGTTTCCTACGAGACTCATTCACCCAATAACAAGTTGAACTCCAATTCTCTTGGGGGCCATCTAGACCATTAACTAATGACCTGAGGAACTCGGGAGTAAACCCATTGGACATGAATCTTGGTAATTGGCCAACACAGTGAACATTCAGTTTTTAATCTTTGCAATGACCTTAAACTGACTTGTCCATTTAATATTTGGTACCCAATATCTACTTAGCTGGCACAAAGAACTGTACACTTTTTTTTTTTTTTGCAAAAGACCAGAATGTTCAGATTTGATATAGAAAAAAGTCACTCTTGGTAACAGCATCTAAAGCCAGCGTCACACATTCAATGTCGTCAGCGATCTGATTGCTGGCGACATTGACGGCTGATCGCTGGTGAGCTGTCACACAGGCAGACTCACCAGCGATCAGTGGACCAGCGACATCGTGGAAATGATTTAAATATTTGTTTCCACGATGTCTGCAGGCTGGTATCCAGGGTAAACTGCGGGTAACTAGGCAGCGCGCGCTGCCTAGATACCCAATGTATACCTTGGTTACCAGCCTTCTCCACTCACCGGCTGGTATCCAAGGTACACAGCGGGTAACTAGTTACCCGCAGTTTACCCTGGATACCAGCTCCCAGCGCTTGCTGAGAAGCGCCTGGGAGCTGGCTGATCGCCAGTCCGAAAACCTGGCGACCATCAATCAGCGATTTATCACTGGTTGATGCGCCCTGTCACACGCGTAAATATCGCTGCAACGTCCTGTGCAGCAGCGATATTGAGAGCAATATTGACGCGTGTGACGGCCCCTTAAGACGTCCTCTTCAGGGCCGGTTCTGATGGTTGTGGAAAACTTCTCTAACTTTAATCTCATTGCTCTTATGTTCCAATTAAAAGAGACGGCAGAATACAAGATTTGCACAACCTCTGGATGCGGTAGAACAGTTCTAAGTGAATTAAAAAAGGCAACGTTATCATTTGCAAATCAATATTTTTCATTGCAGACAGTGACAAATATATTGTTATCAAAATCAAGAGCAAGAATAGACGATACTTATTAAATTTCTACTTGTGAATTATTTATAAACACAATACTGGATCAGCCTGTCAATTTTGGGTCTTATTGTCAAGAAAGTTTACCAGGTACGTTTCTTCTTTGTAAAGCAATTAGGAGCCAATCACATCTAGTGAAAATTGGGTAAAAGGAAAAATTGTAGTAATATCTGTACCACAGAACATCTTAAGACAAATTTCTTGTCAAGTTTAAGGTGTATATATGGAATATCACCATAAATGACTAAATACTAAAAGTTTTAGCATAGTTTTAATCCAGGCTAGGTCAATGGTATGCATTAAATTAGTAGGGATAGTTTAAAAAAACACTTTAAAATGATCATTCTTGTGATGTGACGCATTGAGCGGGTTGATATTTAATTCCCTGGTTGTCTAAAGTAGTGAGTGGTTGATGGCTCAATTTTTGGTAATCTAAGGTAATAAACTATAATTTTTGGTTAAATTCCTGGTAGCCTAGGGAAATAGTTGGTAAAATCTCTGATGTTCAAGGGCAGTGACATAATTAAGAGGAGCTTTTATTTGCTCAAAAAATGAGTTAAATATCTGGTATAAACCCCTGAGTTTTGCTACTATTTTTTTGTGCTTTGTTGCTCTAATGCACAGAAATTCCCATCTTTTGCTTTTGGAGAACACTATGTGAAATCTCTGCTTGAAGATCAACTGGGCATTTCTTCAGAGTCTTCCCTAGGGGCATGTTCTTTCACAACTCCCCCACAGATGCTGCCAATCACAGCTCAGCAGCCTCTGAGACTGATACACTGCTATATCAGATGCTGAGCTGTGATTGGCTAATCTAGTGTGGAGGCATGAAAGAACACGCCCCTAGAGAAGACTCTAAAGAAACGCCCAGTTGATCTTCAAGCAGAGATTTTACATACTGCGCTCCAAAAGCAACAAATGTTAGTATCTCTGAAAACAGGGGAGCTCTTTAGTGACTTGATGGTAAATTCCCTGGTGGTCTAGGGTAGTGAATTTCTTGATTGCTAAAACTTTTATGCTCTAGAGTAATTATTGGCTTGACAGTTAAATCCCTTGTGGTCAGAGTAATTAAGGCTTGATGGATAAATCCCTGGTGGTCTACAGCAGTTAGAGGGTTGATGGATAAAACCCTCCTGGTCTAGGGCTATAAAGCAGTTTTGTGATTAAATCCCTGGTGGTCTAGGGTAATGTATGGCCCAATGGTTAAATCCCTGGTAGTCTAAAAACTTTAACAACCTGGTTTTCAGCTTTTAAAGGAACACTGAGCCCAAATAACAATTTAAAGGAGTTTTCCCCATTTTAAAGCTGATTTTAATCAACAGAGCTTGCAATAATAATTTCCACAATTGGATATTACATGACCTTTTCCTGAGCTGAGATGACCTTACAAATGTGTCTGTGCTATTTACTGTATATTAAATGTGTCTGACTGGGCAGGGACATGGACACACTATACACTATATACGCATCACTAGGACATGGTTTGATCATACCACTTTTCCTGGGCCAGGGAGAATGCAGTATACAGACATTACAGGGGCATGGTCTGATCACATCACATCTCCTGGAGGGGAGGATGCAGTATACACTATACACACATTACATTACAGGGACATGGTCTGAACATACCACATCTCCTGGGCTGCTGAGGACACAGTATATACTATACACACATTACAGGGACATGGTCTGATCATACCACATCTCCTGGAGGGGAGGATGCAGTATACACTATACACACATTACATTACAGGGACATGGTCTGAACATACCACATTTCCTGGGCTGCTGAGGACACAGTATATACTATACACACATTACAGGGACATGATCTGATCATACCACATCTCCTGGAGGGGAGGACACAGTATACACTATACACACATTACAGGGACATGGTCTGATCATACCACATCTCCTGGAGGGGAGGACACCGTATACACTATACCCTATACACACATTACAGGGATATGATCTGATCATACCACATCTCCTGGAGGGGAGGACACAGTATACACTATACACACATTACAGGGACATGGTCTGATCATACCACATCTCCTGGACGGGAGGACACCGTATACACTATACCCTATACACACATTGCGGGGGCATGGTCTGATCATACCACATCTCCTGGAGGTGAGGACACTGTATACATTACACACACATTACAGGGGCATGGTCTGATCATACCACATCTCCTGGAGGTGAGGACACTATATATTGTACACACATTACAGGGGCATGGTCTGATCGTACCAAATCTCCTGGAGGGGAGGACACCATATACACTATACACATTACAGGGGCATGGTCTGATCATACCACATCTCCTGGAGGTGAGGACACTGTATACATTATACACACATTACAGGGGCATGGTCTGATCATACCACATCTCCTGGAGGTGAGGACACCGTATATATTATACACAAATTACAGGGGCATGGTGTGATCATACCACATCTCCTGGATGTGAGGACACAGTATACATTATACACATTACAGGGACATGGTCTGATCATACCACATCTCCTGGAGGGGAGGATACAGTATACACTATACACACATTGCAGGGACATGGTCTGATCATACCACATCTCCTGGAGGGGAGGACACAGTATACACTATACACACATTACAGGGAAATGGTCTGATCATACCACATCTCCTGGACGGGAGGACACAGTATACACTATACACACATTACAGGGACATGGTCTGATCGTAGGGGGGACACAGTATATAGTATATAGATGGTACAAAGCAGGGAGACATATATATGATTATCTCAGCACGGGAACATTTTATATAAGACACAATTGTGGAAATTATTATTCCAAGATCTATTGATTAAAATAACTTTGTTATAGAGGGAAAACCCCTTTATTTGGGCTCAGAGTTCCTTTAAAAGCTGAAAACCAGGTGGTGAAAGATTGTATAGAATAAAGTCCTCACCCATCCTGCAGTCTCCATTCTTAACTGTGACTCTTTTTCTTATGCTCTGTGGAATGCAAGATCCTAATGAAAAATTTCTGCCACAAATTGCCAGATAAAGCAAGTGGGCAGAATTCATATTAAACTTAACGGCGTGGTTTACAGCGAGCAGAACTCTTTACAGCTGCTTTATGTTGTAGAGAAATAAGAGATTTCTCCTATGTAAGCAGAGACTGACTTTTTAATTTAATCTAAGCAGCCGGGATTGGAAATGCCTTTTGAAATAATACCTGATTTATCGAATTCTAGTAGAATTATTTCCTCTGACAAATGTAACAACTGTGTCTGAAATGTGTTATATCCCCGAGACTCTTAGGGTGCTTTCACACTGGCGGTTTTGCCCAGATGCGGCGGATCCGGACTAATGGCAGCACTTGGGGCACACTTGCGGCAAGTCCCATGCATTGTCTATGGGTCTTGCATAAGTGTGCGGCAGATGCGGCTGAGAAAAAAAACGCCGCTGACTGTGTTTTCTTTCGCTGCCGCATCTGCCGCACACTTACGCAAGACCCATAGACAATGCATGGGGCTTGCCGCAAGTGTTCCGCAAGTGCAGGCGTTAGGCGGAAAATGCGGCAGATGCAGTTTTTTGATTGGATCTGCCACATTTTTTCAAAACCGCCAGTGTGAATGCACCTTTAGAAGTATTTTTCTGAACATACCTCCTTCATATCTGTTATCAAGAGACAGTCCTGATGGGATGCTGTAATTTAGGTTTTGGAGACCACTGAACCCCCAACCCCGTTTAGTCTGCCCTTGTCAATCAGGGGGTTGATTGGAAACATCCTACAGCCCAGAATACATTCATGCCTGTTAGGCTCCATTCACACTGTGCGTTTTTGGTCTGTTTTTGCTCATCAGTTTTTGTAGCCAAAAACAGGAGTGGGTGATAAATACAGGAGTGGTGACATGTTACTTTTCCTGATTGTTCCACTCTTGGTTTTGGCTACAAAAACTGATGATCAAAAACAGACCAAAAATGCACAGTGTGAATGTAGTCTAAAAGTGTTTTTCTTCCACGATCCTGTGTAATCAAAGATTTAATTTGATCTAGGTTCCATTGTAACTTGGTAACCGTTCTGCCTACCTACCATGTACCATGAATAATTGTGTCTTCTTGTATCACCCCTTCTTATGGTGCCCCTAAGGAAGCAGTGCTTGGTGAGGCCTATGATGTCTCCTACAGCCATGTTCAAGTCTACTGGACATAACTCTGCCAAGCGTTTTCTTAGGTGACTCATGGGAACGTCAAGCAATACTTGTGCCCTCTGGATTAGTCTGGTAAATTTGCTTGCCCATACTCTCATTCAGCACCAATTTGGACCTTCATTTTTTCAATAAACTCTCTATGTAATATTTTTGTTTTGTCCCTGGATTTTTTAGCAATTTTGTAGAAAATCCAAACTTCCATAAAACATTTATGTTCATGTTTCAAACACCATTTCACTGTTTACCTATGTTTTTTAAAAAAAACTTTAGTAGTGATCAGCAGATCTTTTGAAGATCAAATTAGCAAAAATTTCCTCAAAAATTCAATTTGAGTAATGAAGTTTAAAAAAAAAAAAAAAAAAAAAAAAAAGTCTGGAAAATTGCAAAAAAAAGATGCATCTTAAACATTGGGGAATATACCAGAAAAATTGTCTAAATGCTCAAAAAATATACCAAAAAAATTGACCAATAATAGTCTTCTGTGAAATGAAAAACATGTTTCTTAAAGCAGCATCTTCTTGAAAAACTGGGTGGGATTGCCCACTTTTCAATGATGTTGTGCAGGGCCACTGACAGGGCATGCCTGGAGTGACTGGTGTCAGGGGCCCGGCGGTGATTGATTGGAGAGGGGGCCCGGAGGAGAGGTGAGGGGACAGGCACCGCCCCCTCACCTTTTCTCTAGCCCTTTCTCCTGCCAAGGTTCTCTGGGCCTGCCCCCTCACCTCCAGAACGGATCCTCTCTCCTGTCTATCATCGCTGTGGCTGGCCATGAAAGAGAGGGGGCTGGCCTGGCCAAAACTGACATCTTCACTGACGTCAGTCTCTGCCCTGTTTGTACTGCCCATGCACCTGATAGGCTGACATGCCCAGTACAAACCAGAAATCACTCTAGCACCGACAGGATGAAAAAGAGCGTGGGAGCTGGCAGGAGGGAGAAGAATTGGGGAGCCGTCAGGATGGAGAGGAATCTGAACAAAGCTGCTGCTGGTGAGTATGATGTCTGTGTTTCTGTTTGTCTGTGTGTCTCTTTGTGTGTCTGTCTGTGTGTCTGACTATACTCTATATACAAGTCCACGCTACATGCTGTATTACTTTATGCATATAGTTTGGACTTGAAAATGCAGCATAGTGCTTTGTATACAAGATATACAGCCGGCAGCTCCTGTTCATATGGCCGGCAGTCTCTGTGCATACATCCTGCAGCCTTCAGCATTTTGCATATGGCCCACAGCCATCTGCATTTTGCATGTGTCCCACAGCCGTCTACATTGTGTATAGATCCTGCAGCCATCTGCATTTTGCCTATGTCCCGCAGCCGTCTGCATTTTGCATGCATCCTGCAGCCGTCTGCATTGTGGATATAGCCAACAGCTGTCTCTATTGTGTATACGGCCAACAGCTGTGTCTATTGTGGATATAGACCACAGCTGTCTCTATTGTGCATACAGCCTACAGCTGTCTTTATTGTGTATATGGGCTACAGCAGTCTCTATTGTGTATACGGCCTACAGCTGTCTATTGTGTATACGGCCCGCAGCTGCCTCTATGGTCCGCAGCAGTCTCTATTGTGTATACGGTCTGCAGCTGTCTCTATTCTGTATACAGCCTGCAGCTGCCTCTATGGCCCACAGCTGTCTCTATTGTGTATACGGCCCGCAGCAGTCTTCATTGTGTATTCTCTATTGTGTGTATAGCCAACAGCAGTCTTACTGTGTATACTGCTCACAGCCGTCTCCATTATGTATATGGCCTGCAGCCGTCTCCATTGTCTATATAGCCCACAGCCATCTCCATTGCCTATATGGCCCACAGCCCTCTCTTTTTTGTATACAGCCAGCAGCAGTCTCTATTGTGCATTTTCTATTGTGTATACAGCTACCTTGTATTCAGCCCAAAGCAGTCTCAAGTGTGTGTGTATGTATATATGTGTGTGTACATATAATATAAAAATAAAATACACCTACATAAAATGGGAATAGTTAGTGATATCAACTTCCTGTTTGTGGCACATTAGTATATAGGAGAGGGAAAACTTTTTCAGATGGGTAATGACCATGGTGGCCATTTTGAAGTTGGCCATTTTGGATCCAACTATATTTTTCAATGGAAAGAGGAGAATTTCATAAATTTCATCCCTCCTGTTTATGCCCAGGAGCTGTGGTATATCCCACCTATTCCTGCCCTGGAGCTGTGGTATATCCCACCTATTCCTACCCAGGAGCTGTGGTATATCCTACCTGTTCCTGCCCAGGATCTGTAGTATACCCCACCTGTTCCTGCCCAGGAGCTGTGGTATATCCTACTTGTACCTGCCCAGGAGCAGTGGTATATGTTCCTGCATTGTTGGGCACATTCAATACAAAGAGGCACATTTATAAGAATATCTCGGCACAGAAACATTTTTGTTTAAGACATCCAAATGTGGAACTTATTTTCATTCTAAGATCTATTAAAATGTTCACAATTGTTTGTGGTACTACTCCTTTAAGTGTTCACCCAGTGCTTGCTGTGGTGACTTGCACTAGAGAAAGTGTCATCTTCAAACATGGCCCAATTTAGTTACCTGTTTCAGCCATGTTCTAAGGGATGAGAGTATGAAAAAATGTTTTTCTCCTTGTATGCAATATTGGTGGTTGCATCGTTTTAGCAACCAGCAAAATTATGACTGAAGCTCTGAACTACCGTACGTAGAATACAAGCTGAAAATCGAGATCACGTTAATAAACTTTCTGTAGATTGCTATATTCACCTATGGTGCTTAGTGGATAGCCTTATAGTGTCCCTGACTAGATATGTTATTAGAGGAAGGAACCAACAGAGATCATGGACTTTTTATGCATTTTCTGTCCACTGTTCTGTAATTCTGTCTGGTTTCTGGTCGTACTTGTCAAATTAAAAAGAAAGGTTGAACGTGGTCATGTGTGTTTCACATGGGAGAATATCCTTGTTATGTGCAAGGAGCCGTTTGATAATTTCACATTTCATTATTTCATCCCTTGTGTAAGATTCTATAAGTATATGGTATAACTGAAGTCTTTGACCCATGAAATTATTAGACCTGCTGTTATACTGTTTCTTTTTTAAAAAGTCATGGTCGTCTTTACCCTAGGTCAATCATATAAGAATGAAATTGCCTTAACCTTTCCAATGTTACCCATTACGCTTGGGATCAAATATAATACAATATTTTAATGAAAGTTGCTAGCATAATTGATGCGTTCAATAATAAAAAGAGCAAATAATGGGCCGTAGGTCGGCTATTCCTGCTTTCACAGCATGGTTCTTAGATACAATATCCCAGAGGGGGAAAAAAAATTGGCCTTCAGTTCCTCATCTACCTATTTTCTACCAGTATGGGATGGACAGAAAACCAGATTTAGTGCACAGTCTTATGAAGGATAATCCCTGAAAACTAGGGATGAGTGAACCTGACTTTGAGGTTTGGACTTCATACCGAGCACAGACTTTAAAAAAAAAAGAATGTCAGTGTTCAGGTTCGGAGTTCAGGTGCTTTTACACACACAAACCAATGGAGAAAGCATTGCTGTGCTCGGGTACATTCTGTGCTCAGCCCACTGCGAACCGCTTGCAGTGTTTGATCGGCTGCACTGAGGGTAAAATCATTGTTATCAGATGTAGTAGTCAATGGAGTATCAGGAGGCACGGACGAGGCTGGTTTGGCCACTCGCAGAAGGTTGCAGCGTCTGGCCAATCAACCAAAATACTGAATTGTGGTTCTGCCCCTTAAGAGGCATTTCTCTGCTTGGTGATGTCTGGAGGTCACTAGGACCCAGCTGATCACCTACCTGCCTACCTTCAGCTGTCTCTATTTATACCTCTTGGCTCCCATGATGCATTGCCTGTGATAGTGTGTATGATAGTTTGTATATTGAATTTTATGCCACTGCTTTTTGGACAAATTTCAGTATTTAGTAAATATATTGGACTTTTTTTAGTTGACTATTACTTTGGATAGCTTTCTACCAAAGACTTTTGTGGACAACAATCCCCTCCATCAACCATACCATTGGCATTCACCCTATTCTGCCAGGCTTCTCACCTAACAACAAATGCTTTGACCATGTTGTGCTTGATCCATTTTTCCAGAAGCACCTCTTCAACATTTCCTTAACTGCTGCCGTCGGGTGAAACTGCAAGAACCAATATACACATTAAATGGTCGCCCATTACCAGTAGAATCAACAGGCTTGGCCAACAATAATAAAATGTGCATGCCTACCTAGTGTATATGGTCAGATGGACTTCAAGATTCAGGACCGGAGGCAGAGTTCTGCAACCCATTGTTAGCGAGAGGGTAACGGTTTACTCGACAGGACACTTGTCTCAATACCAAAGCTTAAAAACAGCTTTCATTTTTCCGTTCAATAGCCTCCAGTGTGGAGCTGTAAAATGAAGACCATTGAAGTAAAGCAAATAACTTTTAAAACACTCCCTTGCTTGCAGATAAATCCAGTTGCTTTCCTGTGAAGTGCGGTGTGCCAGCTATTTCCACCACCTCCACTTTTCCTTTGAAAAGCTTTCATACTCTCCATTCTCCACTGAAACCTACTTCATTCTCTTCAAGGTTAGTCCACAGTCCACACCAAAGGCTTATTTCTTCCCTGCTAGGGATAGGTCTGCCACCCACTTGTATTTCCTTTTTGGTCCTATTCTGGCTTTTGCCCCTCAGAGCCTGGCTCATTCAACTATTATTCCATGCAAATCGGGAATAGGAACTACAATTCTCATAATCAGGTGAGAACAGTCAGTGAGTGATGACCCCTTGAAACGGGAATGTGGTGCCCCAGGGTCCGGTTGCCACAATACAAGCTTGGAAGCAAGGTAAGTCACTCACCTGGTAACACACACACAACACCTTCCTGACTCCAGGCCAGAAGGCAGAGCTCTAAAGCCCGAGTTCAGGGCAGGCCCCCTATAAATTCTGTTCTGGGGCAGGGGTCAGGCAGTGCAGTTCCCGGGAGGACTGTAGAAGACACCTACGGACAGTAGCCACGCCAGCCTCATCCTAGGAGATTGACCCGACCGTGTGTGAGACCTGTGGTGAGGGTCTGGGGACTGGAGCTAGTACCGATTCGCCCCAGTGCCTAGTGCAGTACGGTCACCGGAGAACGAGGTCGCCAGGAATTCTATATCCAGCAACCAAAGCCGGAGGGTGGGTGATTTCACGTTGCCTGCCCAACTTAAGGCTAGGAGACACAGCCGCAATATACAGTCCCAGACAGAAGTTATGTCGCTTATCCATGTTATATAAATAAAAGCTTATAACCTGATGTTAAATTCATCCATTGGTGTTATAAATTACTCTCTTGAAAGGTGAAATCCTCCCAAATTTGGTTTAGGTTAAGAAAATAAATTGGCATCAATACTGAAATATTGATCATTTAATGAACACAGAATGGATTTTGGCTAGACAAAAGTTTTGTCACCCACAGAAAGTAATGTGATATTCAAACAAATAATTAACTTAAAAAACAAATATATATGCATAACATTGGTGAATGAAGTTGTGGTGCTATTAGAGTCATATTTAATATTTTGTGTGACTTCCATGAGCTTGAAGGACTGCATCCATGCGGTTCAACAATGATTCATACAATTTAATAATGAAGTCATTAGGAATAGAAAAGAATGCAGTCTTACATGCCTCCCAGAGTTCATCTAGATTTTTTGGTTTTGTCTCTCAAGCGTACTCTTTCATCCTACCCCAAACATGCTCAATGATGTTCATGTATGGTGACTGGACTGGCCAGTCCTTGAGCACCTACAAAGATAGTTATCTGCCGCGACACTACTATATTCATGAGTAATATAAATCAAAGTGGCACTAGAGAAAAGAGGATCAAATGGTATAGTGCATATGTGTAATGCAGAAGCTGCCCTGTGCTAAATATGAAAATCGGAGATCTTAGTCTCGATAGTGGCCACTAAAGATTAAGCCTGGCATCCACTTCAAGGAGCCTCCACTGCCAGGTCCGACGCTATGCCCTAGTGAAATTGTGAAATGTGTATAGGTTTATATGTCCATGGAAGTAATTAAAAACAATGATCAGGTGTGTGTTAGGATCTCACAATGGTGTCCATGTGTGTCTACCAGACTAGGGAAGGGAGAAAAGGGAAAAATTATATATAATGGGAGCTCAGTCAAAAATAGACAATATGTGAATAAATGTAAGACTGGCATCAGCATAGACGTAGGTGCAGCAAGAAAATAATAATATACTTACAAAGATAGTTATCTGCCGCGACACTACTATATTCATGAGTAATATAAATCAATAAGTGGCACTAGAGAAAAGAGGATCAAATGGTATAGTGCATATGTGTAATGCAGAAACTGCCCTGTGCTAAATATGAAAATCGGAGATCTTGTCTCGATAGTGGCCACTAAAGATTAAGCCTGGCATCCACTTCAAGGAGCCTCCACTGCCAGGTCCTGACACTAAGCCCTAGTGAAATTGTGAAATGTGTATATGTTTATATGTCCATGGAAGTAATTTATGAGTAATATAAATCAGTAAGTAATTACTTCCATGGACATATAACCTATACACATTTCACAATTTCACTAGGGCATAGTGTCAGGACCTGGCAGTGGAGGCTCCTTGAAGTGGATGCCAGGCTTAATCTTTAGTGGCCACTATCGAGACTAAGATCTCCGATTTTCATATTTATCATAGGGCAGTTTCTGCATTACACATATGCACTATACCATTTGATCCTCTTTTCTCTAGTGCCACTTATTGATTTATATTACTCATGAATATAGTAGTGTCGCGGCAGATAACTATCTTTGTAAGTATATTATTATTTTCTGCCTGCACCTACGTCTATGGTGATGCCAGTCTTACATTTATTCACATATAGTCCTTGAGCACCTTGATCTTTTTTGCCTGGAGGAACTTTGTTGTAGTGATGGATGTATGAGATGGAGCACCATCCTGTGGCAGAATTTGCCCCCTTTTATGATTTGGAATATAATAGGTAGCTAATACTTCTTGATATTTTAGGCTATTGATATTGCCTTCCACCTTGCAAATGTTTTGCATACCCCCATACTGAATGTAACCCCAGACGATGATCTTTCCACCACCAAATTTAACTTTTCTGGGTGTATTTTGAATCTATACGGGCTCCAGTAGGTCTCCTGCAGTATTTGCGGCAGCTGTGGTGTAATTCTACTGAAGATTCATCAGAGAAATCCACCTTCTGCCACTTTTCCTGCGTTTAGCAGGCTATGGGACTTTGCAAATGCCACACAGTTTTTTATCTGCCTTTTGTTTAGTGCTGGCTTCTGGACACTGAATCGATCATAGAGGCCATTTCCAAACAGAATCCTACAAACTGTTCTAGTTGACACAGGGACTTGAAGTGACCACGCCATTTGGAGCTCTGCTGCAGTTGAAGAGGGGCTTGCTGTGGATTTTCTAACCAACAAACATTCCTCCTGAGCAGTTGTCTTGCGGGGTCTGCCGGACCTGGGCTTGTCAAACACGCCTCCAGTCACTTCAAATCTTTTTTTAAAGTGATCCTGAACCCACAAACTGACCCCACCGTATCTTTAGACCAGTCCCTGCACCCCCTCTTATCATTTCTAGCCATCCTTTTTGCAGAAAAAAATCGATTTTGTAAAGTAGAGAAAAAGTTATACTTACCTCGTCCTGTGTGAGTTCTCTGTTTCTGAGGAAGCTGCAATAGGCAGGCCTGTCTGCTGCTCCCTTGTAATTATGCACGCCCCTCTCTGCTTGATGCCTTGGTAAGAGCCTGGCTGCGTCATGAAAGGGGCGGGGCTAAATCAGTCATACCGGAGCCCCTACCCCCTTTCATGGTGCAGCCAGGCTCTATGCAAGGCAGCAAGCAGATAGGGGTGTGCATAATTACAAGGGAGCAGCAGACAGGCACGCCTATTGCGGCTTCCACAGAAACAGAGAACCCACACAAGACGAGGTAAATATAACTTTTTCTCTACTTTACAAAATCAATTTTTTTTCTGCAAAAGGGATGGCTAGAAATGATAAGAGGGGTGCAGGGACAGGTCTAAAGATGCGGGGGGGTCAGTTTGTGGGTTCAGTATCACTTTAATTCTTTGTACTTGACACTGAGACACATTAAATGTGCCAGCCACCTCTGCAGTGAATCTGGTCTTCAGCCTCTTGATAATCAAGGCTTTGGTCACAGGGTGGATTTTTGGCGCGTTGTCAGAGCTGAAGATGCAGTTCAAGTGAAGGTCGGTGGTGCTGGATTTCTTTCTATACAAACCCACTAATTATCCGATCATTTACTGAGCACAGGTGAGCATGTAAACTAGGATTGGGTGCATTATATGACCAGGTGACAAAATTTTTGTCTTGCCAAAATCTGACCATTCTGTGTTCATTAAATGATCAATAGTTTAGCATTGATGCCAATTAATTTTCTTAACCTAAACCTCATTTGGGAGGGTGTCAGCTTTCAAGAGAGTAAATTATAAAACCAATGATTGAATTTAATGTCAGGTTATAATCTTTTATTTACATAACATGGATAAGCGACATAACTTCTGTCTTGACCGCAATTGTTTTATTTAGTCTGAGCACCTCCTCCAAGTGCTGCTGTTCTGCTGATTCTGGGACAGTTATTTTTATTCTGTGCCCCTCTGTTCCAAAGTTATGCTCCCTAGAATTAAGGAAGCAAATGTTCTCCTTAAAGCAACCTGCACATGCATCCATCACAGGAATTTGGTGGGCATGGCATTGTTTTTATTGGCCCAAAGAAAAGGAGAAGAAAATACCAACAGAAAAGTTCTGTGGTATACGCCCAATTTGATAATGAGGAAATTTGCACCATTATTATTCAGGGGACATAACTGTGGAATGGAGGAGCTCAGAAGGAAAATAAACTGTTCCAGAATCAGTGGAGGAGCAACAATTGGAGGGAATTCAAAGTTTAAATTAGAATATCTAGTGAAAGCTCCTCCTTAAGGGAAAAACCTCAGGTTGCTGTCACGAGGTTCCTGTCTTTAGGAGAGTTGTGACAGCTCTGCAGTCTGGGTATTTTAAATGTGACTAATTTCTTTTGGTATATGTGAGGTTAATGTCATTTTTTCCCTTACTGGCAAGATGCTGCCTTTGTTGGTCAGGTCATGCAGGTTGGTAGCCACTCCCCCTCTCTTTAAATAGTCACATGACCCATCACATGATGTCAGTGATAGAATTCATGCTATGCAGGACCCATTCTGGTATGTGGAGCTCTCCTGTTGCTGCCGGATATCTGCTGTGTAGTAGCTGAGCATTTTGTAGCCTTGGGGTTGGGCTGCTTCCCTCAAGTATTTGTATCCTGTATTTGTATTTTTGTGTATCCCGGTCTGTCAACCTATCCCTGTGTTTTATTACACTAGAGGTGACATCTAGCGCACTCAGTGGCCTATTCATTAACCAGGTTATCTTAGGTGACAGAGACTAGGCATGTGATGACGGAAGGGGGAAGGACCCACTTAGGGCTGGCAGGGGAGGAAGGGACAGACACAGATCAGTGTCAGGTGTCCCATTTCCCTCTCCCTACCATTAGAGCCTTCCATCCCTATATCATCCCGCTGTCCTTCTGTGCTAGACGTTGTATATTTTCCCTGTCTGCACATGACAGCTGCCTTTTGCTAACAGTAGGTGAAGCAGCGAAGCTTATTGTGGACAGATTTTTACATTGAACTCCATGATAAAACAATAGGCCACAAAGTTTGGCGCTCCTCTACATAATGGAATGTCATCATCTTAATCTACATCTATGCAAAGTATTCGTGACATCACATATTGATTATTCCCATTGGGATTGCATTAGTGAAAAATGAATGCAGGGAGTGTCAGATTGAAACTCAACATGTCGCGTCCCTGGTGCGGACGAGAGTGTGTGATCTGTACGCAGGCATGCGCCTGCGCACAGATCACATATAGGAGTGAATGGGTGTGCACGGCGATCTGCAAGCATCTGCAGACCGCCGTGCGCTCCATTATAAACATAGGGGCTGCCGTCTGCATGCAGATGCTTGCAGATGCCTCTGCAAAACGCTGCGGAGGCATCTGCAAATCTGAAGGCAGCCTTAGGACTTCTTGTAACTCCTCAGTGTGAAAATCTGCCTTGTGAGGATGATGTATCTTTGGAATATCTTTCTTTTCATTGCAGTTTTTTAGTGTCTGCTATAACCTAGGCTCCCTGAATCCTGTAAATAACTTACTGTCACTGTGTAGTCATACATTCTTAATGGGTTAACAGAATAATTGTTGTACACTCGACAATAAAGTTGCAGTACAATGGAGCCAAACCAGATATTTGACAGTAATACAATTGATGAAAAAGGCACAAATTAGTTTTAATGCACAGATTGATCAGGATCTCTCATTCCTGCAGTCTGCTGCCTGTGTACGCAATGAAGTTACATTGTAGAGACAGCTCACTTTTATAAATAAATGCAATTTTTGTATTCCCAAGCAATTTACTGGAAATAATTTGTTAAAAGTTACTGAGAAAAGTTATCGGTGTAGCTCGCACTTTATATCTGCAGAACAAGAAAGATTGGAGGCCACTTGGAAAAGGTAGATGTGATGCCATGCACCCTTTAATTTATCTAATTGATGGGGCACCAAGAGTCAAATGTCTACCGCCTACATATCAGCAGGGTCTTAACTCTTGGTGCTTTGTCTATCAGCTAAAATGAAGAGTGCATGATACTCATAGAATCATAGAAAGGAAGTTGGAAGGGAACTCCTGGGTCATCTGGTGCAACCCCCTGCTCAAAGCAGGATTCACTAAGGCTGGTTTCACACTGCAGTTTTTTCCCTGATCAGGTTTGTGTGCCAAAACCAGGAGAGGAACTTGAAGAGAAAAAGTATAATTGAAAGATTGACACCTGTTCTGGGTCTGGAGACACTCCTGGTTTTGACACACAAACCTGATCGAACCTGATCAGGGAAAAAACTGCAGTGTGAAATCAGCCATAATCATCCTAGACAGATGTCTGTCCAGCCTCTGTGTGAAGACTTCCATTGAAGATGAACTCACCATCTCTCGTGGCCGCCTGTTCCACTCATTGATCACCATCAATGTCAAAACATTTTTTCTAATATGTGTCTCTTCTCATTCAGTTTCATTCCATTGTTTCCAGTCCATCCTTGTGCAAATGAGAATAAAGCTGATCCCTCTACAGCAATGGTCCCCAACCTTTTTTGAATCGGGTCCGGCTTCATGCAAGACCATTTTTCCGAGGTCCGGGGGGGTGGGGAGGTGGCATAGGGGCAGGGCTTTGGTCATATGGGGCTGGGCTATGGAGAAGGATTGGAGTTTAGTAAACTGTTTCCCCAAAGCATGCGGTACATCCTATTTTCAGGGGATGTCTTATTTTTCCATCCCCTTGCAGCCCCCAATATGGTATCCCCATCATCCCCTTGCAGCGCACAGTATCCACATCATCCCCTTGCAGCCCCCAATATCATATCCCCATCATAATCCCCTTGCAGCCACCACCATCTTTCTCTTGCAGCCCCTATCATCCTTCATCTCTTGCAGCCCCCACCATCCTCCTCCTCTTGTAGCCCCCACCGTCCTCATCCTCTTGCAGCCTCCATTGTCCATATATAGTTTTCTAGGTCCACCTTCTTACCCTTTTTGAAGATAGGGACAACATTTGCTCTTCTCCAGTCCTCTAGGACTTCTTCTGTTCTCCAAGAATTGTTAAAAATTATGGAGAATGGTTCAAAACTTTCCTCAATCTCCTTCAGTACTCTGAGGTGTAATTCACCTGGACCTGGAGACTCAAACGTGCTTAATGACTCCATCATTATTTATCATGAACAATACTCCAGACTTGTGGTATTTGCAATGTTACAGCCTAACGCTGTTCTATTCAACAAATTAGGTCTGGCCTGTAATACCAGGCACAGCCACTACCAAAGTATGGTGCTGTGTCTAGTAAACAGAAGGAGAACTATGGCTCTTTTAATTAGCTAATCTACGTTTTGTCAAGAGCTTGATCCCAAACAGTCTTAAGGATAGGCTAGTAATTTAGATGTACAAAAAAACAATCATCTTTAACATTAATTCTCCTGGACTTTAATACAATATTTGTTTCAGGTCCCAAACCGTCCTTATATAATTTACAATACTAGTGTCATTCTATGAGAGAGGTAATTCACAATGTGTTTAGGGTAATCTCACTGTGTTCATCTCTAATATGTTCTTTGAATATACCGTATATACTCGTGTAAGCCGACCCGTGTATAAGCCGACCCCCCTACTTTTGCCCCCAAAATCTGGGAAAACCTATTGACTCGTGTATAAGCCGAGGGTGGACCCCAGCACAGGTATACAGCCCCAGCAGTGTGGTATACAGCAGCCTCCCCAGTGGTATATACAGCCCCAGTGGTAGTATACAGTAGCCCCAGAGGTATATACAGCCCCAGTGGTAGTATCCAGCAGCCCCAGAGGTATATACAGCCCCAGTGGTAGTATCCAGCAGCCCCAGAAGTATATACAGCCCCAGTGGTAGTATCCAGCAGCCCCAGAGGTATATACAGCCCCAGTGGTAGTATCCAGCAGCCCCAGAGGTATATACAGCCCCAGTGGTAGTATACAGTAGCCCCAGAGGTATATACAGCCCCAGTGGTAGTATACAGTAGCCCCAGAGGTATATACAGCCCCAGTGGTAGTATCCAGCAGCCCCAGAGGTATATACAGCCCCAGTGGTAGTATCCAGCAGCTCCAGAGGTATATACAGCCCCAGTGGTAGTATCCAGCAGCCCCAGAGGTAAATACAGCCCCAGTGGTAGTATACAGTAGCCCCAGAGGTATATACAGCCCCAGTGGTAGTATACAGTAGCCCCAGAGGTATATACAGCCCCAGTGGTAGTATAATGTAGCCCCAGAGGTATATACAGCCCCAGTGGGTAGAATACATCCGCCCGCCCGCCTCCCCCATCAGTATACAGGCCCCCCATCAGTATACAGGCCCCCCCATCAGGATCCAGGGCCCCCCCTCCTTGCTCCGCAAAACCTGCAAAGGAAAATCCTTATACTTATCACTCTCCAGTCGCCGCCATCCCGCCGCTGCCATCACGATCCCCGTCTTCTTCCAGCGTCTTCCGACTTCCTGTGGTCGCGGGCAATGACGTCATTGCCCGCGACCACAGGAAGTCGGAAGACGCTGGAAGAAGACGGGGATCGTGATGGCAGCGGCGGGACGGCGGCGATTGGAGAGTGATAAGTATAAGGATTTTCCTTTGCAGGTTTTGCGGAGCAAGGAGGGGGGCCCTGGATCCTGATGGGGGGGCCTGTATACTGATGGGGGAGGTGGGCGGGCGGCTGTATTCTACCCCACTGGGTATATTCTCGCGTATAAGCCGAGGGGGGACTTTTCAGCCCAATTTTTGGGCTGAAAAACTCGGCTTATATGCGAGTATATACGGTATTCCAATACGTAGAGAAACATCTTTGCCTAAAGATGACTTGTAACTTGCCAGCAACATGTAATTTTTTCAACCTGGTATAAATTTCTCTGTTCTACTGAATCCGGTATTGTTTTTCTTTTCTTATTATGCCTACATTTGCCATCCCCATTCTTCACTGGTTGTAATAAATACATGTGACTTGTCTTGTGAGTCCAGACAAGCCTTGTACACTGAAAGACACTGGGTGCCTGTTCTTGTCTCCATTTCTGAGAGAACGTCTCCTCTACCCCACAAGTAAAACTAGTCTGTTTTCAAAGGTTACGTGCTCCTTCACCCTTCTCTGTGGGCTTCTCATTGCTGACCACACCCAGTTAGCTAAAATAACTAGATTTATATACATAAATAGAAAAAAACTGCACAGCACTCAAGATATAGTGTGAACTGGTGCAAGCTGCAATGCTGGAACAAACAACCAGAAAAAATTCACTGCAGCACTCAGTTACTACCAAAAAATGTACACATGCTA
Organism: Allobates femoralis; assembly: GCA_033576535.1. Classification (NCBI taxonomy): domain Eukaryota; kingdom Metazoa; phylum Chordata; class Amphibia; order Anura; family Aromobatidae; genus Allobates; species Allobates femoralis. The sequence goes on from JARQOC010000010.1 coordinate 88,864,387, forward strand.
ATAAGTGGTTTATATATGAGGAAAACATTTTAAAAACTTACGTTTTTTTCAAAAAACTCAATATTCTTATCTTTTTATTTGCTGGGATTCTTGGTACATATATTGGCCAATATCTGCTTGCTCATCAACCACTCCACGGTGACCCCAGATCTGAGGAGTCCTACGCTGACATCCCTGTCCTCCTTGTCCTCCCTATCCCACTTCTAAGTGGGTGGACACCATCTCAACCTCAGACCACCTGAGGGCGATGAGGGTGCTAAGTGCAGCTGCGGAGCCAGCAACTCCACATATTTTTTCTATTTATGTTAAATATGCGTAGGGCTCATGAGATCTGGGGTCACCGTTGAGTGGTTTATAACCATATGTACATTTTTGGTAGTAACTGAGGGCTGCAGTGATTTTTTTCTGGTAGATTTATATACAGGGAAGAGGAAGCCATTTCACTGGAATTGAGGAGCAAAGGAATAAATGTAGAAAAAAAAAATTACAAGTGAATAGGCTGCTGGTCCCGTCGCTGACCCACACTACAGTGGGGGAGATGTGATTAAAATGGAAAAGAAACAGGAACGGTGGTTCCTGGGTGCAGCCAAGATTTGCTGAGTCAGAACATGCGTTTCTAGGATCTTTATTCATACCGTGCATTTCAGAATCAGGTTGACTCCTTCTTCAGGTACATAGTAACCAGATTTATAGATGAACTTTTCACTATACTTTTCAAGATGCAGGATAGCTTTAATGCTTATTTGGACAATTTTGGGTTTGCTTCAGCAAGCTGCCACCATAAAGTACAGGTTCTCTACTGAAATTGATGCTAAAAACATCAAAATTATATTATAATTGATCATATTTGCTCTTCAAAGAGCAATTGATGTGAGAGGACGAACTTGCTGAGCAGAGAGCGCTGTTGCTTTGGCCATATATCGATGTACTGTATAGGGTATTTGCGCTTTTTTCAGTCCAAATGTTCAATCTCTTGGATCAATTGCTCTTCGAAAAGTAAAGAATATTAATTATAAATATAATTTTTATGAGCTCTCTCTGCTTTATAAATCTCTATATGGCAAAGGTAGCTGCGCTTTCAGCTCCACAAGTTCATTCTGTGCCATCAATTGGTCTTTGAAAAGCAGAGAATAAGGATTGTTAATGCAGTCCTCTGTAGCAAACCAAACTTGTACATATATGCAGCAATCCGGTGACTTTATAAAATCCCCACAATATAGGGAAAGATCATCAATAAATCCTGTTACTTTGCACCAGGAGGAGTTAATCAGATTCTGATACGTGTTGTGTAAATGAAAAATCCAGAAACACATGTTCAGTCTCATCCCAAGTGCCACCAAGAGGTGCTATCTAAACTCTTGTTTCTCTTTTATTTTTTATATAAATAATAACTGTATTTTTCACTTTATAAGACACACCGGATTATAAGATGCACCCCAAATCTGGTGAAGGAAAAGAGTAAAAAAATGTTTTTAATGTTACAGTAAATGGTGTCCAACTTATAATGCCAGTGTCCATCTTACAAATCATATATATGTCCCTCATCCTGGTATATATAACCCCCATCCTGGTACATGCTCCCCCATCCTGCATATGGCCCCCTTGTTCTGGCATATACATGGCCCCCCCCACAGGCGCACCCAAGGGGGGGACCTACGTGTCTGGACCCCCCCCCCTTGGACGGCCCTGAGAAGCTCAGGAGCCGTTTTCGTGCAGTATTAAGCATTAATTAGGTATTCAAATTTACAAAAATCGCTTGGCTTTTAGGGGGCTTCGCTCCCCCAAAGACCCCTACCGGGGCTTTGCCCCTCGGAAACCCGCTGGGGGTGACACCCCCCTTTCAGGACCGGTGTGTGTTTCTTGGACCCCTACCTTGGGAAATTTCTGGGTGCGCCACTGGCCCCCCCATCCCGGATATGGCCCCCTCATCACCCTATATGCCCCCTGCTGGCACGCACTCTGTAAAATATTAAACGCTGTTAATCCCGTTTCCGTCACTCGCTCCGTGCTCCCAGCTCAATGGTGACTTCCTGCACCTCTGCAGGCATCAGATCATGTGACCAAGACACATAGTGACGACTTCACTGTGCGCCCCAGGTCACTTGATCGGATGCTGGGCCCAGAGACAGGAATACACTGAGCTGGGAGCACGGAGCGAGTGACGGAAGGTGAGTAACAGCGTTTATTATTTTACAGAGTGCATGCCAGTGGGGGCATATAGAGTGATGGGGGCCATATCCGGGATGGGGTGGAGGGGGGAGTGAGTAAAGACGCATATAATGTGCGCTGCTCAGCGTTTCAGCACTGAGATGATGGACAGCGGGTGCAGTGTATATTACATTAGGCTAATGAGCGGGAGCTCATCCTGCACCAGCCCCTGGAAACTGCTCTAGAGCCATCCCCACTACAGTACAGCACAGCACATAGTAGATCGTAGATGCAGATTATAAGACGCACCCTCCCCTTTCCCCAAAAATTTTGGGGAACAAAAGTGTGTTTTTTAATCCGAAAAATACGGTAATACATTTTACTGAGCAAATAATTATGAATGTAGTCTTTATTTCATAAAATATCTAATGGCCAGAGGACGCATGTGTTCTGACCTCCAGTCATGGTATCAGATGGGTCATTTGACCTCCGACATATGTGAACGTTTTACATGTCTAACATTCATGACTCGGGAGCTTCCCGGTAACCCCCGATTTGCAAAAATAATTTTTGTACCAATAACATTAAGTAAATGTATCTAAAGGATCTTCTCAAAAGCCCCCAATGCAGAAGAATCTCTGGATCATGTGGTTAGAGCAAAACAAAGGGCTGGTGAGTGTATATCACTCTTCATATACTATGTTCCATATGTTGCGATAGTTTTAGCAGCTTCCATAACCCACCGTAATTGTCCAGAGTGCTTTAAAAAGGAGATTTATCTTATAAAGTGATGTTTGCATTGTGTGTACTGATGGTTCTCAAAGCCTTGAGGAAAAAGGCACGTAAACATAAATTACTTCTTAGAAATATGGCAATATACATTAAATGCTTAATTCTGTTTCCTGATCTTTATAGCTAAATTGCCAGTCATTCTCCTAATGCACAGGTTGTTAGAGCATTACGTCAGAGCCATTCACAATCCTGAGCTCCTAAAACCATTAATAGACTGATAATGGAAAGTCACATACGGCAGCGGCCTCATTGATAGGATGTGAAGAGGAAAGTGGTGCGCTCGGAAATTAATGCACTCCATCGCCCTGTAACATAGGTGAATTAACTTATCCAAAATTAAAACTTTGGGCTGAATTTGGACACTACATTTGATACAATTTCCATTGTGTTTCATGCCATTCATCCATGGTCATCCAATTTTGATCTTTATGATGCCCCTCTAGGCAAATGAAGAGATTACTGACACAGGATTTTCCTAGACTAAACAATCAGCTGATAACCATTGGTGGAAACACAGCAATAATGGACAGGTATCTGGGAGGAAAGTAGGATTAGATGCTGGCCATTTCTAAATGGTTAATGCATGGATTACATAGATCTAATTGAGTGAAAGTGACCCACCGTGGGTGCTCGGATCCCAGGCATTGATCAAGGTTGCTGTCACTGGTGGCCAGTGCCCGGGCCCGTGGCCCTGGTGGTCGCTGAAAAGTGTGTAAAGATGAAATAATAAATTGTTTGTGATGCCACCCACGGTACCTGGTAATGTTACCAGTGCTACTTCAGATCTCCAGGGATGATGGTAGGCAGCCAGATGGTAATGCTCCCCATAGGTGGAGCAGAATCTCTAGGGCAGTAATGAAAATGGAGAGCTCACACAGGAAGGCGGCTCTGCAGGTGGTGGCTTGGTGCAGCCTGCCTGAGGAGACTGGAATTCAGCTTTCCCCAGTGCGATGGAATAAGACACCACATGTTGTATAGGCTCTGAACGGGTTTTACTGGTAACCTTCAGGCAGTTTACAGGTATACAGTCATGGGTAGCTGGCCTGGGTAGTCACCAGAGGATGGAATGTGTCTTTCAGGCCCTCAGTGGTGTTTCTTCAGGATTCTCCCTCTATTCTTACTTTCTCTCCTCTCTCTGCGCTGCTCCTTACTTCCTCAGCGCGGCCCTGCACAGAGCCTCTTGTTGTAAACCAGGCCCACGGTCTTCATAGAGTTCACCCTTCTCTAAGGGGCTCATGACCCTGAACGGAGTCCCTGGTGGGGATGAGCTTTGGACCGGGTCGTGGCTGTCTGTTTACCCATGGCCCTCCAGGTTGGCGGGTCAGGGGCTGTACTCTCCTGCACCGCACTCGGAGCTGGTTTTCCGTTAATGGATCAGGCTCCCCCAGACCAGTTACCAGGATGATCTGGTGCCAGGTGTTAGCTGACACCCAAGGATCCCCCTTTCTGTCCAGGTCACCTTTCTTTAGGCACCCTTCCTCTGCGACACTCGCAGGGTCCCTCTTCTTCTCCTTCTCTCAGTATTTTGACTAAGCTTTCTTTCTCACTCTCCACTATCCACCTAAGCTCCTCCAACCGGGGCTGGGTCTCCTAGCCAAGGATTTAACCCTTTAGTCCACTTATTCTAGGTGTGTGAATGTGTGTGGTGAGGGCCTCAAGTTAACATTCCCATCCCCTGGTCACAGGGATACTACACACGCTGATCTAGGTGCAGTTCCGTGGCACACCAACCAGTGGGGAGCAACATTCCCCCTTGGTTGAACTCACTCGTCCGTGAGTGATTCCACCCGGACCTGATACAGAGCAAAATTTTTATGTTTTATAACATAAAAATAATAACATTTACACCTAAATACAAAGCTTTCTCATCGAGTCCAAGAGGCTCTCTTCTTAAACGTTACTGAAACCTACATATTTTAATTTACATCGGCCTAACTGGGGCCGGGTACACATGCAGTCCCAGCAGTATTTGTCTATCGCACCTTCAATAGTGTCCTTGTCACCGCTGGGCTGCTTTAAGCATAATATCACACATCAGAGTCTCTGGCTTAACTATCTCAGTCCAGGCTCAACATAGTATAACGTTCTCATCAGTGTTCATGTGTCTATAAAAAGTACAGCACTCTCAAATTAAACGACTGTGTACATGACCGGGTTTTGCAGTCTCTAGTCCACACACTAGTAAACACACAGGGCATACCATCCTCTTGGCCCTGTATGCCGCTCATAGCTAACCCTGTCATTCCAGTACAGGTCCCACTCCGGGGCTGGAGTTGGCGCTCGATTCCGCTCACCTGTCATGGCGGCTACACCGACTTGTCTAGCCGGTCTGTGTGGTTGATGTTCCTTCTGCACCGTGCAGGGCCCAGATGCCCCGACTTCCTTGATGTCACCGTTTCGGTCATCCTCCTCCTCAGAGCTTGGCTGGCTGGACGACTCCTCCACAATGGCCTCCAGCACCACATCAGGCTCTCCAGTGGACACCTCCAGGATCTCTGGATTGGCGGCTTCTTCGGGCTCCGCTCTGGTCTTGCTGCCTTTGTCATCAGGTAGGGCCTTGGTGTCATCTGGCTATTCACAGGGCCTGAATCCCCCGACTTCTGCACTGGCGACAGGTGATGCCTTAGCAGGCGGGACTTCTCTGGCAACCGGGTGCTCAACCGTGGACCTATCTCTTGCTCCAGCTCCTGGTTGCTGAACCCTGGCAGGGGTACTCTGATCTTTGGCCCACCCCCTTGGTTGTTTGATGGCAATTGGGGTGGGCAACCATTTTTGCACCTCTGTCATGGCCCTCCCACGATGAGGGGCCGAGGCACGTCTCTGGGCCAGCACATGTTGTTCACATCTTTGGGCCCGCCATTTTGGGGTTTTTCAGAAACATTGGGTAAAAGTGCTTTGGGCTAAGATTTACAATCTTTAAGGTGCACAGTGGTTATAGTTTGTATCCTGTTCATGATGCCAGGAAGTTGACCCACCCCAAGGCCGTGGGAATTCGAATCCTGGGCGTTGATTATGGGGGATTGTCACAGGCAGTTGATACCCGGGTCCGTGACCTGGTGGTCGCTTTAAAAAGGGGAATTTTGGAAAATAAAGGGGTTTTGTTGAATAGTTTGTGACACCACCTACGGTGTCTGGCGATAGCACCAGCGCTGCTGCAGACCTCCGGGGATGATGGATGGGCAGCCTGATGGTTATGCTCCCCATACGTGGGGTCCCCGGGGCAGTGATGTAGGAATAGGATTAGGCACAGGGAGGTGGCTCTGCAGGCGGGATGTCTCTCCAGTCACTGGGTGGGACAGGATCAGGGCTGTAAGAACTGACACACACACACACACACACACTGGGAGTAGTTTTCTGTATCTTTACTGATGTTAAACCGGCACTGTCCAGGGTACACTCCAGGTGGTCGGGAAGCACTTTGGGATTTCCACTGCGAGTTATTTGTAAGGCCTCCTTGTTCCTGTCTTACATGTGTTGAAGCCCTGACCTGTGTAAAACCTGGCCTGGCCTCCTCTGTGTCTCTCACCTGTATAGTGGTTGGTAAGAACCTTCTGTGGATTGCCACTGGCTCTCTTTCTTCCTTGCAGTTCCTGGCTCTTGTGTTGGTTGCTGATACAGGTGTCCGGGAGACTGGAGTCTCCTCAGTGAACCAGTGTTTTCTGCTGGGCTAAGTGCTTCTTAGCAGACTCTGACTCCAGTGTCCGGGTTGCTTCATGGGGTGAACTGGTATGGTTCCTCTCCCCCACTCTGTTGCTCACCTTGCCTCCGACCCTCACTCTCGGGTTCCTTACTCTGGCTAGTCTGTACTCTGGTTCGGGCCTAGCACGGCTCCGCTACCAGGTTTTCTTAACATAATGCACGGTAGGGCCTGGCTGGTGCCTCTGCCCCAGGCGGCAGTTTTGGCCTGCCAGCCCAGATTTGAGGACCGGGGGGCAATGTTGGGGGGTGCTAGCAGACATTTTTGATGACCATGGGGGGGGGAGGTTCTAGCAGAATTTTTTGATGATGGGGGGGGGGGGGTTGGGGTGCTAGCAGGACTTCCATGCTGCGGCTCACTTGCCATCTCCCCGCCGCCGCCTGCTGTTGCATTGCCCCGATGGCCGGCTCATTTCTGTGGGGGGGCGGCCCTAGATGTGGGCCATACCACCAGCCCAGGGGGCACTTGCCACCTGGGCCAGTCCGCCCCTGCTGCACAGACTGACTAACTCCGACCCAGCACCTATATTTATAGGGGATCTTGCCTAAGGCAGCAAGTGGAGCTCCCCTACAGGCCTGCAGTGGAAGGTGTTGTGTGTGTATGGGCACCTGACGTGGAAATCCCTTCATGCACTAGTTGTTCCTGTGGCTTCCTGTACTGCAGGGTGCCACAAAAGTACTCTTAAAGGGAATCTGTGCCCAGGTTTTGCCACCTAATCTGAGAGCAGCATTTTGTAGGGTCAGATACCCTGATTTCAGTGATATGTCACTTACTGGGCTGCTTGCTGTAGTTTTGATAAAAACATGGTAACAGGACTAGTAAACCTGCTGTCAGGTAGTCCACCCACTCCCCCACCACTGAATGGCAGCTTTTTGCTAATGCATAGTGTACACACAGCTGCCAATGGTGTGTGGGGTTATACACAGCTGTCAATCAGTAGTATGGGTGGGGTTATATTGAGCTCAGCATTCAGAGAACTGCTAGATCTGCAACAGAGAAAACTGAGATGTCATCAAAACTACAGCAAGCAGCCCAGTTAGTGATACATCACAGAATTCCGGGTTTCTGCACCTACATGCTGCTCTCAGATGGGGTAACAAAAACCTGGTGCTGGCAAAGAATACCAAGTTTTATAAGTCATGTTATCATACCCACAGGAGTGGAATAAGATGGTAAATGGGTTGACTAGTTGGGGAACCAAAACCCCCTTGAATATTCAAACCATCTCATAAACTTTAGAAATACATTTTCTAGAGATCTGTTTATGGATGCTACTACAGGAAGGGACTGTTAGGCCAGGAATATATGAGGTATAGGTATCATAGGTATGTTGAACAGAACTGCTTGTGGCTCTAGGGTTGTGGAGGACCTGAAAGTCTTTTTAATAATGGGGACTTTTATAGGCGTTAATAAAGGCAAAAACCTTGTGACTATACTATCGCGTCTTGTAATCAAACTCTAGAAGATCGTGACACTGTTTTACATATTCTGATCAAACACCATTTCTCTTTCCTGGCAGTGAGCTCTGTAAATGTCCCCTCCTACCTGTCTAATAGAAATTTCGAGGACTGATTCTTGCAGCTTGTATGATTAAAAGATCAAAGGTTACGTGAACTAATGATCAAGGAGAAGATAACCTCGGCACACTTGCATGAAAATTCTGTACAGACTCATAAGAACTTAAGAAGATTTTTTTATGTTCTTATGTGTCTGTACAGAATTTGTTTCCTGAAAAAGGTTCATGTTGAGCTGAAACGTTGGAACATTGCACTTTTTTTACCTCACAATAAATAACCTAAAATGGATTTTCACTCTGACTCAATTTTTCATGCAAGTACGCCGAGTTTATCTTCTCCTTGATTTGAACTCTTTTTTTCCCTTCAGAGCACCTGCCATTGGTGGAGCCTGACCATATCCACTATTACATGAACTAATGATGACTTTACACCCCCTCCAACTTATCATAATTCACATCACATTTGGCTGCAATAATTACAAGTATTCACTGTTAGGTCATGGTCCCACCTGTGAGAGACTCGCTGAGTCTCAAATCAGCATCACGGCTGGCTGATCACCGGACAGGAGCAGGCAGCAGCATGGATTTCTATGGAGCTACATGCTCCTGTTGGGTGATACGATGCAAGACTTGGCAAATCTCTTACAAGTGGACCAAGGCCTTAAGACCGCTTTACACGTCGCAATATCGTTCCGATATTGCATACAATTTCACGGGAGCGCGCACGTTTTTGGCATTTGTCCAAGATCGCGTAGGAGATGTTACACAGGGAGATATCGGCAGGCAACGCAGCTACAATGTTGTATGCCCCTCTTGCACACTGCGTCTGAGCAACTCAGGGAACGACCAATTAACATTGGAGTGAATAGGGAAGTTGCGCTCCAAATCGTAATTGCGCTGTCACACAGCACGATCCTGCCACAGCGCCTAGCCAATATTGCACGGTTGAACAGCATTCACAATTCATAAACGATATCGTTTTTGCATTGTTCTTGCGTCAGATTACTCGTTTACACGACACAACACATAAACAATAACAACTGCAATGCCCCTACCACGTGACTTTTTATCGTAGTTGTGTTGCGATATCGCGATGTGTAAAGCGGCCTTTAGACTCCTTCTTTATTGTAGACCCTTCAATCAGGTGGGTTAGATCAGTGTTTCCCAACTCCAGTCCTCAAGGCACACCAACAGGTCATGTTTTCAGGATTTCCTTATCATTAGACAGATGATGGAATTATCCCTGTGCAAATGATTAAACTAACACCTGTGCAATCCTAAGGAAATCCTGAAAACATGACCTGTTGGTGTGCCTTGAGGTCTGGAGTTGGGAAACACTGGGTTAGATGAACCAGTAGAAGATAGCAAAATTCATGGTTATTTCCAGGGAAAGCAGTCATAGAGGATGCAGATGGAGTTACATCACGGCCTTGAATGTTGTTGTAGTCTTGTAATGATACTATGGCAGAACCCAAATCCTGTGACTGGTCGTTTATATTCTAGGACATTATTGGACATTGGCTGCTAGAAAGTCTTTTTTTTTTGACTGATATATAAATTAAACACCTTCCCAGCATTTTGGCGGTGATTGTTACTAAGACATCTTTATTACTCTTCTCTTTGTTCTCCCAAATGAACTTTGAAAATGGCCAGTATGAAGAGTAGGCAGAGGAAGGCAATCACCAAGGGTACCACCTTGCACCATCCTGAGGGGTGTAGCTAGAAAAAATAAATATTACAATTAGCCACTACTCAAACAACTTCTTTTTTAACACCCCAACAAAAAAATAACACTTATACTCATCTCTGGTGCCAGCGCCGTTCCAGCGTTGTCGGCACTGTCTCTCCCAGGGATCATATGACATAATATTCCCAAAACAGCTATTGCTGGAACCAGCACCAGTGGTGGGTATGTGTTATTATTTTGCGATCACATGACTTCTATAACCTAGCTATCAAACCAAAAACATGGCCGCCGCCATAAGCCTCACACTTCATCTGAGCATGTGCAGTGATGTCACATCCTGTCCTGAGACCAGCAATCGTCACTTCCTGTCACATGGGCAGAACAGACTAAAAAGGAGTGATACACATCGCTCCTTGTCACTCCTCTTTGCTACAACTGAGTGAACACACTCCACCGCCGTGCCACCACCGTGAGTGAGCCATGATGACCCGGGCAATTAAGTTAAGTAGATTTTTCTCCGCTCATTGACACAAGCTAATGTTTATGCAACTTACCTCCACAGCCACATAGAGCAACCGCTCTGACCCTGGCTAACCTAAAGGCATAAGTGACCATTACCTTGTACAGGACAGCCCTCAGTTCAGAACTACTAAGGGTAAATGCCTATAACTTTATCATTATACCATTTTCACCAATGGGGATTGAACTAGATCTTTCTAGAAGGTTCTATGACACCACAAGGGGTTTTGAATACACACTATGGCTATTAAGCACTTATATTTAGCAAACTCTTATCAATATGCATGATAAGTAAGTATATCACCCTATTCGTCCACCATCATTAATTCCTTCTCAACTTCTAATCTAAACATACAAATCCCTCTATCCAGGCATACCCACTGTTCCTATACCTTCATGAACCACAACATAGCTCAAGGGTAGGCATGCTCTCTTGTTATTTTATGTTTCAATATCTTCTCACACATAACTATTGACTTTGATTAATGCAACCATCTGTGCCCTCCTATCTCACTCTCAGTACTTGTATAGTCATACTCTCATATTTACCAAAGTCTTGGCATTTCTCCTATGAGCATCACCAGATGTCAGACATGGATATACTAGACCAGTGATGGCGAACCTTTCTAAGGCCGAGTGCCCAAACCGCAACCCAAAACAAAATTATTTATGGCGAAGTGCCAATTACGATAATATAACCTAAATTACAGCAGTAGTAATCATAAGCGCTGCACAGGGGGGAGAGCCAGCGGTTGCCTTCTCTCTTCCCTGCGCAGTGCTTGTAGTCCTGAAACATTGATGATCCATTCAATTATTTTAACTATTAATTAATGTTAAACTTACCTTTGCCGTCTTCTCTTCTCTTCAGCAGTGGTCATCCAGCTCATATGTACTGCACATTGAAGCTGAGCCGCTGCCACTGCCCTTTCTAGAAACAGCTGGTGGATTGATCTGTATGGAAAAAATGCAGAATATTAGACAGATAGGAGATAGATTTTATCATGTAATGCAAGCAGATTTCATGCTGAAATCCTGGTCCCTTTCCTTGCAGTAATGTGCTCCATCCTGACCCTTTCCTTGTAGCTATGTGCTCCATCCTGACACTTTCCTTGTAGCTATGTGCTCCATCCTGACCCTCTCTTTGTAGCTATGTGCTCCATCCTGACCCTCTCCTTGAAGCTATGTGCTCCATCCTGACCCTCTCCTTGCAGTAATGTGCTCCATCCTGACCCTCTCCTTGCAGTATGTGCTCATCTGACCTCTCCTTGCAGTAATGTGCTCCTCATGACCCTTCTTGCAGTAATGTGCTCCATCCCGACCCTCTCTTTGCAGTTATGTGCTCCATCCTGATCTTCTCCTCGTAGCAATGTGCTCCATCCTGACCCTCTGTTTGCAGTTAGGTGCTCCATCTGACCTTTCTTGTAGTTATGTGCTCCATCTGACCTCTCCTTGTAGCTATGTGCTCCATCCTGACCCTTATCTTGTAGTTATGTGCTCCATCCTGACCCTCTCCTTGTAGTTACGTGCTTTATCCTGACCCTCTCCTTCTAACTATGTTCTCCATCCTATTCCTCTCCTTCTAGCTATGTGCTCCATTCTGATCCTCTCCTTCTAGCTATGTGCTCCATTCTGATCCTCTCCTAGCTATATGATCCATCCTGACCATCTCCATACATTTATGGCCCCATCCTGACCCTCTCCTTGCAGTTGTGCTCCATCCTGACCCTCTCCTGGCAGTAATGTTCCTATCCTGACCCCCTTCTTGTAGTAATGTCTTTATCCTTATCCCCTTGTAGTATGCCCCATCCTTGTCCCTTCGGTAATGTCCCATCCTTGTCCCTTGTGGTAATGTCCCCATCCTGCCTCTATCATGTAGTAATGCCCCATCCTGCTGTAATGCCCTATCCTTGTCCCTTGCAGCAATATGCCCCATCCTGCAGTAATATGCCACATTCTTGTCCCCTTGCAGTAATATGCCCCATCCTGCAGTAATGCCCTATCCTTCTCCCCTTGCAGTAATATGCCCCATCCGTGTCCCCTTGAAGTAATATGCCCATCCTGCAGTAATGTGTTTCATCCTTGTCCACTTGCCATTAATATGCCCCATCCTTATTCCTTTGCAGTAATATGCCCCATCCTGCACTAATGTGCCTCATCCTTGGCCCTATGCAGTAATATGCCCCATCCTGCACCAATATGACCCATTCTTGTCCCGTTGCAGTAATATGCCCCATCCAACAGTAATGTGCCCCATCCTTGTCCCCATCACCTTGCCCCCTGGTAGTATTGGCCTATCCTTGACCCCATCACATAGTATTCTGCCCCATCCTTGTCCCCATCACATAGTTAATATGTCCCATCAGCCCCATTACATAAATAATATGCTCCATCAGCCCCATTACATAATAATATGCCCCATCAGCCCCATTACATAATATTATGCCCCAACAGCCCCCATCACATAATATATGCCCCATCAGCCCCTATCACATGATAATATGCCCCATCACATAATATGCCCCATCCTGCCCCCTGTTACTATTGCCCCATCCTGCCCCCAGCACAGAGTAATATGCCCTATCCTGCCCCAGCAAGTAATATGCCCCATCCTGCCCCCAGCAGAGTAATATGCCCCATCCTGCCCCCCTTAGTAATGCCCCATCCTGCCCCAGCACACAGTAATATGCCCCTATCCTGCCCCCAGCAGAGTAATATGCCCCATCCTGCCCCCCTTAGTAATGGCCCATCCTGCCCCCAGCAGAGTAATATGCCCCATCCTGCCCCCCTTAGTAATGCCCCATCTGCCCCCAGCACAGAGTAATATGCCCCATCCTGCCCCCCTTAGTAATGCCCCATCCTGCCCCCAGCACAGAGTAATATGCCCATCCTGCCCCCCTTAGTAATGCCCCATCCTGCCCCCAGCAGATTAATATGCCCCATCCTGCCCCCCTTAGTAATGCCCCATCCTGCCCCCGCAGAGTAATATGCCCCATCCTGCCCCTTTTAGTAATGCCCCATCCTGCCCCCCTTAGTAATGCCCCATCCTGCCCCCTTAGTAATGCCCCATCCTGCCCCCCTTAGTAATGCCCATCCTGCCCCAGCAGAGTTAATATGCCCCATCTCTGCCCCCCTTAGTAATTGCCCCATCCTGCCCCAGCAGAGTAATATGCCCCATCCTGCCCCCCTTAGTAATGCCCCATCCTGCCCCCAGCAAGAGTAATATGCCCCCATCCTGCCCCCCTTAGTAATGCCCCATCCTGCCCCCATTAGTAATGCCCCATCCTGCCCCCAGCAGAGTAATATGCCCCATCCTGCCCCCAGCAGAGTATATGCCCCATCCTGCCCCAGCAGAGTAATATGCCCCATCCTGCCCCAGCAGAGTATATGCCCATCCTGCCCCCTAGTAATGCCCCATCCTGCCCCCAGCAGAGTAATATGCCCCATCCTGCCCCCCTTAGTAATGCCCCATCCTGCCCCCTATAAGTAATGCCCCATCCTGCCGCAGTCCCACCGCAGAGAGTAATATGCCCCATCCTGCCCCCAGCAGAGTAATATGCCCATCCTGCCCCAGCAGAGTAATATGCCCATCCTGCCCCAGCAGAGTAATATGCCTCATCCTGCTCCCAGCAGAGTAATGCCCATCCTGCCCCACAGAATGCCCATTCAGTATATGCCCATCTGCCCCAGCAGAGTAATATGCCCATCTTGACTGTAAATAGAAGAAATTAAAAAAAAAGTCATACTCACCTTCCTGCTGCAGTTTCCTCTCTTCTGCAGTGTCTTCTCCTCCCGACCCGCACTGAGTGCGGTTACGTGACGCCAGGCGCGTCACATGACCGCTGTCACATGACGCTGGCCGGGAGGGCGGGGCTAGGAAGAGTGTCGGAGAGAGGAGAAATGTCTCCTCTGCTCCGACACAGCTACGATCTGCCGGCGTCGCAGTGTAGTGGCGAGGTCTGTGCCAGCGGAGGCGGCTCTGCGTGCCACGCGTGCCATAGGTTCGCCATCACTGTACTAGACTTTACATGTATTCTATACTGTAAATATAGGAAAATAATTTTTTTTCTCTTTCTGGTTTGAATTGAAGCGCTACCAGAGGGATCACAGGGATGGCAAATTATTCCAAAACAATTTCTTGTTTTATTACGCGTTTCGGCTTAACATATTGTTATATGTTAAGCCGAAACGCGTAATAAAACAAGAAATTATTAGCGCTTCAATTCAAACCAGAAAAATTTTTTTTTTCCTTCACTTCAACACGAGCCTCTCTTTGGGCGGTTTGCTTCTCTGGGAACAAGCAGCAGGCCAGGAGATCCAGGAAATATCCCTCTGTAGGATTATATGCGAACTGCACAAGACACCAGAAAGGTGAGAATAATACCTAAGAGCAACTGTTGCTACTAATACACTGCACTTAGATCTGCGCCTTCTCTTTTCTCCTCTATCCCCAGTCTCGCTGACCTCACAGTCTTTGAAGACACTATTTGACTATACTGTAAATATAATGTAAATATGTAATCTATGTAACAACAGCACCCGATTGTATATATCTCCGTTTTTTTCAGCGACTTATGTGATCAAGGTCTTGAATGAGAGAAATGTCATTCTGTCGCAATCACTATAAGAGCACTTGTTTCAATAAATTTCACTAACAAGCAAAAACCTCCTTAAGTGTATGTGTGCAGTGATTCTAATAGACATTATTTTGTGTGGGGGAAACATGGGTATGGAGAAGGGGCTGTCCGTGTAGTGTGGAGCTCATTGGGACAGGGTACTCGGTATCGGACCGGGTTACTGCTGGGGATATCACGGTGGTCTTGGTCCGGGACCGTGTCCTGAGTTCCTCAAGTAAATGGAGGGATATTTACAGGGATGTTTGTTGTGACGCCACCCACGGATTGTGGTCAGGGTGACCACCGCTGCTGCAGAACCTCCGAGGATGATGTTTGGCAGCTGGGGATGTAACGGCTCTCCGCAGGTAGAGCCTGGTTCCCTGGGGCAGTGATAGTTAAAGTCTATGATTGAAGCTATGGATGTTGCAGGATAGGGATGATAGTGGAGGCGATGGCTGCTTGTGAGGGAAAGTAGGGCTTGAGTACAAGGATCACACACACTCACGGTTTTGAAGTTTTCCAAGCCTTTACTGCAGATATTCTTTAGCAGAGTACTGTCCACAGAGTCTGTACCGGGGTCGGTTTGCTCCCACCCTGACCGGGTCCTCAGCTTCCCACTGCTGCGCTGTGTGTGTGGCCCTGCTGCTTTAGCTGAGCTGCTGACCTTGTCTCTCCTCACAGGTACTTCCTTTGCTAGGCAACTTGAGTCTTTCCGTGTGCTTCTGACCCCATCGTGTTGCTTCGCTGAGGTACAGTGTAGATGTACAACCTCTACTATCCCGGTGTTACTGTGCTGCATGTGTCAGTCACAGTTTCGAATCCGGTATCCGGTCTGTGCGCTCCTCTGGGGTGAGTTATGAGGTAACTCAATCTCCCAGATGTGTTCTCCTGATTCTCTTACTCCTTCCCTCAGACCCTGGCTAGGCGTGTAATTGAGTAGCAGACTGTAGAGAAGCCTAATGCAGCCCCTTTACACTAAAGTCTCTCTTCCTCAGTTCTCCCAGGAACTGAACTAACTACTTCCTCTTGACATCAGAATATATAAGGGAGCTGCTTTAGCTCCCCCTTCTGGCCTAGAAGTGCTAGTGCAGTGTCAGGTGTTGTGTGGGGAGTTAACCCTTGCTGTTGTTTCTGTGGCACTTAACCCCTGGGGTGCCACATTCCCCCTTAGTTAAAGACAGTACTCTGGGACTGTAAAAAACAAACAGAAATGCTCAGAGTCCAAAAGTTCAAAAAGCAAGTCTTTCCGGATGTTTAGTCCATTGCCTCCGGGGCTAGTGAATATTTACAAGTCTTTACCACATCCAGTCCTGTGGTAGTTATGGTCCATTCATAAATAAGAAAAGTTCAAGAATTTATAAAGTAGTTCATACAGGACAGTCTCTGTAGGTACTGTAATAGAGGGGAAGAAAGCGCACTATAGGGTCTTATCTCAATTGTATATAGTCAATTTTCTATATGGATCCACTCACCTGCTTTAGTTGCGTATGACACAACAACCATAGGCACCTCCGAGTAAAATCCACAGCATCCATAGAACTGCAGCAATCCACCGGTATAGCAGATCAAATATAAAAGGAGAAAGAAAAAAACGGCTTCACGATCGCGCTGTCCTCAAAGATGATAAATCTACGTACCCATGGACTCCGACCAACTCTTTATTCCAATGTAAACTCTACGTGTTTCGTGTACACACTGTACACTTCTTCAGGAGTTGAAGTTACCAAAAGAGTTGGTCGGAGTCCATGGGTACGTGGATTTATTATCTTTGAGGACAGCATGATCGTGAAGCCGTTTTTTTCTTTCTCCTTTTATATTTGACTAGCTGTAGTACCCGGCTACGCCCGGGTTAATAAATAACTGATGTTAGCTATAACAAAATAGAATTTGAATATGTCATATTAATGACCTGTAAGAAAATAGAAGCTGAGCTGTGATTGATTGCTATAGGCAGCCTAATAAATCTCCAGCCGATAGTAAACCCTCCCCCTAGCCGGGCAGTATATGTTACCTAACACATACACATAATAGACAGCTCATGTGACTGACATCTGCCTTAATTCTCTATATGGCACATGTGTTGCACATTGGCTGTTTTTAATCAGATGTTTATGTTAGGAAATTAAAGATAGCACACGTATGAGGCGAGTTGTGTAAGGTGATTTGTGCACATCTGTGTCTGTCTGTGTGGTGTGTGTGTCCCTGGGGTTTGTGTATGTGTGTGTCCCTGTGGGGTGAGTGCATGTGTCTATATGGTGTGTATGTGTGTGTCCCTGTGGGGGGGGTCTGTGTGGTGTGTGTCTCTGTTGTGTGTGTCTCTTTGTGGTGTGTGTCCCTGTGGGCTGAGTGCATGTGTCCCTATAGGGTGTGTATGTGTGTGTGTCCCTGTGGGGGGGTCTGTGTGGTGTGTGTGTATCTGTGTTGTGTGTGTCTCTTTGTGGTGTGTGTGTGTCCCTGTGGGGTGAGTGCATGTGTCCCTATAAGGTGTGTATGTGTGTGTGTCCCTGTGGGGGGGTGTCTGTGTGGGGTGTGTGTGTCTCTGTGTTGTGTGTGTCTCTTTGTGGTGTGTGTGGTGTCCCTGTGCAGTGAGTGCATGTGTCCCTATAGGGTGTGTATGTGTGTGTGTCCCTGTGGGGGGGTCTGTATGGTGTGTGTCTGTCTCTTTGTGGTGTGTGTGTCCCTGTGGGGTGAGTGCATGTGTCCCTATAGGGTGGCTATGTGTGTGTGTCCTTGTGGGGTGGGTCTGTGTGGTGTGTATGTCTGTGTTGTGTGTGTCTCTTTGTGGTGTGTGTGTGTGTCCCTGTGGGGAGAGTGCATGTGTCACTATAGGGTGTGTGTGTGTCCCCTATGGGGTGTGTGTGTCTCTGTGTTGTGTGTGTCTCTTTGTGGTGTGTGTGTGTTTTTTTCAGGTGCGTGGTGAGTATCCAATGTTCGGGCTGCACCTTAGCGACTATACACTTGCTGTTACTCTTTGTGTGCGTGTGGTGTGTATACATGTCCCGAGCGTGGTGAATATCTCATGTTGGGGCCCCACCTTAGTGACTATGTGCTGGTATGTGCTGTTAGTCTTTGGCGCTATCATTAAGCCCCTCTCATTCACAACTGTCAACTGGTAACTGTCACTTTTTCCCCATTATGTAGATAGGGGCAAAATTGTTTGGTGAATTGGAATGCGCGGGGTTAAAATTTCGCCTCACAATATAGCCTATGACGCTCTCGGGGTTCAGACGTGTGACTGTGCAAAATTTTGTGGCTATAGCTGGCAGCTGTCGATTTTCCTCCAACACTTTTCCATTCACTTTTTCCCCATTATGTAGATAGGGGCAAAATTGTTTGGTGAACTGGAACGCGCAGGGTTAAAATTTCGCCTCACAACATAGCCTATGATGCTCTCGGGGACCAGACGTGTGACTGTGCAAAAGTTTGTGGCTGTAGTTGCGACGGTGTAGATGCCAATCCCGGATATATACACACACACACACACACACACACATACATACATACATACACACATTCAGCTTTATATATTAGATCTGTAGGTACTGGGCTTTTTTAACGTTGCAAACAATATAAACACATACGGGTGTCTCTGGTTACAAGTGTAGTAGGCCTTTAGGCCCTCGGGTCACCGCATAAGAGGCCAAGTTCTTACTCTCCATGGCTGCCACCTAACACCAAGCTATTCTCACCCTTTTCTGTACATTTTACACTCTACCGGGTTCAAATTACATTTACACAAACATATTTACATTTCACATTTAATTTTACATTTCAATCTCTGTACCTAGCCGGTATCTGACCTTGGGTACTACGCTGTGTTCTGCGTAACACTGGATGTTTGTAGCCTGTTGGTGTTGGTGGACATGCACCTCCTTGGAGTGTCTGGTACTATGGCAGATGGAGATCTGACTGTAGGACTGGCAAGCTCACTGGGACCAGGAATTTGTTCTTCCTCTTCAGGCTCGACTTCCAGTTCGTCAGGTCTTGGGACTTCTGGTTGTACGGGTTCTGGTGTTGGTTCAACCATTGGAGGGAAAGCAATCATTGGGACAACAATTGCTCCATAGTAATTTGGCCATGTTTTGGGGAAATCTCCTAGAACGGTATGGAATACTTCATCTTCTTCTTTGACAGGAGGGACCTGTACGGGTACGGTTACTTCTGGTGTCTTCATGGTTTCAGGACACGGTTTGAGATGGTCTCTTGACACAACTACTGACGTTCTTCCTTCATCTTTGCTTATTAGACACATTTTAGCATTGTCTAAATTGGATGGTAGGACTGTGGGGTGGTGTCCCATTGATTATCCAATTTGTTGGTGCGTCTTTCTCTTGAGAACTTGCTCACCGGTTGTAATGGAGTTGCTTGAGCACATTGGTTAAAGGTTCTCTCTTGTCTCGCTCTAGCTTGCTGAAGACTTTTCTCTACGCACTCCTGTACTTGGCAATACTGCTGGTGACGTAGGATATCCCAATTGGATTCTTCAACTTAATTGTGGGTATAGTGTGCTCTACCCCTTTAATTTGTCCAAAGTCTAACAGGTGTTTGCTGAATATCTGCTCATATTCTTTTACTACCCGGTATACTCCATGCTTTTGATGAAGAGGTGTAGAACTGGTATCCATATGTAGCTTTTGGCACCAATCCTCCAGCTTTTTCCCTGAGCCATTGTCATCCGTCTGACTTGACGGGTTCAAGGGCTTGACGGCTGTGATGGCATTGTTATCAACCGTGAACAATTTAGCCATGGTAGCATACTTTGGTAATGTGACTCATCTTCCCCGCAATTTAAAATTCGTAATGGCACTCTTCCCCGGTGTACCTCAACTAACCCTCTGACTGTCAGTATAGTGGGTCTACTGTCTGAGTACACGGGTTCTACCAGGGCTTGATTGTCTTGCCCTTTAATGCCTATTGCAGCTCTACACCAGACCAACATTTCAGTTTTGGGAGGTATTACAATGGATATTGGATCACTTACTCGTACACTGCCGATTTCACCTCCGGATATTTTTACCTGTTGTTTCATCAGCAGGGCTTTTATTTCTTTGTGCATAAGCCTCTGCTGTCCGGTTCTGGCAGTCTCGACAATCTGCTGTAAGACAGTAATTACCTCGGAAAAACACTTTTCAATTACATTAATTCCTAGTAACGTTACTGGTTCATGATATCGCCGGTTAACATCTATAATAATAATACCGTGGTTCTGCAATTCTACCTTCCCAATCTGAATGGTCATTTCTCTGAACCCAACCTGTGGTATTAGTTGACCATTACTAGCCCATAAGTTCATTACAATGTCAGATGGAACTATTAATGTCTGAATTAACCCAGTACCTTTTGTATAGAACATGTGGAATTGATGTTATCTGGGACCCAGTATCCAACAAGGCACTAAAGGTAATGCCATCCAACATGATAGGGATGACCGGGCGTCTTCCCACGAATCTGTCATACCAGGCTGAAGGACCTTGAGAATTTACTCCTGAGAAGAGGCCCGCCTGCCCAGGGAATCCTCGTTTAAAACATATTCCTGGGCAAAGTGACATGGTTTCTGACAACGGTGGCAAATGGGCTGTCCATCTGACTGATAGCGGTTGCTGGGTCATCCTCTCGACGCTTGGTATCTCCTGGCCCTCATCCACGGGACATCCTCCTTGCTGGTCGCCAACTTGCTCTTGGGTGCAGGCTTGGATCGTCGCAGCTCCTTGATGACTTTGGCCATGGAAATAACAGTTTCTGTCAGGGCATCTAGCTCCTGGACTGCTGGGGTGCTGCTGTGGGGCCTTGGGTGAAGTTCAGATCCCGGGGCTCCTCTACCTGCTGCAGACGGATGGCTCTATCTTTTAACTCCGCAAAAGTCATTTCAGGATTCTGAATAATCATCATACTCAGCTGTCCTCGGTGAAAAGGGGATAGGAGGCCCTCTATAAACTGGTCAATTAGCATTTTATCAGCTCCCGGGGCTAAGGCAGGTTCTGCTAGTTTAAGTGCTTTGAGCGCTTCCTGCAAGTTTAAAGCATAGTCTCTGGCGCACTCCTTGGGCTTTTGCTGTCATCCAAAGAACCTCATTTTAGCCCGGGTGTCAGCACTGGATTCAAATGCTGCTTTTAGTCCAGCTACAAGATGCTCTACAGTGTCCTTATCTGTGTCCGGCCAGGACGCTACCTCCCGCCGCACATTGCCAGTTAATTGTCCAATAATCATTCCAACACACTGGACTTCAGTCAGGGGTACATCACATAGTAAGCTTGTATTTTAGTAATAAAGTCATTAAGGGTGTTAGGTTCATCGGAGTATTGGGGCAGCCACATTGCTCCCGGAGTATACGGCATCAGGAGCGGCATGATGGGTGCTGCACATTGCGCCGCTGCACTGCCGGGTGCTTCTCTGTTGTCCGGCGCTGCAGCTCCGCCGGCTGCTCCGCCGCTGCTTGACGCCGCTGGTTCTTCTGGTTGCGACATCCTGTGCCCCCTTAGTTAAGTTCGACCCTCCTGTCTTCCTCTTCTGTCCGGATGTCTCTTGAAGGTTCCGCGGTGCACCAGGGATTCTCTTCCCCGACGGATGTCGTCAGCACCAGGGAGAAGGATGGCTTCGCGCCTCTGCAGGTACCGCCCCCTTTCTTCCCGCACGTCGCGCGCTTTGCAATGGCGGAATTTCAAAATTACAGTTCTTATGGCACAGCTTGAAAACCGTTTTCATATAAATCACGGCACACAATGCCCGTTTTACTGGGCGCGGTAGATCCTGTTTGTAGACGCCAAGTTGTGGAGCCCATGGGACGGGGTACTTGGTACCGGACCAAGATCGCCATGATATCCCCAGCAGTAACCTGGTCTGGTTCCGAGTACCCCGTCCCCTTTTAAAGTCATGACTTTCACACTAGAGCACAATGATGGTCAAGGAGCAGGCAGACCACTCAGTGAGACAGCTTACTGGTCTGGCTTTGCCCCAGCTACAGTTGTGGCCAAAAGTATTGACACCCCTGCAGTTCTGTCAGATAATACTCAGTTTCTTCTAGAAAATGATTGCAATCACAAATTCTTTGGTATTATTATCTTCATTTAATTTGTCTTCAATAAAAAACACAAAAGAGAATGAAGCAAAAAGCAAAACATTGATCAATTCACACAAAACTCCAAAAATGGGCCAGACAAAAGTATTGGCACCCTCAGCCTAATACTTGGTTGCACAACCTTTTTGCCTAAATAACTGCGATCAACATCTTCCGGTAACCATCAGTGGGTTTCTTACAATGCTCTGCTGGAATTTTAGACCATTCTTCTTTGACAAACTGCTCCAGGTCCCTGATATTTGAAGGGTGCCTTCTCCAAACTGCCATTTTTAGATCTTTCCACAGGTGTTCTATGCGATTCAGGTCTGGACTCATTGCTGGCCACCTTAGAAGTCTCCAGTGCTTTCTCTCAAAACATTTTCTAGTGCTTTTGAAGTGTGTTTTGGGTCATTGTTCTGCTGGAAGACCCATGACCTCTGAGGGAGACCCAGCTTTCTCACACTGGATCCTACATTATGCTGCAAAATTTGTTGGTAGTCTTCAGACTTCATAATGCCATGCACAAGGTCAAGCAGTCCAGTGCCAGAGGCAGCAAAGCAACCCCAAAACATCAGGGAACCTCCGCCATGTTTGACTGTAGGGACCGTGTTCTTTTCTTTGAATGCCTCTTTTTTTCTCCTGTAAACTCTATGTTGATGCCTTTGCCCAAAAAGCTCTACTTTTGTCTCATCTGACCAGAGAACATTCTTCCAAAACATTTTAGGCTTTCTTAGGTAAGTTTTGGCAAACTCCAACCTGGCTTTTTTATGTCTCGGGGTAAGAAGTAGGGTCTTCCTGGGTATTCTACCATACAGTCCCTTTTCATTCAGACGCCACTGATAGTACGGGTTGACACTGTTGTACCCTCGGACTACAGGGCATCTTGAACTTGTTTGATGTTAGTCGAGGTTCTTTATCCACCATCCGCACAATCTTGCGTTGAAATCTCTTGTCAATTTTTCTTTTCCGTCCACATCTAGGGAGGTTAGCCACAGTGCCATGATCTTTAAACTTCTTGATGACACTGCGCACGGTAGACACAGGAACATTCAGGTCTTTGGAGATGGACTTGTAGCCTTGAGATTGCTCATGCTTCCTCACAATTTGGATTCTCAAGTCCTCAGACAGTTCTTTGGTCTTCTTTCTTTTCTCCATGCTCAATGTGGTACACACAAGGACACAGGACAGAGGTTGAGTCAACTTTAATCCATGTCAACTGGCTGCAAGTGTGATTTAGTTATTGCCAACACCTGTTAGGTGCCACAGGTAAGTTACAGGTGCTGTTAATTACACAAATTAGAGAATCATTACAATGAATTTATAACAGTGACAATACTTTTGTCCACCCCCTTTTTTTATGTTTGGTGTGGATGTATATCCAATTTGGTTTTAGGACAATTCTTTTTGTGTTTTTTCATTGAAGACAAATTAAATGAAGATAATAATACCAAAGAATTAGTGATTGCAATCATTTTCAGGAAGAAACTGAGTATTATTTGACAGAATTGCAGGGGTGTCAATACTTTTGGCCATAACTGTATGATTAGGAATGGCAGTGCACAAGCTTCTTATTTACTGCTGGGTGGTGAGGCAGGAAGATACTGATTTTTAGACACAATCATGTGCATTAACATGCTCACATCAATGCAGTTGAATATACCTGTTGGGTTTCAGGCCACACGAGCCCCTGGCAGTCGAGGGTGAGGCAGAGCCTCCGCTGCGGAGCAGCCCTAGTTTCACTGAGCTTGCCACCGCCTGCACCCCAGTGCAAAAGTCATATTTACATTCACCCTTAATGAAGACCAACGCACACATTAAGTATATTAGAGTGTAACATCAGTCTATTTGTATCTTGCTTTCCCGGCGTTACTGTGCATATCAGTGCTCATACCCAATGCTCCTTCCTGTTTGTGCTTAGGCGTGGCCACACCTTTGTAATGAGGTGTACAATTCAGATTGTATTATTGAAATTGAAATTAGCTGTGCACAGTCCGCCACTGCCCCCTTGTGGACAATTGCTGAAATGACTGCAGAGAGAAAAAAAAAAACAGCATTGATTGCTGCTCCCCTCCCCCAACAGCCATGTGCTGAGGAGAGAGGGCGGGAGATCAGTACAGACACAGAGTTGAACAAGAGAACATCTACCTGTGGATGTCTGTTGAAAGAGGGCTACTTTGCAACACCTTGCCGGAAAAATCACCCGCAGAAGCCCCTGTGACTGATCCTGGGCCACTGGACTTTGGTGCTGTGACTCTGGCCGCTCTGCAAAACCTTGCCCGCCGTGCACCCAGAGTGCTTGTGCAGGGGCCGTGACCTACATAAGGGAGCCATTTGTGCTGCTGTGATCTCCCTTCTGCTGTTGCTCTGTGTGCCCTGAGACTGGGAGAGACAGACTGTTACCTGCAGAAGGAGACCAAAGAAGAGTGAGGAGATCCCCAGGCCTGCTACGTGGGAGCGACATCTTCTTCTGTGATAAGACTGGTACGTGATTTTAGGGAAAGTTAGGGAAAGATACCTTCATTGTTGTGTTTTCTTTTCTTGCTGCGTACCCGGAAGAAGTGAAGATTCAGAGACTCTAATATATACAAGTGCGCATATAGTTCGGTTGACTGGGAGATAAATATGTTTTACAGTAAAGAAATGTTATTATCGGTTAAACCTGAGTATGGGGATTCTGTTGAGAAAGATCATACACACACACCCGCGGCCTTACCACCGGTCGCTACATCTGGCGTAGTCGGCAGGATGTGTGATCAACAGAATCTCCTCCCGGTAGTAGCTTATAACCAGACTTATACTACGGCCTGCAGGTCCATATCCGGTGCCAGCAGTCCGAGCAGTGACACGGAAGAATTGAAGCAGATAGTAGCAGAGTTGCAGAAACAGATACTACAGCTGCAGCTCATGCTAGACCAACAGGCGGACAGGCAAGCGAGACAGCAACCCAGCCGGCCTATGGGAAGGTGCTGGACATGCGGCGACCCCGCCATAGGGCAAACCGTTGTCCGCATCCTCCACCCGTGGTCCGATATACCAGAACCAGCAAGCCATGCCCCACAACAGCAGCCACCTTTAAACTAGACGCCCCAGCCAAAGCGGTTCGCTCGGCAGGGGAGATCAGGGAAAAGGGTGTGAAGAGACAGAGCCAGACTGATAAGCAAGTACTGGCCACTCGGGTCCAGGGGACGGTGAAGTGGTTTAATGTCCGCGATGGGTATGGCTTCATCAACAGGAATGACACAAAGGATGACGTGTTTGTACATCAGACTGCCATAAAGCGTAACAATCCTCGTAAGTGCCTCCGCAGCGTTGGTGATGGGGAGGTGGTACAGTTTGATGTTGTGAAGGGAGAGAAGGGTACAGAGGCCGCCGACGTCACCGGTCCCGGGGGTGTTCCCGTTAAAGGAAGCAGATTTGCCCCCAACCGGCGCCGCTACCGCCGGCGATCCTACTCTCCCCGGGTAGAAAATGTGACTGAGTTTATTGGAGATATTGTGAGCCCTGAACAAGGGAGCGAAGGTGAACGGGGGGATGACGGTTTCCCCCGACAGAGGTCCCTACTCCGCCGGAGAGCAATCCCTATGATATCAACGGCCATCACTGCCTTGGAGCCGATGGTTGTTGACAGGGACTGTCAACCTTTAAGTGGGGGGGTATGTAATGAGGTGTAATTCAGATTGTATTATTGAAATTGAAATGAGCTGTGCACAGTCCGCCACTGCCCCCTTGTGGACAATTGCTGAAATGACTGCAGAGAGAAAAAAAAAAACAGCATTGATTGCTGCTCCCCTCCCCAACAGCCATGTGCTGAGGAGAGAGGGCGGGAGATCAGTACAGACACAGAGTTGAACAAGAGAACATCTACCTGTGGATGTCTGTTGAAAGAGGGCTACTTTGCAACACCTTGCCGGAAAAATCACCCCGCAGAAGCCCCTGTGACTGATCCTGGGCCACTGGACTTTGGTGCTGTGACTCTGGCCGCTCTGCAAAACCTTGCCCGCCGTGCACCCAGAGTGCTTGTGCAGGGGCCGTGACCTACATAAGGGAGCCATTTGTGCTGCTGTGATCTCCCTTCTGCTGTTGCTCTGTGTGCCCTGAGACTGGGAGAGACAGACTGTTACCTGCAGAAGGAGACCAAAGAAGAGTGAGGAGATCCCCAGGCCTGCTACGTGGGAGCGACATCTTCTTCTGTGATAAGACTGGTACGTGATTTTAGGGAAAGTTAGGGAAAGATACCTTCATTGTTGTGTTTTCTTTTCTTGCTGCGTACCCGGAAGAAGTGAAGATCCAGAGACTCTAATATATACAAGTGCGCATATAGTTCGGTTGACTGGGAGATAAATATGTTTTACAGTAAAGAAATGTTATTATCGGTTAAACCTGAGTATGGGGATTCTGTTGAGAAAGATCATACACACACACCCGCGGCCTTACCACCGGTCGCTACACCTTCATCACTTTTATTAGGGGTCGTGTGCACCTTGAATTGCTGAGTGTTGGTCCAGCATGCGGCTCCTTGTCTGCCTTAGTCTCCGTCTCCAGTCCTGCCTGTAACCAGTTCTGGTATATATGATGTCTGCCTGTCTTTGTCCTTGACCTCGCCCTGTCAATGTGTTTTCTCTGGTACCAGAGTCCTTGCCTTAAATGTGAAATCCTGCTGTGTGATATTCCTGAAGTGTTTCTGTGCCTTGAATCTTATACCTAGTGACTGTGAGTTTCCTTTGTCTTGTGAATAAACCTCTGTTCATCTTTTAAAGTTAGAGTCCAGTGTTCCTGCTGACCGTGTACTATGCTGTGCTCATGCTACTGTGCTTTGCTCACACTGTTTAGCTCCTGTCTGCTCCTGTGGTGTATGTGTCAGTCAGCTGTGGTCCATGCTTGTTGTGCTTGTACTACTAAGCTCCAGTCAGCTCCTGCAGTACCCATTTTATGCAGCTCTGGTCCACTCCTGCTGTGCTTCCACCATCTTGCTTGAGAACCTTCCATCCATTGTCTGATGACCAATGTCCAGAGCCTGATGGCCGCTGCCTGGTGCCTGGAGCCGTGTCTGATGTCCAGAGCCTGATGACCGCTGCCCGGAACCTGATGACCGGAGCCTGGAGCCATGTCCGAAGCCTCTTGATGTCTTGCCTGTGTCCTAGATGGCCAATCTGAGGTCCTGATTGTCCAGTCCGTGTTCTAGAGTCGGTCCTGCTCATATTTCTCGACGGACTCCTCCTCCATGTTCCTGAGGAGTCTCCAGCCTTGTATTCCAATAAAGGCTCTGCCTGAGTTTCCTGGATCAAACCAGCCAGTGTCCTAAGCTGCCCTGTCAGTGTTGCTGGACCTGTGCTCCTGTTCCCTGGGGTCCATCCTGTGATGACCTCTGCCTGAGGTCAGTGCCTGATGTTCACCTACCGTGCCAGTGCTACGCCTGAGGCCTGAGTCAGAAGTTCTCCTGATATGCCCGTGCCAGATGAACCTGGACTGCGTCAACTCGTGATGACCTCTTGCAATGCCATTGCCTGATATCTTTCAACCTGAGATGTTCCCCTTGCCTGATGTGTTGAATCGAGAGCCTGGCATAATGTCTTGTTTTCTTGTACTGTGACTATGTTAGTAAACATTGTTTCTTTACACCTGAAGTAGTGCGGTGTTTTCTAGTCCTGCATTGTACCACCTTGCCCACTTGTTCAGCTGCCACAGACCCCGGTCACTGCTCTTCCCTAGTCCAGGCAGGCCTGGGTTCCCCCTGTGGTCCAGTGGGTCCACATTCTATTACCACCTGGGACACATGCTCTATAGGTACTGTCACACACGGCAATATTGCTAGGCAATTTCACTGGCAATTTGCTGGTTGCAGTGAAATCATGGACACATTGTTTCATTTGTACACAGCAATAAAATAGAACAATGTGTCCATTATTTCACTGCAACCAGCAAATTGCCAGTGAAATTGCCTAGCAATATTGCCGCGTGTGATGGTACCTTTAGTCTCCGTTGGCCTGGTTGTGTGGAAGCATAATCAAAGCCCTTTCCATAACATAAAGTCTTTATGGATGTTTTTTTTCCATAGTCTCGTGAAACAAGGACACACGTCTTGAACATTGCAGAAATATGAGAAGATACTATTACACTTTGCTGCAAGCTTCTTCCCTTTGTCTCGGTGATTCTAGCTGAGGGTACTTCGACCCACAGGAGTGAATTCATGTAGTCTACATAGTACAGGTCCTATCCCTCGCATGGGGATCCACCTAATAGAGCAACCAGGGCCTCCACCGAACAAACGTTCCTTCACTGCTCGTGCTGCGGTGAACCCTTGGCCTGAGTTCAAGCCGGAATCTACTGCAATAATATCAGGGGGAAGAACAGCCACTATCTGACGCCATTCCTCAGGCTGGAAACTAAAGTCGGCACTGGAAGATGCCCTTTTTAATGGCTAGACCCCGCCCATTAAGAATACCAATAATATTAATAACCGCTATCATGATGGGAAATAACCGGGGAGCAGCCTTTACCTTTGGCCACTAGATGGCTCCACACCTATCACTAAACATGCTGACTACTTAAACAGATACATAAAACACAGTAACGTAGATCTACAAGAGGGAGAGAATTACCCTGACTCACTTACATATAAGCAGACCGGAGATATCTTCCTGTGTCCCCAATCGGCTCCTTTTGTTTAACGCAGGGGATGTCATTGTGTCATTTGTGTCATTCAGCAGGACCCTTGTCAGCAGAAGCCAAGACAGCTTGAAGAAAATATTGGCTTGGTTGTTAGACCCCAATGGAAAGCTATATTTTCCATCATCACCATGACAGCACCACCTGAGAGGTAGTTTCCGCCCATCCAGGACAGAAACCCTCTCAGTTTTGGTTTCCTGTCCTGGAGTGGGAACCTCTGAACTGCTGCATGGAATGGATTTCGGTTCCCTGGTCCTGACCATGTGGCTGTAAGAGCGGCTTACCTGCCGTGACCTTGGACTCGGGTCCAGATGCACCTCCCCAATTGTAATCCCTTGTGGTTGCGGGCGCAGGGCCTGGAACAGGACCAGAAGCGATTTCACCTTGGCTGTAGCGTCGCCTGTGGCAGCATGCATGCATGGCTCCTGCCCTGTCACGCTGTGTGCCCAGCTGAATCTTGGCAATCATGAAGTTAAAATTCGTGCTTCCGGGATACTTCTAGGTGCTGCGCCGGAAACCAGGAAGTGATGTCAATGGCGCATGTGCAATGGTTTTCAAGATGGCGGTGCCCAGGGAATGCCGGTCTCTTATTCTGGAACCTATATTCAAGGCAGTGGAGTGGCTGTTCGGTGTCCTGCACTCCCAGGTATGATGGCAGACAAGTAAGACTCCCTGCACACTGTGCAGAATATATTTTCCGATCCAGCTTCCGGTCCCCACTCAGGAGGGGTGGTCTCCAGTCCAGCCAGGGTTCTGGGATTCCTGAGGGTGACCCCAGACAGCCTCCAAAATCTGTATTACAGCTTTCCACAGGGTGAGTACTATGGCAGAAAGCTGCCACTGATTGTATCCTTGTTTTAATGTCTTTTTCAGGATACAAAAAAGAAAGCTTGTAAAAAGAAGCATAAAGAATGTGGGGTCTGTAAGGAGCCCCTTTGAGATGATTATCCTAAATATTTCTGCACCTTCTGTACCGATAGGACAGTGAGGAAAGCTGTTCCCAGCTTAGCTGCTAGTCTTAAGGAGCTAGTCAGAGAGGAATTTAAATCCCTCAGGAAGGAAGACAAGAGAAAAGACATTACTCCTCCTCAGAATAGGAGGATTCTCCAGCTAAGGCCCACAGAGCCTCTCGTGACTCCTAGTTCAGCTTCTTCTTATTATTATTCTGACTCATCCTTATCTGACAGGGTTCAGAGGGCAGACCCTGTTTCCCTAAGGATGAGATCAACCACCTTGTAAAGTCGGTTAGGTCCACAATGGGGTTGGTTGAGTCTAAAGGGGGAGTCACACGCGTCAATATCGCCTGCACGATGTCGGCTGCACGTGACGTTGCAGCGATATTGATGCGTGTGACATACTGCATCAACCAGCGATAAATCGCTGGTTGATGATCGCCAGGTTTTAGAACCTGCTCTAAAACCTGGCGATTGTCGCCCGGTGGACACGCAGCATCGCTGCGTGTGACACCGGGAGTAGCGATATTCCAGCTCCCAGCACCTCTCACAAGCGCTGGGAGCTGGTATCCAAGGTAAACTGCGGGTATCTAGGCAGCGCGCGCTGCCTAGATACCCGACGTGTACCTTAGTTACCAGCCTCCTCCGCTCACCGGCTGGTATCTAAGGTACACAGTGGGTAACTAGGGACCCTAGTTACCCGCTGTGTACCTTAGATACCAGCCGGAGAGCGGAGAGAGGCTGGTAACTAAGGTACACGTCGGGTATCTAGGCAGCGCGCGCTGCCTAGATACCCGCAGTTTACCTTGGAGACCAGCCTGCTCCCGCTTCCAGCAGGCTGGCAGCGGGAGCAAGACATCGTGGAAACGATATTTAAATTGTTTCCAATGAGGATTCTCGGTCAATTGATCGCTGGTGAGTCTGTCTTGTGTGATACTGACTCACCAGCTACAGCCGTCAATGTCCTCAGCGATCATCCACTGACAGACATTGACGCGTGTGAATCCCCAAGGATCCCAAGTCAGTGGAAGACCTCATGTTTGGAGGTCTGACACAAAAGAAGAAGCGTACCTTCCCTCTTAATGAGAAGATACAATCATTGATCAGAGAGCAATGGAAAATAAAAGATAGGAAGGACTCTCTCACTTCTTCCATTAAGAGAAGATATCCCTTTGAACCTGAAGTCTCTACGCGCTGGTACAAATGTCCAAAGATAGATATGGCCAAGGCTAAATCCACTAAAAAGTCGACCCTGCCCTTTGAGGACCAAGGACACCTTGAAGGATCAATTGGACCGAAAAACAGATGGCTATCTGAGAGGTTCCTGGGAAGTGACGGCAAGCATATTTAGGCCTTCAGTATCCGATACTAGTGTCACTCGGTCCATGATGATGTCCCAGATAAAGAACAATGTACCTAAAAAGGAATTATAGTCTTCTCTTCCCCACATTCAGGGGGCAGCAGCTTTTGCCGATTCTTTAAAATTGGCTGCTAAATCAGTGGCGTTTACTTACTCAACACGTCAGGCCATCTGGGTAAAGGCCTGGCCAGGAGATGTCCAGTCAAAGTCCAAACTATGTGCAGCTCCCTGTGAGGGTGAATTTCTCTTGGGAAGCCTCTAAATTCCTTTTGGCGGAAAAGATTCTCCGGTAAGAAGTCACCTAGGAGGTCCCAAGAATCCTTGTCTGAGAGAAGAGACAAGAAGTCAGGATTCATGTTTAAAAATGCCTCTGAGCCTAAAAAATCCCGCAAATGACGGGTCGCCCCAAATGGGGGGAGACCCTCTTCCTTTTTTCCAGCCTGGTCCAGCATAACCACCTGCACTTAGATTCAAAAGATCATTCAGCTGGGATTTGTTCTCGACCTCTATGGGGTCCCTTATAATAACTATTGGCAGCAGTCCAGACAAACACCAGACCCTTGTAGTAGAGATAACAATTCTGCTTCACAAGAGGGTCTTAAAGGCAGTACCAGTGGCAGAGAGAGGCAAGAGGTTCTATTCCCTTTCTTTTTGATCACCAAACCGGAGAGGCCCTACAGAACAATAATCAACTTTTGAAAGTTGAACACTTTCCTAGTGCAAAAGCCCTTCAAGATGGAATCCATTGCCTCAGCCATAAGACTTCTTTACGCAGACTGTTACATGGTAGTATTGGATCTTCAGGATGCATACTATCATGTCCTGATTTATCCAGCTTATCAGAAGTACCTCTGGGTGGCGATCTACATCAAGGAAGTGCTCAGGCACTTGCATTTTCAGGCCCTTCTGTTCGGGTTGTCAATTGCCCCGAGAGTTTTCACCAAGATCGTCGCAGAGATGATGACTCACCTACAAAATCAGGGAGTGCTGAGATGGTGGCTTCATTGTGATCATCTTTCTGCGGGCATTTCCCTGGGCTCTACCAGTATCAGACATAATCACGACAGATGAAACCTCAGGGAGTTATAGGTGATGAGGAAGGCCATAGAAGGATGTCTTCCTCTCCTAAGAAGGCGTCATTTACAGGTGTTTTCCAACAACAGAGTCTATGTTTCATAAAGAAACCACTAGGGGGGGGTACGAGATCTCCTTCGCTAATGACACTCACCTGGGACATCTTTCAGATAGTTTAGACTCATCACCTATCTCTATCTGCCCTTCACATCCAGAGGGAATCTGAATTACCGGGTAGCCTTCCTGACCCAACACAGTTGAGACAGGGGGAGTGGACGCTGGACCCAGTAGTGTTCTCTCAGATATCTGAGAGATGGGGTGTTCCAGTGATAGCTACCTGTCTGTTTTTTCAAGGGACAGCCCTATGTGGTAGATACTTGGAGCTCGGCCTGCTCTAAGCCTTCTCTCCTCTCGTGATGATTCCTGCTGTCCTGCGGAAGATTCGGGAGGATCGGGCCAGGGTCATTCTGATAGCAGCCTTTTGGTTGATGAGGGCTTGGTTCTTTTGGGTCACCAAGATGTCAGTGATAGATCCCTAGATCCTGCCAGACACTCCCACACTTCTGTCACAGGGCCCAATTTTTCATCCTCAAATCTCAAATCTTTGGCTGACGGGCTGGAATTTCAATAGGAGCTACTAAGGAGGCGAGGGTTCTTGGAGAATCTGGTGAATACCCTCATGAAGAGCAGGAAACCGGTTACCACCAAACTATAGTAAGGTGTGGCGATAATTTCTCTCCTGCTCGGGAGTACGTCCTTTGGAGGAGGTCCCAATTATGGCCATTCTGGAGTTTTTACAAAAGGTGTTGGAGATGGGGTTGTCAGTTAGTACCCTGAAGGTCCAAACTTCTGCCCTCGAAGCCCTGTACAACTGCAAACTACCCTCAAACTCCTGGATATTTAGATTTATAAAATCATGCCACAGAGCTACCCCAGTTCGTTGCCCTACTCTTCCTCCCTGGGACCTTTGTCTAGTCTTAGATGCCCTTTTCTACCCTTATCTGAATCTTAGTTGAAGGTTTTGACCCTCAAAGTTGCCTTTTTGGTAGCCCTAACATTGGTGCGATGGATAAGTGACTCACAAGCCCTGTCAGTTACCCCTCCTTACAGGCAGGTTTTTGAAGATGGGGTCTAAGCAAAGAATGACTATTTACCAAAAGTGGCGAAAACTTTCTATAGGACTCAGGAAATTGTCCTCCCTTTCTTTTGTGACAAGCCTTCTAATCAAAAGGAGGCGATCCTTCATACTCTGGATGTTAGGCGTGCCCTGCTTCAGTAATTAAAGGTCACCAGACAGTTTAGGAGAACCCAGGCCTTGTTTCTTTCCAGGGGGCTTCCAATGGTAGTAGTATAACCAAAGGCACTATAGCAAGGTGGCTTAGAAACTCTATAGCCTTAGCCTATTCTTCTACCGGGGCCCCTGTCCCTGTAGGACTTAGTGTCCACTCTATCAGAGCAGTTGCTACTTCCTGGGTGGAATAGGCTGGTGTACCATTAGAGCTTAGCAGAGAAACACCCCCAAAATATAATGTTTCCACCGCCATGCTTGAGAGTGGGGTACATGTCCTTTGGGTTATAGGCAGTATCTCTCTTCCTCTATACACAGCGAGTTGAGTTAATGCCAAAGACCTCAATTTTTATCTCATCTCACCACAGCACCTTTTCCCAATCTCTCTCAGAATCACCAAGGTGTTCATTGACAAACTTCAGGCTGGCCTGCACATGTGCACTCTTGAGCAGTGGGACTTTGCGGGCATGTAGAATTGTAATCCATTGCGGTGTAATGTATTACCAATGTTTTTCTTGGTGACAGTGATCCCAGCTACCTGGAGATCATTAACAAGTTTCCTCTCCCCCCCCCCCCCCATGTAGTTTTAAGGTCGCATTACATGCTAGGATCTGGTTAACAATATCCTTAGAACGATCTCGTGACAGTGATTGTTCCGACATCGTTAGTGCGTTGTCACACACAAGGATATCGTTAACGATATCCCATTTGGCAACGCACCAGTTAAATAGAGCAAGGACTGAATGATTTTTTAAAGTGGCAGGAATAGATTTTTGAACGACATCGTTCAAAAAGGTGTCACACTGAGTGATGTAGCTTCTTCAAGTAGCGTTAATTGAATGACGAACGATAGATTTGAGATCAGGATCTAATTTTTGAGATGAACATTCCAACGATTTTTTTTAACCAACATTGTTCATTTACAGTCATGGCCAAAAGTTTTGAGAATGACACCAAAATGATATTTTCACATGATCTGCTGCCCAGGGCCGGCTCCAGGTTTTTGTGGGCCCCGGGCGAAACAGTATCGGTGGGCCCCTTTAGCACAAACCATGATACATAAATGTAATATAGAAGCTGCAGGCTGTGTATATATATATATAATATAGAGGCTCGTGGGTGGGCTCTATATATAATATAGAGGCTGTTCAGGGCTGTATATATAAAGTTGAGACTGCCGGGCTGTATAATATAGAGATTGCAGGTTGCATGTATTATTTAGAGGCTGTGCTGGCCTGCATATATTATTTGGAAGCTGTGGCAGCCCAGCAGCAGCCTCCAAATAATATATACAGCCCAGCACAGCCTCCATATTATATATGCAGCACAGCCTCCAAATAATATATATATATATAGCCCATCGCAGCCTCCATATTATATATACAGCACAGCAGCAGCCTCCATATACCCCAGAACAGTCTCCATATACATCAGCAAAGCCTTCATATACCCCAGCAGCAGCCTCCATATGCCACAATATACAGTCAGCACAGCCTCCATATACACCCAGGACAGCCTCTATATACCCCAGCACAGCCTCTATATACCCCAGCACAGCGTCTATATACCCCAGCACAGCACCTCTATATACCCCAGCGTCTCTATATACCCCAGCCTCTATATACCCCAGCACAGCCTCTATATACCCCAGCACAGCCTCTATATACCCCAGCACAGCCTCTATATACCCCAGCACAGCGCCTCTATATACCCCAGCACAGCCTCTATATACCCCAGCACAGCCTCTATATACCCCAGCACAGCCTCTATATACCCCAGCACAGCCTCTATATACCCCAGCACAGCGCCTCTATATACCCCAGCACAGCCTCTATATACCCCAGCACAGCCTCTATATACCCCAGCACAGCCTCTATATACCCCAGCACAGCACCTCTATATACCCCAGCACAGCACCTCTATATACCCCAGCACAGCGCCTCTATATACCCCAGCACAGCGCCTCTATATACCCCAGCACAGCGCCCCTGTATAGCCCAGCACTGCACCTCTGTATACCCCAGCACAGCGCCTCTGTATACCCCAGCACACAGGCTCTGTATACCCCAGCACACAGCCTCTGTATACCCCAGCACACAGCCTCTGTATACCCCAGCACTGCGCCTCTGTATACCCCAGCACAGCGCCTCTGTATACCCCAGCACACAGGCTCTGTATACCCCAGCACACAGCCTCTGTATACCCCAGCACACAGCCTCTGTATACCCCAGCACAGCGCCTCTGTATACCCCAGCACACAGGCTCTGTATACCCCAGCACACAGCCTCTGTATACCCCAGCACACAGCCTCTGTATACCCCAGCACACAGCCTCTGTATACCCCAGCACACAGCCTCTGTATACCCCAGCACACAGCCTCTGTATACCCCAGCACACAGCCTCTGTATACCCAGCAGCACAGCCTCTGTATACCCAGCAGCACAGCCTCTGTATACCCCAGCAGCACAGCCTCTGTATACCCCAGCAGCACAGCCTCTGTATACCCCAGCAGCACAGCCTCTGTATACCCCAGCACACAGCTTCTATATACCCCAGCACACAGCCTCTATATACCCCAGCACACAGCTTCCATATACCCCAGCACACAACCTCTATATACCCCAGCACACAGCCTCCATGGTACATACAATCCCCATCCTGCTGCACATTGTAAAAAAAAAAACCTGATCATACTCACCTTCCATCCGCTCCCTGGGGCTGTGTCCTCCTCAGATTCTTCCCGAATCCCCACCACATCCTTATAGCAGAAGGCTCCCGGGACTGTGGAGCTTCCTCCTTCCTGCTGGCTGCAGCAGTATGATGAGGTTGCACAGTGATGATGACTCATCATGCTGTAGTCAGAGGAGGAAGCTC
Organism: Allobates femoralis; assembly: GCA_033576535.1. Lineage (NCBI taxonomy): Eukaryota > Metazoa > Chordata > Amphibia > Anura > Aromobatidae > Allobates > Allobates femoralis. The sequence continues at coordinate 88,900,628 of JARQOC010000010.1, forward strand.
CACTGCTCCCCGGAGCCAGCACATGGCTAATCTGCATCACACAAAAATTAGCCATGTGCACTAGCATCTCCGCTGAGCACTCAGCTGCTTGCTGAGGCTGGTTGTTCTCAATGGTTGTCTGTACCTAATGGGCCCCTGGCTGTCAGGTCTGCCTGTCCCTGATGGCCAGTGGGGCCCCCCCAGCAGTTCAGGGCCCCGGCACTTGCCCAGGTATGCCGGGTGCTGACGCCGGCCCTGCTGCTGCTCTCTGGTTTTTATTTGTGTTTGTCTGATGTTTATATCACATACAAAAATATAATTGCAATCATATTATGAGTACCAAAAGGTTATATTGACAGCTAGAATGAGTTAATGCAGCAACTCAATATTTGCAGTGTTGACCCTTCTTCTTCAGGACCTCTGCATTTCTCCCTGGCAGCTCTCAATCAACTTCTGGACCAAATCCTGACTGATAGCAGTCCATTCTTGCATAATCAATGCTCGTATTTTGCCAGAATTTGTTGGTTTTTGTTTGTGCACCCGTCTCTTGATGATTGACCACAAGTTCTCAATGGGATTAAGATCTGGGGAGTTTCCAGGCCATGGACCCAAAATCTCTGTTTTGTTCCCTGAGCCATTTAGTTATCACCTTTGCTTTATGGCAAGGTGCTCCATCATGCTGGAAAAGGCATTGTTGGGCGCCAAACTGCTCTTGGACGGTTGGGAGAAGTTGCTCTTGGAGGACATTCTGGTACCATTCTTTATTCATGGCTGTGTTTTTAGGCAAGACTGTGAGTGAGCCGATTCCCTTGGCTGAGAAGCAACCCCACACATGAACGGTTTCAGGATGCTTTACAGTTGGCATGAGACAAGACTGGTGGTAGCGCTCACCTCTTCTTCTCCGAATAAGCTGTTTTCCAGATGTCCCAAACAATCGAAAAGGGGATTCATCAGAGAAAATTACTTTACCCCAGTCCTCAGTAGTCCACTCCCTGTACCTTTTGCAGAATATCAGTCGGTCCCTGATGTTTTTTCTGGAGAGAAGTGGCTTCTTTGCTGCCCTCCTTGAAACCAGGCCTTGCTCAAAGAGTCTCCGCCTCACAGTGCGTGCAGAAGCACTCACACCAGCCTGCTGCCATTCCTGAGCAAGCTCGGCACTGCTGGTAGTCCGATCCCGCAGCTGAAACCGTTTTAAGATACGGTCCTGGCGCTTGCTGGTCTTTCTTGGGCGCCCTGGAGCCTTTTTGACAACAATGGAAGCTCTGTCCTTGACGTTCTTGATGATGCGATAGATTGTTGACTGAGGTGCAATCTTTCTAGCTGCGATGCTCTTCCCTGTTAGGCCATTTTTGTGCAGTGCAATGATGGCTGCACATGTTTCTTTAGAGATAACCATGGTTAACTGAAGAGAAACAATAATACCAAGCACCAGCCTCCTTTTAAAGTGTCCAGTGGTGTCATTCTTACTTAATCATGACTGATTGATCGCCAGCCCGGTCCTCATCAACACCCACACCTGTGTTAATGGAACAATCACTAAAACGATGTTAGCTGCTCCTTTTAAGGCAGGACTGCAATGATGTTGAAATGTGTTTTGGAGGCTAAAGTTCATTTTCTAGGCAAATATTGACTTTGCAAGTAATTGCTGTTAAGCTGATCACTCTTTATGACATTCTGGAGTACCGTATATACTCGCGTATAAGCCGAGTTTTTCAGCCCAAAAATTGGGCTGAAAAGTCCCCCCCTCGGCTTATACGCGAGTCACTGTATACTGTATACAATGTATACAGTATACAGTGCCCCATCTATATACAGCCCCCCGCCGCAATCCTGTAAAGGAATAGGTTAGTATACTTATCCATCCGCTGCAGCTGTCCCGCCGCCATCGCGATTCAGCATCTTCCGACTTCCAGCGTCTCGCGTCTCCTTCCGATGGTCGCAGGCAGTGACGTCATTGCCTGTGCGACCGGGGAGGAAACCGGAAGAAGACGCGAGACGCTGAAGTCGGAAGATGCTGAATCGCGATGGCGGCGGGACAGCTGCAGCGGATGGATAAGTATACTAACCTATTCCTTTACAGGATTGCGGCGGGGGGCTGTATATAGATGAGGGGGCACTGTATATACCTCTGGGGCATATACGGTATATGTGGGGCTGCTGTATACTACCACTGGGGCTATATTTACATGTGGGGCTGCTGTATACTACCACTGGGGCTATATTTACATGTGGGGCTGCTGTATACTACCACTGGGGCTATATTTACCTGTGGGGCTGCTGTATACTACCACTGGGGCTATATTTACCTGTGGGGCTGCTGTATACTACCACTGGGGCTATATTTACCTGTGGGGCTGCTGTATACTACCACTGGGGCTATATTTACCTGTGGGGCTGCTGTATACTACCACTGGGGCTATATTTACCTGTGGGGCTGCTGTATACTACACTGGGGCTGTATATACCTGTGGGGCTGCTGTATACTACCACTGGGGCTGTATTTACCTGTGGGGCTGCTGTATACTACCACTGGGGCTGTATATACCTGTGGGGCTGCTGTATACTACCACTGGGGCTGTATATACCTGTGGGGCTGCTGTATACTACACTGGGGCTGTATATACCTGTGGGGCTGCTGTATACTACCACTGGGGCTGTATAATACCTGTGGGGCTGCTGTATACTACCACTGGGGCTGTATATACCTCTGGGGCTGCTGTATACCACACTGTTGAGGGCTGTATACCTGTGCTGGGGTCCACCCTCGGCTTATACACGAGTCAATAGGTTTTTCCAGATTTTTGGGGCAAAAGTATATGCTAATTGCCATTAGAAAAACTGAAGCAGTAGAATTTGTTAAAATTAATATTTGTATCATTCTCAAAACTTTTGGCCATGACTGTACATGAAAGGACGCACTAACGATATCGTTGGAACGTTCACAAATCTGTCACGTTTCAACAATATCCTTAATGATATCCTCGTGTGTGAAGTGTGAATTCACTTTGCACGGTCTCGTGCTGAGCGCTCCAAAACAAAGCTGAGGACTCTGCTGACTGGAAGGTCCTTTTATTGAAAATCCTCCATTCGCCACGACATGTTTCGACGGTGTAGTACCGTCTTTCTCAAGTGGAATCTTTTGTCTTTCACTCGTGTGTGAAGTGGCTTTTAGGCTGATCTCTTACCTTCCTCATGATCCTGGATACCCCACGAGGTGAGATTTCGCGTGGCGCCCCAGATTGATGTAGATTCACACTCATTTTGTATTTCTTCCATTTTCTTACTACTAAGCACTAACCATTTTCTCCTCATCACCCAGCATCTTACTTATGGTTTTGTAGCCCATTCCAGCCTTGTGCAGGTCTAGGATCTTTTCCCTGACATCCTTAGAAAGCTCTTTGGTCTTGCCCATGTTGTAGAGGTTAGAGTCTGATTGGGTGTGTGGACAAAAGTCTTTTATAGTTGACAGTTTAAGACAGCTGTCTTTAACGCAGGTAAGAAGTTGATTAGGAGTGTCTAACTGGTCTGTAGGAGTCAGAACACCTAAATTTTTTCCTCAAATATGTACCGCTTGTTAGTATGTTTGTACATTGGTAGTAGCTGAGTGCTGCAGAGAATTTTTTTCTAGTTATTTGACCCAGTGTTCCTGCTGGCACCAGTTCACATTATGTCTGTGAGTGCTGTGCAGTTTTATTTTTTCTGTTTTGTGTATAACGAATGGAGAATCTGACTCCATGACTGCAACTTGCACCCTCATCACCCACAGGTGGTCTTAGGTTGAGATGGTGTCCACCCACTCAAGTGAGATTTGGATGCAATACCTATAGACCGAGTAAAACCTGTTATCTAAGCAACATATATACTATGTATGATAACATGCATGACATTAATTTGTAAAAACCCTTCTGAAACTGTATATGTATACATCTCTGTAAAACCTGTATAACCCTTTGTCAACCGAGTTCCAAAGTGCTGTGGAAGTAACTCCTTGTGTGTTATCGTTTGTCTCATCACTGTGCACTTTACTTTTACCTTGAAACATTACTTGTCAACAATTTTCTAACTATGTGGATTGTTCTTAATAAATAGAATCCCTTTTTGCTAAAGCAACTTTTCCTCTTGTTTGTTTGAACTTAACAGTTGTAGCAAGGAAATATATAATCCAGACCTAGAGTACTGGTTTTCCTAATAGTTGTGGGATAGGGAGGAAAAGGAGGACAGGGATGTCAGCGTTGGGACTCATCAGACCTGGGGTCGCCTTGTCGCGGCTGATGAGCAAACGGACATTGGCCAATGTGCGTACCAAGAACCCCAAGAAAATTAAAAAATACGTTTTTTTCAAAAAACTCAAAAATCTTAAGTTTTTTAATTTTTCCTCAAATATATACCGCTTGTTAGTATGCTTGCACATTGGTAGTAGCTGAGTGCTGCAGAGAATTTTTTTCTAGTTATTTGACCCAGTGTCCCTGCTGGCACCAGTTCACATTATGTCTGTGAGTGCTGTGCGGTTCTTTTCTGCTTTGTATGTATATGTGTGTGTGTGTGTGTGTGTGTATATGTATATATATATATATATATATATATATATATATATATATATATATAATATGCGTGCGTTCATATGTGTATATAATGTAAATTAAATATAATATAGGAAGGGACCTGGCAGAGCCCAGGAAGGAAGTTCTGTATCATAGACGTTGGTAGCCTCAGTGATGTAAGCCCACTCACACTGTTAAATGCTGAGAAGGTTCATAGAGAGTTACGGGGCCAGGTTTACGAGCAGTCAGAGAGAATGGTGGGTATAACTGCTCACATATCCCCAACTTGTGGTGTGGTAAAATGTAGACCCGTAGTCTGTCTGTGTATGGAAGTGTGCAGATCTCCAGCAGCATTAGTCTTAAGAGCTGTACACTATCCTGGTACACAGACCAATCTTAAATTCAGAGAACACATGGTGAACAAATTTGAAAGACGTGTATTCCGATAAGCAATATGGGACAATTTTTGTTCAAGGATCATATATACGGTACATATTATAGGCACACATACAGTGTGTGTATGGATATGTTTATTTGTATGTGCGTGTTGGGCGAATTCACGTATCTTATGTCCTCCTGTGAACTATTGTGAGACATAACAGATAAGGTGATGGTCCTGTTGGAGGATCTAGTATTGAATTTGCATGACGCCTTCAGCCTCTCTACAGAGACTGTCCTGGCCTCCAGTCCTTGCGACTTCGCTCTGGTGGTTACTCTCCTGTTCATGAAGGGTAAAAACCTCCCTGTGACCTCCTTTCTTGCACACTGCACTAATAGGTATTAGGAGATATAGCCGTACATTAAACCCTCCTTATGCTTGATCCATGCTTCACTGTGCTGCCGGGATAAATGGACAATTGATATCACATATTGCTAAACCACTAACTCCTATGCAGCTTTTTTGCATTTCAAATTATCCATTAGAAATTCATTTAGCAAATAATTTCTGCAGAAATGTAAGAGCACAGAGCATCAAATTGGCTTCCAGCCTATTAAAATCAGCGGATGATTTAGGACAATATTACCAGGTATTAACCACAAACGGCCTCCAAACATCTTGTACAGGTGAACATCGAGCACTAATGTATCTGTGGGACTACTTAGCTGCTAGATTAAGAAAAAAAAGTTTGATAAATTAAAAGTTATGCAGTAAACTTTTAAAACATCATGAGTGATCTTATAAAGGGGCTGCTGTATACTTCTCAGATAGTGAATGAAAATGATAGATATTGATGGGTATACACAGTATTGTTTGGTTTTTAAAGGCCCAGTTACACACACAGATAAGTGTGTAGATATTGGTCACAGATCTCTGGTTGCAGTGAAATCATGAACACATTGTTACATTTGTACACGACCACAAAATGGAACAATGTGTCCATGATTTCACTGCAACCAGAGATCTGTGAACAATATCTACACACTTATCTGTGTGTGTAACTGGGCCTTAAGAGGCACCCCAGGTTTAGACAATTAAAAATAGGGAAAACATATTTAGTGCAAATTAAAACTTCCCTGGTGGTGTAAAAAAGGGGATGGTCAATATCTTAAATTTTAATGCACTGAGGCTGGGGATAGAATAGGAGGGTTTTTATTTATTGATACCATTTCTGTGCAGCATGTGCATTATACAGATGGAACTTTAGAGCCCAAAGCTTTGGGCTCACCTACATCAAGAAATACAGGTTGACTACAACAACACACACAGCTTTGCTACATCAGCACACAGCTTTGCTGCATGAGCACACAGCTTTGCTGCATGAGCACACAGCTTTGCTGCATGAGCACACAGCTTTGCTGCATGAGCACACAGCTTTGCTGCATGAGCACACAGCTTTGCTACATGAGCACACAGCTTTGCTACATGAGCACACAGCTTTGCTACATGAGCACACAGCTTTGCTACATGAGCACACAGCTTTGCGACATGAGCACACAGCTTTGCTACATTAGCACATGGTTTTGCTACATCAGCACTTGGCTTTGCTACATTAGCATGGGCACACAGCTTTGCTACATGAGCACACAGCTTTGTTACATCAGCCTACAGATTTGTTACATAAACTCACAGCTTTGCTACATGAGCACACAGCTTTGCTACATGAGCACACAGCTTTGCTGCATGAGCACACAGCTTTGCTACATGAGCACACAGCTTTGCTACATGAGCACACAGCTTTGCTACATGAGCACACAGCTTTGCTACATGAGCACACAGCTTTGCTGCATGAGCACACAGCTTTGCTACATGAGCACACAGCTTTGCTACATGAGCACACAGCTTTGCTACATGAGCACACAGCTTTGCTACATGAGCACACAGCTTTGCTACATGAGCACACAGCTTTGCTACATTAGCACATGGTTTTGCTACATCAACACTTGGCTTTGCTACATTAGCATGGGCACACAGCTTTGCTACATGAGCACACAGCTTTGTTACATCAGCCTACAGATTTGTTACATGAGCACACAGCTTTGCTACATGGGCACACAGCTTTGATACTTGAGCACACAGCTTTGCTACATCAGCACGCGGCTTTGCTACATCAGCACATGGCTTTGCCACAGCAGCACACAACTTTGCTACATTAGCATGAGTACACAGCTTTGCTACAGCATAAGACTGCTACATGAACACACAGCTTTGCTACATTGTTTTCTACATCAGCCCACAGCTTTGATACATAAGCACACACACACCTTTGCTGTATCATGCTCATTCAACCATAGGTTGAAGTTCCTTTTAGGCATGTGACTGATCATATGTATTAGGACATCCTGTACACAATATGGTATCAATGGAAGATGTAGATGATTCAGTCAGCAAAACCTGCTTTGAATCCTGAGTTTGCTCAAAAGTGCCATTTGCTCTATATGAGGAAACTATTACTACTACTACTACTACTACTGTATTAATGATGCATGATTATTGAGGATCCTGGACCGATTTTTCACACAGCCAGATCAGAATATCCCACACACTACACTGATGAGTGACAGTTATCCTGAAACGCAGCGTCTGTAGTTTGGGGTTCTGATCTGGCACAAATCCCTTAGTCATATTAATAAGCTTGTTGTAAAGCGATTATGACTTTGACGAGCTACCTAAAGGTGGCGCTGGAGTTATTCCACTTCCTTACTGCAAATTTGCATATTTCCTAGAGGAGGGATGTGTCTACAATCTCCTCACCTAATTAACTGTTTTCTTATGGTTTCAGGAAAACTTCTCTCCATAAGGTAGATAGCAAGTTCCCAGTCATTGAGACCCTAAAGTTTCGAGTTATTTGTAAGCTTGCTCAAGAGTCGACATACTTTAATTATCTTGGTCTGTTCCTATGAGGTCACACTGGTTGCAAAATGACAAGTCTCAAACAAGTTGTACTTAGTGATGAGTGAACACTACTATGCTCAGTTGCCCGCTCCTCGTTGCTGTAGGCTTGGCTGGGTGCTGGAGGCTTGGAAGGGTGCAACTCGAGTACTGGATATAATAGAAATCAAAGGGGAACTTGAACATTTTTCCAGATCTTCCGATACGAGTACCATGCATCTGAACATGGTTGTGCTCGCTCATCACTAGTCATGCTGCAATAAAATCATTGATACAATGAAGCAACCCCAAGCAAACCCAATGTGACAAGACAATCTTCACTTAAATCTACCAGTATCATCTTATTTCCAAAGGAGTGGTCTGGTTTATCTTTTTTTCAGAAATGGTCCCTTTCTAGTCTATGGGATGATTTTGGGATTGCACACCTGCTTCATTTACTGAAAAGGGATGAACTGAAATACTAGACACAATCCGTGGAACAAAAAGCAAACGCATTTTTAATCTTGTACCATCCCTTTAATGCAACAAAATAAAGAGGGGATCATCCTTCGCCTACAGGAGGATTAACAGAATACAAACCCGCTTTTGGTTGCACAGTCTTGACTTTGTATAAAACATCCAGCAGAGCAAAAAATAAGAGCTGAGCAAAACATGTCCCACGACATGCAAACCCTATTTCCTATTGAGTCATATAACCATGACTAAGCCTCGAGAGAAAAATGAAGGGGGATTTTCTGTAAGAAACAAGAGCTGATTCTGAATGTCACTTTGTATCATTTAGAAAGCCGCGTTACTAGAACATCCCTCTTATTTTTAGAAACCAAACAATCATTTCATCATCCTTCACTTTCAACCTCGTCAACGTGACTGACCGATTGTGACACTTACTGACTGTGTCAACACTGAATTTCCGGGCTTCTTGAGGTCAAAATGATTCCAGAGCCTTACTTAATAATTATATCATGAAGGCAGGACTAGGGCAGCGTATGAAGTCATGGGTTCCATGCATTACCAAGTTTACTTTCCTTGAAAGTTCTGGAGTGATGTGATTAGCCAAGTTATGCACTAATCTACAGACGGCTGTTTAGGGGTCCTTGCCTCTCATCAGTGCAAGGCAGGGTTTAGCTGGACAAATGAGCCTACCCTTAAAATCCCAGATTCTGTGTTAAGATCATCTTAGGGCCCCTTTACACACTGAGATTTTTCAGCGATCCGACCAGCGATCCGATCTGTCCGGGATCGCTGGAAAGTCTCTCTGCAGTCGCTGGTGAGCTGTCAAACAGGCAGACTCACCAGCGACCAGCCAGCAGCAACTTTGCTGGTAACCAAGGTAAACACCGGATAACTAAGTAGAGCGCACTGCTTAGTTACCTGGTGTTTACCCTGGTTACCAGTGCCCAGCGTCTAATGTGAGGCGCTGGGCACTGGCTGTGAGGTCGCTGGTCCTTGGTCTCTCGCTGTCACACGCAGCAATGCGTGCTGACCAGCGGGAGACCAAGGACTAAAAAAATGGTCCTGAACGATGTTCAGCGATCAGCAACCGCCTGATTGCTGCTACATGTCACACACAGTGTGACATCGCTGGAGAAGTTGCTGTTACGTCACAAATCCTGTGACATTTCAGCGACATCGCTAGCGATGTTGCAGTGTGTGAAGTACCCCTTACTTAGTTAGCCAAACTTTGTCCTGCACTGATATACGGCAAGAATGCCAAAATAGTTGTCCGTGGATGGTAGTCTGTTTTGATTAAAGGGAACCTGTCAGGTCATTTCTACCTCCTAACCTATCACTACCTGTCCCTGCACCTTCCTAGCACATCCCTAACCATCCTTGTCTTACCTAATAGTGTCCTATATTGGCTGTGAAAAATTACTTTGATACTCACATTTTCTCATGCAAATGCAGCATCCAGTCTACGGTCTGTAGCCTGACCGGGCAGTCTCCAGGGCCCCGTCTTCCTCCTCGCTGCTGTTATCACGCTCCACTGGGCATGAGAATTCATTCTCCAGGGTGCTCCTGATTTGAAATTCTGTCTCCTTCTTCCGGGTATGATGCATCGACCTGACGTTATTGCATTGTGGGGCTGTACAGGCCGGCTCCAGAGCATGCGTAGTGCGCATATTGAAGCTGCACACTCGATAATCCCCCACAATGCCCCGGACCATAAATGACGTCCGGCTGGTGCATAATACCCGGAAGAAGGAAACGGGAAATTTCAAATCAGGAGTGCACAGAGAATGAATTCTCACGCACGGCAGTTCATGATAACAGCAGGTAGGAGGGACATGGAGCCCTGGAGACCGCCCAGTCAGGCTACAGAAATGCGAAAATATGTGTATAGAAGTCCTTTTTCACATCCAATATAGGACACTAGTAGGTGACACAGGATGTGCTAGGAAGGTGCAGGGACAGGTAGTGATAGGTTAAGAGTAAAAACAACCTGACAGGTTCCCTTTAAACACCCTCTGCTAAGGGAAAATGACTACTAAATTATTTTCTCTGTATTCTAATCTGCAGCTATATGAATTAAGTTGTCTTATTTGCATTCATTTTTTTTTTTAGCGCAATATGGACTTGGCTGGGTTTTTGGAAGGAAGGGTTCCATGTTGGTTTCCTTGGCTGTGTAACAAGGTGATGTAGTGTAAGGCCATATGCACACAGTGCATTTTCTATTTGTTTTTTGGTGCAGATTTGTTACAAATCTGCATGTATATCCTTGTGGCAGCAAAGTCAATGAGAATTCTGAAGTGTACACATGCTGCTTATTTTTCCCTGACAGATATTGGTAGAGAAAATATCAGCAGCATGTCAATTCTTGGAGCGTTGATGCTATGTTTTCTTCACCCGTTGACTTCAATGTAATACTGAAAAAACGCTGCAAAAACAGTGCATTTTTCAATGCAGATTTGGTGCATTTGTCCATAAAAAGCGCATATAAAGTGAGATGACGTTCTGTTACCAGCAAGAATATCACTCTGTGCAAAAACATATAGTAAAAAATGCACCATAAACACATGTGAAATTGCACCAAAAATGTACCATAAATTATTAAAAATGCATTGTGTTTTTGGTATGTTTTTCTACCAGAAAATGCAGATTTCTGAGAAGTTCGGCACCAAATAATCATCATGCGCACATAGCCTGACAATAAATACTACTGGTTTCCTGTGTTGATATTTTTATAATAGGTGGGGGGTCTACAATCACTCGGACACCCCACACCCCACACCCCACCCATGCCAATTGTCTGATCTATGTAACGCATCAGAAGTTTGCGATAACAAGTGGCATGCATCAATGGAATGAAAAGTTCTCTCGATGCTCAAGGCACAAATTCTAGACTGTGATGATGCACCTACAAGTTCATAATAATGTCTATTATACCTAGAATTTAACAGTGTGGTCCTCCTTCATTGCCAATCAATCCCAATTTTTTTTTTACTACATGCTACACCTTATGTATCAAGGTGGGCGTTATTTTGATTTTTGTAGGGAGTGCTGAGAAACCCAATGATAGAATAATCTGGCAGTGACTTGTCTGCCTGCAGAACAAAAGGATTGGGTGAATGAATACCAACTGCCCTCTTTATACCCCCTGGCATCATCTTATTAAACGAGTCTTAAAGGGATAATCTAGTTAAATGGGTACCATCGATCTGCAGAAGTAATTTTTATACCCGTTACTAAATGGAGAGGCCCAACTGCTGCTCCAATCACTTTCAATTATACCGCTGTAAAAATTATTAAATCTCCTAAAGAGTGCACAATTAAGATAGCTTATTTTATTTACCGTAATTATTATTAAAAATAGTCAGTAGTGTGTGTGTGTGTCCTACACCTGTATCTAGTAAACCAAGCAGTCAGGGAAGGAGGAGACTCTAATCCCACACTCACCCTATCCACTGCCCCTGCCTGTCTACGGAGATTTCAACACATAACGTATCTGGTGTCCCCGTTCCACGGTGGCTTACCCTAGTGTCCCTGTTACTACACTATGGCACCTTCCACCCCTGGATTCTATCTGGATTTACGGTGTCTCTATAGTCTAGATGTGGGTCAACCCCATCATCCTCCCTGTATGTGTATGATTTTATTAGACCTCAGAGGTGTGTCTTCTATCTGGTTTTGGATATATGGCAATGCCACTTAGCAAAAACCATCATAAACGGTAATGTTACCTATCTATACGCTGTACATACCACCAGGCTGCTGTATTTCAAGCCCACTTGATACCAGCTATAGGGGTCAGATCTTATGTCTACTCGGTCTAATGTTTACATCACTGCCCAATCAGTGACTTCCAATGGAGTTCGGGTCAAAAAACCTTAAGATAAAGTCCGGCTGAATCCCCAGAACCCAAACTTTCATGACCCGCTCATCCGTACCACAATGCACTGATGAAGGGCAAACCCAAAACAGGTGTCTACAGATGGAGATCTGTTTTAGGGAATATTCTTATTTCAATGCTTTTTTTGGGGGTCAAACATTGACTTACAGGATAACAGCCTATAGATGTCACTAGAAGGTTTAGACAGCTAAGTAGCATATTTCCCATGGATCATTGCCTGTAATACACCACCTGGATCTCCTCAATGAGAACCAGAGCCCCTTTCCCCCAAACACTGCTCACCTATAGGCTCCAGGAGGAAACATCTAAATTTCTTCTAAGCTGTCAAATAAAAATATATCACTAATAGCAAAAATAAAAATTACTTAACTCTGAGCATAAGTTAAGGAAAAAAATATAACCCAATTACAAAGAAGAGAGATACGCACTGTTAAGTTTTAGTATTTAGCTGCAGTAAATTGTATTGATCCGATGTGAATTGCATTATTGTCTTAACAGTCATTAATCTGGAGCCGCTCTGCCAGGAGGCAGCAAACACTCACTACACAACTCCCTGCTGTTATAGGAATGTAATGTGGAATATGACCCTGTATGTAATGTATACAGCAGCCCAGGAACCTGAATCCTTACTGACTTTGCCGTCTGTAAGTGTCTATAGCATTGTTCAGCCTCCGTAGTGCTTCCATGTATATAGATCAGTGTCAACCACTGAGCCTCGTGCTGCCTATATAGTACAGTTTTGATGACCGTGCTGCCCTATATATTGTACAGGCTAAACCATTTGCATCTTGTTACCCTATTATATAGTACATGCTAATCACTGACCACCTTGCTGCCTATTTATAGTAAGTTTAACCACTGTGCTGCACTATATATAGTACAGTGCAACCACTGAGCCACTGTCTGGCCCTATTTACAATACAGTGCTAATCACTGACCTACCTTGCTGACCATATATATAGTACAGTGTAACCACTGAGCACGTGCTGTATATATGTAGAGTGCAACAACTGAGCCACCATGTCTGACCCCAATATATAGTACAGTGCTAACACCCGAGCCACCTTGTGCCCTTATAGCAGTGCGGGGAACCATTTCTAGCCAAGGGCCATTCTTTCAGGGGCCATACAAATTATAAACATGTAAGATCCACTATATTAAGTGTAACCCACATCACCTTTCCCCTATGGTGGGTGGTGGACGCTTCTCTTTGGCAGGCTGTGATGTTTGGTGATACTGGTCATGTTGCTTCTCAACTCCTTTTCCAGGTTTGCTAGAGCCCTAGACATCACAGGAGAGGATGGGGGCATATACCTCACTGGGGGGGCCTCAGGCTGGAACATAAAGATCACTGGGGAGCTGGATTTAAAGGGCAGACAGTCAGCAAAACATGTCTGCCAGCCTAAGCACTGCGGTCCCCAGGAATCTGCCCAGGGGCCGCAAAAAAGTCATGGAGGGCCACATTCGGCCCTGGGGCCTGAGGTCCCCACCCTTGCCCTATAGTATAATGCTGACAACTAATTCACTGTGCTACCCTATATATATAGTACAGTGCTAACCACTGAGCAACCGTGCTGTCTAGTCCTTATAACGTAACCTGAGCCACTATTGTCCTATATATATTACTGTGCTAACCACTGTGCAGCCCTATATAGAGTACATTGCTAAGCACTGAGCCACTGTGCTGCACTATATATAGTACCATGATAACCACTGGGTCACCTTTTTGCCCTATATATAATACAGTGCTAACCAATGAACCACTGTGCTGCCCTTTAGTACAGTTCTAACCACTTGTTGGGTTGCTGGTGCTAGGGACCCCTCGTAATTGATGGCGAGGCAGGGCCAAGACTGCAGTGTAGCCCGACCAGACTGAGCTTGCTCTTGTTGGCTCCCCAGTACAACGATTCTATTGCAAAATGTCCTCATGGAGGGCCAAATTATTTACAAAGTCAATTAGAGTGTTTACAACAACTTTACTAGAACATCTCATGCAACAAAGGGTACAATGTGTGAACGTTGCATAAGAAGGGCTATTCACAGGTGCATAATTAGTAGCAGGTTGTCCCCTTTGTCCTGATACCTCCTGGTTTCTGATTTCAGACATCACCAATACACAGTGGCGAGCTGTTTGTCTAGTGTCAGTTTGGCGGGTTCCCGGTACAGACTCAGAGGGGATAACCGCTTTCTGGACATCTGCCAAAGGCAAGAAACACTTGCCAACAAAGTAGGGGCACACTGCTTTTTTTCCACTCACGGCCAGGATCCTAGGCATGAATTCTGGTATGACCTACAGGGTCCAGCTAATTAAGAGGGGGGTGTTTTGGATTCCTGAAGGCTTTTCTACTTTGCATACATATGCAGATGTCTGGCTCACAAGGGTCTGGGTACTCAGATCTCCAGAGGTCGGGTGCAGCAATGTCACAGGTGGTCGGTGCCAGAGCCTGGGGGCCTGTGCCCTCGTGGTGACAATTAAAAGGGGTATATTCAGGGATAAAAGTTTATAGAATTTCGTGATGCCACCTGTAGATTCTGGTGATGGCATCGGCGCTGCTGAGGCCTCGGGGGTGATGGGCGGCAGCAAGGTGTTGTAGCTCCCTACAGGTAGAGCAGGGTCCCCTGGGGCATTATAGTGTGATGATAGAATAGAGCAGCGCAGTCTCTGCTGTGAGACTGGAATGTCACAGTCAACCAGGAAGAAATGCACACTTGCTTGTTCTGCACGGGTCTTTACTCCGGTAATCTGCAGTTTACAGGGTATGCGGTTGTCACAGCCAGGGTAGTGGACCGAGTGGTCCTGGCAAAAGGCAATGTCCGTCCTGAAGCTCCAGCTATGTTCCTTCTTTTCTCTTTCTCTGTCCTACCTCTGCACACTCCTTCCTCTTCGCACTGCCCTGCACGAATCACGCTTACTACCAGGCCTGTTGGGTGATATGAGATACCCTTCTATCTCTAATGGTACATTTACACGCGGCCACAGGAAGGTAGGAACAGGCAGGCATCGGACACAAATTGTGCCTGTTGCCTTGAAAAGACCTCGATGTGGCTGCGTGTAATTCAGGACTTTCTTTCCTTCAGGGAAGACACAGGAAGGAAAGTCCTGAATTACACGCAGCCACATCAAGGTCTTTTCAAGGCAACAGGCACAATTTGTGTCCGATGCCTGCCTGTTCCTACCTTCCTGTGGCCGCGTGTGAATGTACCATTAGGGTACCATCACACGAGGCGACTGGTACCGCCGATTTATTAGGCGATGCAGGGGCGTGGCCTATCGGCACAGACATCGCCTAATGTAATTGGGCGATGGGGACGCAGTTTACTGGTCGCCTGGTTTCAGAGCAGTGCTCTGAAACTAGGCGGCTGATCTGGGGTGATGTGTACACATCGCCCCATGTAAACGGCCGCCAGCGAGCTGACAGGCGATGGGAGCCATAGGCTTCCATTGTGCTGCATCGCCGCTGGGTGTTTTTCAGCTCGCCGGGGCATCGTCGGAGGTGTCTCCAGTGTAAACGGGGGGCGGCGACGCTGGCGGGGCGCCAAAAGCGTGGCACTCCCACCCGTCGCCGCCGACATCTCCAGCGTGTCGCATGGTGTGATGGAGCCTTAAGGGTACCTTTACACGCCGCAACTTTTGGCGGCGATCGGAGGCAACCTAACGTGCGGGTGCATATTTTTCACGGTTGCATCCAAACGCCGAAGGCGCTTTTACACGCCGCAATTTCGCCCTCAACCTAAGGTGATGTGTCGTCCCGGAAGTACAAACACCAACAGTGGGAAACATCCGGTTGACTCCTGACGCCGATTCACATGGTGCAATCCCCAAAGGAATGTGGGCATACCTGTTCAGCGCAGCGAGAACATAGGCATGCCAAATTGTTTTACACACGCCCCAAACACCTGATTACACAAAACAATAGTGTTATGATTGGCCAGCCTTCGCAGGAAGGCTGGCTAATACATGACGCCATTGCCATTGTGTAGTGTGACTAGCCAATGGAAACACAGTAGCCACCACCAATCATAGTGGACGGGGCGCGGTATCCAGCACGCTGTGGCACGCCTCGGGAAATCAGTAGGCGATGCTGATTCCATCCCTATCGCCCCTTCACACGCCAAAAGCAGGGAATTTCCCCATCATGGTTGCCTCTGGTATTGGAGCAGTGCAGTGAAATCGGAACCAAGCGCACCCTTTTTGGTCGCCGCTGGATTCCCCAATTACACGCCGCAATTTCGAGTCAATTTCACAGCGATGGTGACGGGACTACAGATTGCCTGTCAATTTCTCACCACAGTTGCGGCTGTAAAGGTACCCTAAGGGGTGCTCAACCCAGTTTGGTGCTTCTGGTGGGGACTGCACGTATGTCGGGCAGATCGTGTTGCTATGAAACTGTCGATCATACCGGTATTTGAGGCTCAGGGATGAACCTCTGCACTACTTCAGAGCCAGTACCCCACCTTGGACTGGGCCAAGGTGTTCAGTCACCCTCTGTCTGCCCCTCTCTGTCTGGGTCACCAGGTTGAGGTGCCCTCCCCATTGCTTCTTCTCTCTCACTCATACTTGTCTTGTTCTGCTTTCTGTTTCTTCCCGCTCTTTTCCCACTCACTATATACCCTAGCTCTCCTCCCACCGGGATCGGTTACCCTGGTAATGGGCTGTCCAATTGGCCCCCTGTTTTAGGTGTTTAGGTGCATGCATGTGGTGGGGAGCTTCAGACCTCCATTACCGCTACCAGGACAAGAATACTGCACCTTCTGCTTGGGGTGCAGTACCCTTTTGTAGAGCGCTGACCAGTGGGACGCTACACAGACTTGTTTTGTTACTAACACCCCACCCCTAGTTGGTGGACACACTAGCCAGCCTAAAAGCACTTTCACTGCTAAAGAAAACCCATAACTCCACCCTTAATTGGTATACTAGCTAATTTAACCCTAATTTACTTGAGGTACCAGGGAGCAGTAGCACAAACATTATACACATTAACATTACAAAGACAATGTAACCTCCAGAGGTGGTGGTGCCAGCACCTTAACTCTTACACACTTAGCAATAGCAAAAGAGCTTTCCCTCACAGTGCACTCCCCCCCCATACAATTTTAACAACAATTTCTCTGCCACCTACAAGGACTTGACTTTTTATGAAGAACCTCATTTTGTTAGTGTTAGAGGAAAAAAACTTACTCAGTAAGGGGTGATACAGGGGAGGGCGCTCAGTCAGTGAGCTACAATACTATGCTATAGTATAACCATACATATTCCTATATATGGTACTATTCTATACCCACTATACTATATTCACAATTCTATATGCCTTATGTTTTTTTGCTTTCTTTAGTATATGATTTATATACTGCAGCAGATGACTCTCCATATGATATTGGTGCAGTATGTTGTGTTTTCTGTGCGGCACATGCTGTAATATTCCTGCTCCTTTGACCTCACAATCACTTTTCTATTTTGGACTGTGGACACAATTCTCCTCTGTCATCATGTGCTGTACTCGTACATTACATATTTAATATATTAATTTAATTTACATCTTGGGAGTCCTTGTTTGAAATATGTCTTAGGGCATAAATCAAATTAATTTTGTGGTTTGGGCTGAAATTTGTGTGATTGTCATGTTACACATAACACTGAGGCCAGTTTCACGTCTAAGGTTGGTGTGCGTTTTGCTTAATTTGCGTTTGTAGGCGTTTTCACCGCTAAAAACGCATAAAACCGCTAGCATTTTTGCCCCCATTGATTTTAATGGAAACTCATGTAAAAACGCATGCAAAAACGCGTGTGCGTTTTCAAAAACGTAAAACGCATGCGTTTTTGCCAACGCTGCACAAAACGTCAGGAAAATGTTTCGTGCTGCGTTGGCAAAAAACTGCATGCGTTTTGCATTTTTGAAAACGCACATGCGTTTTTGCATGCGTTTTTACATGAGTTTCCATTAAAATCAATGGGGGCAAAAACGCTAGCATTTTTAGAGGTAAAAACACCTAGAAATGCAAATTAAGCAAAACGCACACCAACCTTAGGTGTGAAAACACCCTGAGATATTGGCAGGAAGAAAACACAACAAGATCTGGCATGTAGAGAAAAGAGATGGTGGAAAAGTGGAAGGAGGAAACAGAAGGCCTCACAACCGGACCCCGGGAAAAGGCGTCGGACAGGTAAGTACAGGGCCGCACCGTCCATTGGACAGTGTGAGCCCTGTCATTCAGGCGGCAAGAGGCAGGGGGAGCGGCAGTGCAGAAGGGGGCGGCGCCTCATGCACACAGCCTCCCCCTGTCATGGCGCCGGCCGCTCACCCCGCTCACCGCAGGTAGGCGGCGACCCGCCGGAGGAGCAATGTAGAAGGGGCGGCAGCGCTGGGCTCCACCGGCACCCCCCCCCTGTAATCACTGCAGTGGGGCTTGGTGCACCCCTGGGTAAGTATTTCACTCTTTTTTATTTTTCATACATTTGCTTTTGTTTAATTTAGATTTCGCAGTGTATATTAATACTCTGCGAAATCTAATGGGCGGTCACAGCTGTCATAGAGGGGAGGAGGAAGCAGGATTCTTCCTCCCCTCTGTGACATCAGAGGGAGAAAACACAGGAGCTCCTGCGTAAAGAATTGACATCTCAATTCTTTACGCAACTGCGTTTTCTCCCAGAAAAAGCACTGCATATTTTTACGCACTGTCTGCACAGCAAATTGAATTTCCCATTCACTTTGCTGGCAGACACAAAACACATTGCGTATTTTGAAAAGCGTGCGTAAAAAAGTGCACAAAAATACGCAATGTGTGAACGTAGCCTAACAATATGGCAGTCACAGATGTTTTCAGCAGGCCCCCCCCAGCATCATAGCAATCGATCAGCGCTATGCAATCACATCAGTCGTTGACACACTTGGGGAGGATAGTATGACTTAGATGCTTTTGTTAATGTTTTATAGAAGCATTTAAGGGGTTAACTATATTGGATTTAGCTTGATCCTAACAATGCTCCACACAGCCCAACCTTCTCCATGATGGATATATACTGTAGTTGGATCCTAAAGGGTAAAAATGCCAATATTAATTGAATATTTTCCGGTGCTCTGGGGCGGGAGTATTCTCAATAGTGGGATATTCTACAATAAAATATTGATAATCAAATACTAAGGATTGACTATCAACATTGACAGGTAAAAAAATCCTAAATCTGTACGGTATCTCTGCAGAGACATACATCTATTCACCCTTGCCCACTAAAAGACGTGGGATGAGTTGAAAATGGGGAGGTGAAAAAAATTAGTTAAGCAGAAAAAAGAGCCTAAGACCCCTGGTGTCTTGGTAAGGGTGACAGCTAATCTGACGTTTGTGTACAAAAAGGCAGACATCTGTCTTTCCTGCTATATCAGTATGCTGTTATCAAATGGTCTTGTCAAACAGGCACCAGTGGAAAATTATAAATATTGGGGTGTGCATAGGTCCTTCAGTTATGATAGGTGGTATATATTTGCCACTGCACTCACTAGAAAGAACATGAATATTTTCTTGTAATTGTGAAGACAGTGCATGATCCCCAAATTAATCCACAACAAGATTATACTAGCCACATCATGTTTCACATCTATGAAATAAATTATTGGAAAGATGACGGTAACATCTCCCACCTGTGATCCCCAAGGAATAAAATATCTTGGAGACGGAGTTCCATAATTTTCTAGAAACTGAAGTCACATTTTATGACCCGCCCTGTAATGACTCGCTGGAATAATGTTAGATAAAGATATGAAATTAAATACTGTACTGCCAATTAAGGAAACCAAGGGTATTCTTCAGGTAGTTTATTGGCCTACGCGTTTTGTAGCAAACATGTTGCTTCATCAGGGCAAAACATCCTCGCTGGAGGGAAGCTCTTTGGTGTTTACAAAATTAAGGCTCCCATTTTAATGGTGTTTATATGTGGGGGTCGGCCAATGCTGATGTTATCCATATTTAATTTCTCCTTCCCTCAACAAAACATAAAACTTCTTTAGTAGTGATGAGTGAATAGTGAGATATTCGGGTTCGGATAACGCTAACTGAACACTTTAAACTGTTTCAGTATTTGTTACTATTAACGAATGCAATGCAAGTTAATTGGGAACTCAAAAAGGAATACTGAAACAGTTCAAAGTATTTGGTTAGAGTTATCCAAACCCAAATATCTTACTATTTGCTCATCACTATTATTTAGACTGGAAAGTTTTTATATTTCTCCCTTTATATTTTATAACTGTTTTGCATATTTGTATCATTTTTAGGTTACATCTTTTTATTGTAAGCACTGTTATTTTTATATTAACATTTAAAACTTTAATAATTTTGATCCTTGTATGCTCTAAAGAATCTATAATCTTAGAGCATGCGTGACCCTGTTGATTTGTCATCACTCTGTGTTTCATGAGTGATGCAAGCGTGTTGTGTAGCTGGCATGTGTGGACAGTGTCAAGTGTGATTTCTGCTCACCTAATAGCTTATTACAGAGGCTGAATGCTGGATTGATTGAGTGCATATAAATTAACGCCACATCATGTAGTGAGAAGCGGGCATGTGACAAATATTATAAAGTTATTCCCAGCTGGGCAAGCTGTCACATAACCACTGGAAAGATTATAATTTACTGATCGCAGGGGGTCTGATCATTGGGACCCCCCAAACTAGTGCTCTGAAATTTGATGTCCCAGAGGCAATAAATGAACTGAGGAAGATTCCAGCGATACAGAGAGGTCTGTAGAAGGGGACGTAGTAGGAACAGATACTTTATTGGTCTAAGAAAAAAAAATGATCAGAAAATATATCCCAATTAGCACAACGCCCCTAAAAATCAACATGTTTTGGTGTTGCCGTTGTCATGGTTAACTAACCGTGACTAAGGAGCTGCTAAAATGTGTCGGTTTTTAGGGGGTATTGCATTAATTGGGGTGTTTTTTCTGTCTATTCGTATTTGTTCTTGGACCAATAAAGTAAGTGTTCTTTCTGTGTCTACTTCTACAAGCGTCTCTGTATCACTGGAGTCTTCCTCTGTTCATGATAATACTGCCTGGGCCAGGGATTTCTCTGTGCTGATTATAGCAGCTAAACCGTAAGTGAGCTGACATATCTATGTTTTGAGAGGCAATAAATGGATTAGTTTGGCACTGCTCCATTCCAATGGGGCACAAAAGTTGGACCTTCCAGAAATCATAAAGGCCTAAGCAAAGTCAATAACTTGACTAGTTGGGAATAACCCTTTAAAGTCCTGGAAAACCATTTTAACTTGGGTCCTCCATTAATCTAATAGTAGACCACAAGTGTACGTAATTATTTCCGCCTTACAAAGACGTTGAGTTTTAACAGATTGCGCTAAATCATTAGGAATCAAGTTGGCAATTCTATTAATTTTGAGTACTACTATTCAGATTATTCTGATCTTCACAGTGGATTCCTGATGGAAATGGAGGAGTTAATAGACCAGGAGAGGAAGGGTCTGGTAAGAGGCCTGGGAGTGGGGTATGAGTGGGGTTTGGCTGCTCTTGATCCTTTGGGAAAGACACATCATTGTATTCGGCAGCGGAGGCTTCTGAGCTGTTATCCTGATAGTAAACAACATCTAATTGCCGGCCCTGACAGCGCTCATATATTCACTCTTGCTGCAAAGTTGTTATTTCTGAAATAAACAATTGCCCATGTCTTTTAGTATCTGGAAGTCTGACAGGTGTCACATTATGGAAACAGCGCTAATTCTCATGTATTATTTCATTACATTGCTGTGTGGATTTAGAAGTAAGAAATTGAGAAATCTTCTGTGTTTACTGAAAAATTTAAGACATTCTGAGATTTCTTCATCTGTGTATGTGACAGCCATGTCTTGTCTATGGGTCTTGGATCTATCATTTTCCACACTCACGTCAGTCGCTGTCCCCGATTACAATCCATTTTCCAAATCTGCGCTCACAGTAGGGTCAAATTTTAAATATTTTTGGAGTGTGGAGCTAAACTAACGATCACAGGAAGAACTCCATACAGACGTAGACAATGGTTGGACTTGAAGCCTGGACCTTTAGAGGTATTTCTACAATGTTGATAAAATACTCTTTATGAAGTGATAGAACCCTTCTCATGATTTGGCTTTGGCAAAGTGTTTAGCCCAAGTGGATTATCGGGTGCATCTAGGTAACAACTATCTGATTTTTCACAAGACAGGGCTGTTAATGTGACTAATAAAGGGGAAGGTTTTATGCCAATCTGACTTTGGCAGAGAAGGAGTTCTTGGATGTTCATGGGTGGGACTTAAAACATCCCATGATTTGATATTCAATAGTTTGCTAGTGGAGTATTATTCTATCATTGGAATTATTCCCTTACAAGTAGAAGTTATGTGGTAATGTGTATGGAGTGGCAAGTTATGACCAGCAAAGGTGGTGAATTTTCATCCATGTCACTGCAGTAGTATAGAATTGAGAAGCAGCGGATGGAAAGTAGCTAGAATAAGGATATAGGGAGTTGGATGTCTACAGGTGCATCTCGAATCACTGAAATAAACTTAACTTTTCGTTGATATTCTGATTCAATGCAAAAAATGAAATACATATATAGTCATTACAAACAGAGTGATCTATTTCAAGTGTTTATGTTTGGGTTTTCAGTGGCTGTAAGCCATAATCATCAATATTATATTCACCCTTTTTGATGTTTTGAGGATTACGGCAGCGCGGTTTTTAACCCTTCATCCTCCCTACTCTATATACACCACGCTGGGGACTGCAGCAGCTATTATATGATATTATAGTGGTTGTGACTCTCGCAACCACACACGGTGAAGCCTCTGATACCTATTTAGATAATATTTTACCTCTCAGACCCTTCATCGTCCCTACTTTATTTTTCTGAGATAATGACCTTTGGGTTTTCATTGGCTGTAAGCCATAATCATCAATATTAACAGAAATAAACACTTGAAATAGATCCCTCTGTGTGTAATGACTCTACGTCATATATGTGTGTTCACTTTATGTATTGAATTACTGAAATAAATTACCTTTTTGATTACATGCTAATTCATTGAGATGCACCTGTATATCAGATCTTTTGGTAGTTATTTGGCAATTTTTAGAAATTGTCCTCCAGGATATTCTGTTTTTAAAGCATGAACATGTCTCCTTTTTGTGGGCAATGCCCCTGGATGTCGTAGGATGCTGGAGCTGATGAGAGTATCCAGATACCACACATCCGACATATTCAGGGAGAAGTGCCTGGTAAATTTGCCAATTAGCAGATAGAAAACAAGCGGTGTCAGAGGTTAGGAGCGCTAAATAAACCACGGATTGTGGTCCACTTGAGAAAGACGCAACTGTGCATCGAAACGCATTGTGGCATACAGGACCCTTGCTGTTCGTGTAATAAAGTATTGGTAATATAATTAACAATCTGTGGTTTCTTTAGCGCTCCTAACCTCTGACACCGCTTGTTTTCTATCTGCTAATCTCTTTCTCCCTTGTTGGGAGTGCGGTGTGTGAGCTGCTCTAAGATGTACAGGACTTGGCATTACGTCATAAAGACCCACCCCTGAATGATCAACTGATACACAGTGTGGAGCTTGGACGGAAGCCATTGTATCGAGTCTGCCTCTTCGAGTGGAGGAGTGAAGGAGCTCACCTCCATCTCCGGAGGAACTAAGGAGCCGACCCTCAGGCCCGGAGTATCAAAGGAGGAGGGAATATTGGACCTTGTACACACGGTGACCCACATTAAGTCATCAGTCTGGTTGTGCGGGGTGTTGCACAACCAGTTAAGGTTAGTGCACACATAGTAAAACCGCTTATTCATTTCCTCCAGTTGCAGTGTGGCGCAATATCTGTTTTTTTTCTTGATAAATTTGCCAGATCTTCTTGAGGTGTTGGAGGTCTCCTCTTTTTCTACCAGCTTCTGGGATGGACTGGAAGAGTTCAACATAGAATGATAAGTCATTATTGATTCATAGCGGAAAAAAATTGGCAGGCCTCCAAAGAATCTGATAAATCATCTATTCTCCCATATCAAAAATAATGAAATGTTTCAGTTCTACATGGAATCGTAATGGGTTGCTAACAATTTCTTCCACTGTCCAGAGGATCTGGTCAAAGGTTCTGACAATTGCAACCATTTTTTTTGCTTAGTTTTTTTTCCTAATATTATATGCATGTAGGCTTGTACTGGCCCACAGGAGGGCAGGTCAATTCCGTGGTGAGCCCCTCCACCCCACTTTGGAACAATAATCTTGATTCTCTATGTACAGACAAAGGCAATATCATTAAACAAGCAATGCAATTTATTATGAAGAAAGAGTAAAGTATTAAAGTTTGAGTCCTCAGTGTTTGATACCTTTTAGTGGCTTACTGAAAATATTGTAATAAACAGCAAACCTTCCAGACTACTCAGGTTTCTTCATCAGGCCTCATCATCCTGATTGTGTTTTGGCCTCTTCGTTAGGTCTCATCACCAGGCCTCTTCATCCTGGCTTGTCTTCTGGCCTCATCTTCCTGGCCTCTTCATGTTAGCTCTCATCACCAGGCCTCTTTATCCTGGCTTGTCTTCTGGCCTCATTTTAGGCCTCTTCATTAGGTCTCTTTGTTAGGTCTCATCACAGGCCTCTTCATCAGGTTTCTTCACTTTTCTTTTTGTCTTGTATATACTATACAGCAGACTGAAGAAGGCCCATAGAGTTTGGGCTGAAATGTTTGTTTTTGTTCAATTTTCGCCAAATAAAATATCACAGAAAACCAAAACGGTTTCGAGCACCAAGTAATTTTTTCTATTGGAATAAGGTGTGGGAGCCAACGTGAGCAATGGACAACAGGAAGTGCCATTACACAAATAGTTTTTCTTCATCAGGCCTTAGTTGTCTCGAACTTTGCCATTTATTACCAACTTTTCAGTTGGCCATTAAAAGTTATCAAACACTGAGGACTCTCAAACTTTGTACTGTGTTAGCCAGTAAAGAGAAAAATATTCAAACATATATTTTACCTGTATAGACTATGATTTGTGAATGAGGGAGGTATATATTTGCATATAGCTGAGCAGTGCCCACCCCACCCCTCCCCGAGTCCCTGTTACTAACCCTCCAGTTTACGCACGAATAGACAAGATAAATATTGATAGACACCTTGTATCAATAGATAGAATGATAGTGAATGTAGATTAAAATGGAGATGGAGAGATAGATGTGTATAGAAATATAATTTGTGATTTCCAGATGTCCCGCTCGGTGTAAAGTATCGTTCTCTTCCTTCCTTGCTGCATATATACGATCTGTCACTCCACACACTTCACATAATTCTTTTTCTGGACTGTACAACAAATAACCAAGTGGCTTCCATTGCCAAGACATCTATAACAGTGACGGTTTTACTGCGCGGCAGCTCTCTGCCAGAGAGGTCTCCTCATCTAAAGCATGGGGCTAATTTGTGAATCATCAGTTGGAGATACAACAGTGGAGCTGCAGTGTTCGTACTCAATCTTCCAGCCGCTCTACAGGCTTTTCAAGTAATGAGAGGCAAAAGCGATCCAGAAAACAGAAGCCAGGAGACATAAAGGCAGGTAGAGAATCTATTATCCAGGAGGCTTCGGAGCAGAGACTTTGTGTTTCCTGCTTCTTGGGAACAATGCACATATTGTATCAAAGTGGATTTATGGAAACACTTCTGAAGGGTTTTAAAAATGGTTTTGTTTGTATTTTAAATGCATCTGGTCTCTATTTTATTGCCTCATCAAGACTGTCACTAATTGGCCAGACATAGACTTAAAGTCCAACCTCATGCACGGTGTGGCACTAACAAGTATTCTTTCTTTCTGGAAGAGAAATAATTTGCATATTTTTTATTTCCCATGAAACTTTCCTTTGGGAAAATCACCTCCATCTCCCCAGGGCACAACATATACAGTTGTTACTGTGCCTATTTACCTTCTGCTAATTCCTTGTTTTTGCAGACAGAGCTTACTATATCCATGAGGTCTCTACCATTTTATGTGTCACCTATTATGGCTTGACGTCAGTGACATGGACACACAATCCAGATAAATCTTGTATGCGGTTGTGGGAGGAGGAAATGCGAGGGGAAAAGAGAAGGAGCTCTTGAGAGGAGCGCAGATTGCATGACGGAAGGTATCTGGAGACCAGGTTGGAGATGTATGGAGGGAACAGGTTGTGTATGGTCTTGTATGACATGGTTAGGGTTTTGAACTGGGATCTCTGGGAAGAGGGGAGCCAGTGAAGGGCTTGACAGAGGGGGGAGACAGGTGGATAAGTCGTGCAGCGGAATTGAGGATGGTTTTGAGAGGTGCGAGAGAGGTATTGGGAAGGCCAATGAGCAGGTGGTTGCAGTAGTCGAGGCGGGAGATGATGAGGGCGTGGACAAGTGTTTTAGCAGTGTCTTGGTCAAGGAAAGAGTGGATTCTGGTAATGTTTTTGAGCTGGAGTCTGCAGGGAGAGGCGAGGGCTTGGATTGGGGGGCTTGAAGGAGAGGGAAGAGTCAAAGATTACCCCGAGCACTTGGTATGGGGGACAGGTGAGAGTGAGGAGTCATTGACCGTGATGCATAGGTCAGGTAGAGGGGGAGAGCGACTTGGGGGAAAGACAATGAACTCAGTTTTGTCCATGTTCAGTTTTAGGAAGTGAGCGGAGAAGGATGAGATGGCGGACAGGCATTGCGGAATTTTGGATAGTAGGGAGGTGATGTCGGGGCCGGACAGGTACAGCTGGGTGTCATCGGCATAGAGGTGGTATTGAAGGCTGTGGGACTCAATGAGTTGGCCTAGGCCGATAGTGTAAATGGAGAAGAGTAGCAGTCCCAAGACTGAGCCTTGGGGAACTCCAACTGATAGGAGGTAGGGTGAGGAGGAGATGTGGGAGTGGGTGACGTTGAAAGTTCAGTCTGTTAGGTAGGAGGAGATCTAGGAGAGGGCTAGGTCAGTGATGCCAAGCCATTCTAAAATTTGAAGTATGAGGGAGTGGTCGACAGTGTTGAAGGGGCAACGAGGTCGAGAAGGAGGAGAATGGAGTAGTGTCGCTTGCTCTTGGCGTCAGTAGGTCATTGGTAACTTTGGTTAGGGCTATTTTGGTGGAGTGTTGGGGTTGGAAACGAGATTGAAGGCGGTAAAAGAGAGCAGGAGGAGAGGTGGGAGGACAGTTTGGAATAGACGTGTTGTTCAAGTAGTTTTGAAGGCAAAGGGGAGAAGAGATATGGGGCGATAGTTGGAGACTGCAGCAGGGTCGAGGGAGGGTTTTTTGAGGATGGGTGTGATTAGGGCGTGTTTGAAGGATGAGGGGAAGACATCGGTAGTAAGTGATATGTTAGAGATTGGTTAGGGCAGGGATGAGGACTGTGGTAAGGTTAGGGATGAAATGGGAAGGGAGTGGGTCGAGGGCACAAGTGGTGAGGTGTGATTGTGCTAGAAGCAGGAGAGGTGATCTTCAGTCAAGGAGGAGAAACTAGTTTTGGATGAGGAGGGTTGGGCGATAGAGGGGGGGCGAGGGGACAGTGGATCAAAGCTTCCTCTGAATTTGTCGATCTTCTGTTTGAAAAAGGTGGCAGTCATCGGCGGAGATGAGGGGAGAGGGAGGGGGTGTGAGGGGACAGAGTAAAGAGTTAAAGTTTGAATAGTTGCTTGGGGTTGTGGAACAGGGTGTGTACTTTTAGGGAGTCTCTTGAAGTCGATGAGGGACGGTTTGTACAAGGTGAAGTGCTCTGCAGAGTGGGATTTCTTCCATCTCTGCTCAGGTGCCCAAGATGTCCATCTAAGTTTTTTAGTGAGGGTGGTGAGCCAGGGTTGTCTGTGTGTGCGGGTTTTGTTGTATGAGAGGGGGGCGGACTGGTCGAGGGCTGAGGTGAGAATGGTGTTATAGAGGGTGTCGGCTGTGTCAGCGTCTTCAGAGGAAGCCAATCTTAGAGAGGGGGAGGGACTCGAGAGTGAGTGGAAGTTAATGAGTTTAAGGTTTCTGCAGGGATGAGGGAGTTTCCGAAGAGGGGAGAGCGTGGTTAGGGGGGAGAGGGAGGAGAAGGTCAGCAGGATATGGTCAGATAGGGGGAGGGGTGAGTTTGTGAGGTCGGTGAGGGAACAGAGGTGGGTGAAGATGAGGTCTAGTGTGTGGCCATCATTGTGCGTGGCAGAGGAGGACCATTGAGAGAGGCTGAAGGAGGAGGTTAGTGGTAGGAGATAGAGGCAGCGGTGTGGAGAATGTCAAAGGGGAAGTTAAAGTCACCCATGATGATGGTGGGGATGTCGGAGGAGAGGAGGTGGAGAAGCCAGATTGTGAAGTGGTCAAAGAAAGTGGAGGAGGATCGTGGGGGGTGGTAGACGACAGCCAGTTAGAGGTTGCAGAGGGAGAAGATACGCACAGAGTGCGCCTCGAAGGACGGGAGGGAGGCAGAGGGGGAGGTGTAATTGGGGAGAAGGAGCATCTGTTGGACAGGAGTAGGCCAACACCTCTGTCAGGGTGTTGCTGGGCAGGGGTGTGCAGGAGAGAGTGAGTCCGCCATAGGAGAGGGCAGCGGGGGAGGCTGTGTCGGAAGGGTGTGAGCCATGTTTCGGTGATGCCAAGGAAAGAGAGTTTGTTGGAGATGAAGGGATCATGGTGAATGAGAGTTTATTGCATACTGAGTGAGCGTTCCAAAGTGCACGGATAGGGGGATTGGGGCTTGGTGAATGGGTGTAAGGTTGCGAGTGTTAGGGCCGCTTTACACACACCAACTTCTGTCCAACTTATGAACAGATCTCTGGCCCTTAGTAGTGGGGAGTGGGCGTAGGCTAGAGGTGACTGTGGGGATGTGGTGGGGGGGACCAGGATTAGGGGAAATGTTGCCAGCAAGTAGGAGGGAGAGGGTTAGGAGGTGAGGGCAGGAGAGTTTACGTGGCAGGCGGACGGGCATGTTTGGAGACAAAGGATTGAGTGTGGAAGAAGAGTTCAGAGGAATGGGTGAGGTGGCTAGGTAGGATGGAGGGAGAGAGTGTTATTATGTTGTCAGAAGGAGGGATGGGGGGATAGTAGGAAGTGGAGTAGGATAGGAGTGAAATGAAGAGAAGAGGTAACATTGCATACAGGTGACAGGGATATAGGATGCAGTGGGGATGAGAGGCAGGTGGGGATCAGGCGTAGCGGGGGGGGGGGCATCAGCTGCAGCAGGGAGGAGCAACAACATCTGGGAGGAGGTGCAGCCGGTGGATGAGATGGAGGCAGGGGTCAGAACGACAGGGAGACATGTGCAGCAGGAGGGACGTGCTAAGCGGATGAAGACCAGGTAAATGCAAAGCATTTGTGATTGCAATCATTTCAGGAAGAAACTGAGTATTATCTGACAGAATTGCAGGGGTGTCAATACTTTTGGCCACAACTGTATCTACCTGCTGGAGTAGTGATGGGCAGTCCATCTCTTATTGGTGATCTGGGTTGTTTGGCTCCACTCATCAAAATAAAATCTGACTTGTGTGGATCCTAAATGAATCCCTGTTATGTGCTAAGCACAAACAGATTTAACATAAAATCTCTGCAGCTCGATGCAGTTTAAACCCACCCAGATGCATCCAGCCACTGATGGAGCACTTGTTATCCTGGGTGGTTAGGGTTTCGGTTGCATCGGCAGCTTATTCCATCATTTTACCACCAGAGGAGAACCATTAAGAAACTGGAAGTGGCTGTTAGTGGGGTGCCAGATCTGTCACAAAAGATCCATCACTACATTAGAAAATCCAACGCATTTTACAGTAAGAATACGTTAGATAATAAGTAAAATACAGTGAACCCCTATTTTGAGGGCCCAAGATACAAGATCCCTCATAGATCTCTTATAGGTCGGACGTTGAGAAAAGGCCAGTCTACCGGTAGAAAAAAAATATTCAAGGCTCGTGTGCTAAAAAGAATGTGTTTTGCAGTTACCCAGACAATCAATTTTCACACCCTAAATACTTCTTGCATCAAAGAAGATCCCTGCAGACTCTCACTTACAAGATTATTGATCAGTCGGAGGCTGCCCTGCTTAGTATTATGTGTGTTTCATTTGAGAGGTTATGGGTCGGACAACTGACAAGAAGTACTCAACCTTGACAAACTTCTAAACGACTGAATCGCCCTTACCCGAGGAGGAAATTAAGTCTGAGGGAGAATGTGGAACGCTTTAATTCTCTGTCCTCGCGTTCAGCAAAGCCGCAGCTTGATGGAAAATTACCTTTCTTTTTTTTTTTTTTTTTTGCCGTTCTATGATAAAAATAATTAACAAGGTATTAAAAATGTTAAACTATCTTTTGAGCGCATTAAGAAGAATTAAAAGAGCAATACTCATAATGAAATTATATTTTGCCAGCTTTTATGGGGGGGTGGAAATATCTACAAACTGATTTCCGGAAATGGTTTTACAATAATTCATCAGTAAGTGTTATAAAATATCTTATGGCTCAAAAACACATCTGTTCCTAATTTGATTTTGACTTTTTATGTGTAAATTTCTTCTTTTGAAGAGAAACAATGATAACACATAATGTTTCCTTCTTTTTGACATAATGGTTAGAGGGGGTATCTGCCTCCGGGTCCTTTCTTGTTGCAAGGATCATCCAATTGGAGACGACTGTGATCTCTGGCAGTGCTTAATTTTCTACAGCGCCACCACAGGCAAGATGAAGTATCACATGGTTTAATTGAAATTAATTGGCAAGGACATGCTGATCCTTCAGATTGATTGTATTAAAGGTCCTGATTAAAAATACCCATTTAAAGGAAGTTATGTCCTATAAAGAAAATTCGACAATGTGCATGGTATAGCGAAAATTTCTTAAATCTCCATTTTTTGTGAAAATATTAAAAGCATGATAGCAAAACAGGGGTTGTGACACAATTACCTGTTTCGAACTCCTTCTTAGTTCCTAATCTTTTCTTCTTATAAAAGGAAGGTATTTCTGTCAGTGTCCTATTGAGAGAGGTGGGAAGGCCAGCTTCACACCACGGCCATATCCGATCCGGGGCCGTCAGAGATGAACCTGACAGCCCCGGACCGAATCTGGACACAGAACCGGAGGGCGAAATATGCCCTCCGATCTGGTGTTTAGCCGGATGGCTCAATTACAGCCACAGCCGCTGATAATTCAGGACCGCGGCTCGCAGTGAGCGAGTCGCAGGCTCCTGAACTGTCAGCAGGGGACAGCTCTGTGGTGCTTCAGCACCCGGGTGCCGCTCCGGTGCGATCCGGTGCCATAGACCCCCATGTTAGGGGGTGCCGGATCACACCAGACCGGGAGTTCCGGGAGGATCAGCTTTTTTTTCCCCGACACAAAAATAGTGCATGCTCCGATTTTGTGTCCGGGAGAAAAATCCATTCCCTCCGGATTCTTCTGGATACATGGAAACCAGATGGCAGAGAGCTGCCATCCAGCTCCATCCAGCCCCATAGGATACTTTGGGGCCAAAATCCGGTCCGGGGCCATCTGTTTTACACCGGATAGCCCCGGATCGGATTTCACCATGGTGTGAAGCCGTCCTTAGTAGGTACATGACTGATGAAGAGACGTTAGCAGCCTGAAAGCTCGCTTTGTAACCTCAATTAATTAATATTTGTTATCCAGTAAATGTATCACAACTACAACATTATTATGTTGTTATACGATGCCTGATGAAGGGACATAAGCAGTCTCGAATGCTTGCTTTGTAACATCAATTTTTTTTTTTATGTTACACATTAGGATAATACCTATAAGATTATTATTTAGTTTCTCCCACTGAGAGCAATCAATCTTTTTTCAACTGACCAACACGATACCAAACCTTTTTTTCTTTTATTTTGGCAAGATGCACTGCTTGGTGAAAGTTTGCCTAGGAAAGGAGAACCAGGTAAGGCTATGTCCACGTATTCAGTGTTTGGTCAGTTTTTCACATCAGTATTTGTAGCCAAAGTCAGGACTGGATAAAAATACAGAAGTAGTGACTTCCTTTCTTTTTAGGTTGTGTGCACATGTTGAGTTTTGGTCAGTACGTATTTTACATCAGTATTTACAAGCCAAACCCAGAGTGGAATAATCAGAGGAAAAGTATAATAGAAATACGTCACCACTTCGTATTTCTCATCCACTCCTGGTTTTGGCTACAAATATGTAAAACTGACCAAAAACTGAACATGTCAATGTAGCCTAACCACATTTAGTGCTGGATTAACCCTTCCATCACATTGAACTTTTTGATGAAAAAAAAAATCAAGGACTATTTATTTCTTGATAGTGATGTAGCAGTATCTGTGTCAATCGTAGCAAATAATAAAATAAACAATATTGAAGGGTAACAACTAGTGATGAGGAGCACTACCATGCTTAGGTGCTCAGTACTCATAACGAGCAGTTGGAGAATGAACAGGCGCGACTCGTGTACCCGAGAATAATTGAATTCAATGGGAACTGACCATTTTTCTGGAAGCTCTTCTGAAAACATGCTGAAGTTCCCTATTAACCTCCATTATACTCAGTACACGAGTCGCGCCCATTCGAGTATCCAACTTCCTCTTGTATAGACTCGTAACGAGATCTCTATTTCTTTGGGGGGAATCTCAGGTTTGGCCAATTTGACTGTGTTTTTTACCTCTGGAGAAGAGCTAGTGTGTACAATAAGATTCCTATCAACTGTTACTCCCCTCACCCCACCCCCCCAATCTGGTCATTACGATGGACCACATCAGTCCAGAATAAAAGCATCTGAACGTTCCCTATATTGATGTGATCAACGAGCTTATGTGACAACCGTCTCCATTTCTTTTCCTGGACTGCACCACTGGTTCCCAAAGAAGTGAATGTGCGATGGCGGTATTTTGGAAACAGCGAAGGTCCCAATAGTTGGGCCTCCACTGATCATATATTTATCAACTACCAGTAGATCATTGATAAATGTTTTTAGTAGAAAATTATGTTACAATGGAGAAGGCTCCTAAATGAACTAAACTTATTTCCATGACTTTTATAAATAAACAATGAATTTCTTCTGGTTTAGGGCCAGTAAATGGTAGCGCAGGCATTTTTTGAATGGTGTTTTTTTGCATTTTTTGTGTCTTTTACTGAAGTGTCAGGGCAGAACATTGTAGAACAGATTTATTAAAAATTCTAAAACAGCGTAAATGTAGAGGAGACAGGCAGAAGATGTGCAGAATTTATCAAATAATGTGAGAGATTTGGCATATCTTGGTAGAAATGTCCATATTAGTTGGAGTAACTAAACCTTCATTTTTAGAACATTTATACATGTTTATAATATTTTCTAAGATGGAAAGCTATGAGCTTTGCAAACCTCTTTCTTGGGAGATTTTTCTCCATTCCTGTAAAGATAACAACAAAAATCCTTGTACGTAAGTATCTTCTCCCAGTCTATTTCTGTCTTGATATCAGACTGTTCTCATGTGGAGTACAGCTGATGGCAGCGATGGGTCATGTGGAGCACAGATGATGGCAGTGATGGGGCAGCTCCTGTCTCCTCTCTGTGTTTCTGCTTATCAGGACAATCTCCTGCAGTACATATCCCCAGAGTTAGTGACACAAAAGCCCATCACTGCCATCATCTGTACTCCACATGAGGATGTTATTATATCAATGCCTATGAAGGCAGGAGAATAGACTGGAAAATTACAATTACATTTACAGGCATGAAGAAGAATTCCCCTAGGAAAATGAATTCTTAACTTTTTGTGCTGGACAAAATTCCACAAAAATGAAAGTTTAGTTATTCTTTTAATACAAGAATATTGCACCAAAATGTCGTTCTAAATGTGGTATATTCTACAAATTCTCTTATCCCCCTCCTTATTAGTACTATGGTATAGTGGAGGACTGCACTTTGTTCAGATGAACAGAACTTCTTTATTTGCATAACGGGTAAAAACATGATCTCTGGGGATCCAAACACAGCTGAGCAGAGCCATCGCCTAAATTATGAGGAGGTCATATAATCTCCTGCATTCATTGACTGGAGGACTGCTGGGAAAAAAGTGTTTAATTGGTTTACAACAGCAGTCTCTTAGACTAATGAATGGAGGAGAGTCCTGTCAACACAACCTCTGTTAGCAGTAGTGATCAAATAAAAAAGTAGGAAAACTCCTTTTACAGAGCAGATTACCAATATCTGGGTTTTCATAAAGCCTTCGCATTGTTAACATTTCAATTCATTGAATAAAAATTAGATAAAAGAATGAGACGGATGTAGTAGAATAATCTCGTGTTTTATTGAAATTGAATTATTAGTAGAATCAAATGGATGTAGAAATTACAAATAGAGATAGAGTATAAATCAACAATCTCTAGTATACAAGCCAAGCACTGGTCCACTTAACCAATAATAAGCCAAATAATAATGTAGTGCTGATATTTATAGGGAGTTCTAACCAAGTACATGGTGCATCACGAAGCAGCCACACATTTAAGTGCACCTTGCCTCCAGCTTCTTTTCCCTCTATCTCCACCCATCTCTTCTACGTTGAGTGACATTTGTGGCTTCAAAGAGGCAGAGATGGGAGGAAAACAAGTAGGTTGGAAGGTGCACTTAAATGTTTGGCCTCCATGATGCACAAGCATCTATGCTTGGTTTGAACAGTCAAAGGGATGCTATCAGCACAGAATAAGTTGATCTCTGACTAAATGAAAATAAATGTTTACCAAATGATAAAGTGTGTTAATTAATAGTGAGATTTTGCAGATCTAGACCATTGTTTTGAGGAGGAATCACCGTCATTTATGTACGACCTTTATCTTAATATTAGGAAGAAATCAAAATGAGACAAAGAAATTCAGCTTAACTACCAACAAGAAAGAGATATTGTCCCTTTAACCCTGCAGAATTCCCCATTTCCCACTAGTACTTAACATTTTTCACTATGTTGTGACTGCTATTATTCCATTTAACACTAGTTAATCTGTATCAGAGGTATATAGAAACCCTCTTGATGATAGGGTTGGAAAGCTTCCAAAGCTGGCAGGTTCCTAACGTGCGCACACTCCATGTGTTTTGATCCTAACGGCGGCTCCCTGCTATTTGGACTGGCTGCCAACTCGTTCTTGGATCAGCCTCTCGCTCAGCTCCCACAAGGCCTCCGCCGGCTCCTCTCTCTGGGCCTCCTGTGACGGCAGGCAGCGGCAGCAGTTGTTGAAGTACATCCCTCCAAGGCCTTCCAGGTCTGGGGAGACCGCGCAGTAGACAGATGTGGCAGCTCCTTGTTGCTAGAAGAGAAAAAAAGATACATGTATCAATTGAATGTTCTGGGTTAATTATATCTGAATTGACGAACATCAGCGCAGTATTAGCATCAGTGGCTCTGCTGAGCTTTCACAAATGAGCCATGCATGCAATACAATTTCAGAGAGATGAAACTTCAGAAAGTAACCCGTGTGTTTTTGCATTCTCTCTATAATTGTTTGGGTTTTACAGGTCCAAATTTACTTGGGAATGATATTTCCTCTACAGTTAAAAGCAACAAGTCTTCAGACAAATGTCTGTGGATGTGTAGGAGGGTTGTGTTACTGCCACCCCTCACTGGAGGGTCCTACAACAGTTGGTTTCAAGTTATTGTAGAAATACAAAAGTATAATGTGAAGATGAGTACCTGGCCACCTAGCGGCCGAGTTGGAAATCTGCTTCCGGGAATCATGACTGGGAAGGAGTTAAAATCTAGCTAGCACATCCATTAGGGGTGGAGTTAGGAGTAAGAAAACAAGTAGGCATTTTGCTGCAAGGAAAGCAAGTGGGAGAAAGGAGAGTGAGGGCCACCTCAGGACTCCAGTTATGTGAGGCATACAAGTTTAGATGGGTTGTCATGTAATACTGGACAGGACTCATTAGAGAACTACCCCTGGCCCAGTAACAGCTTTCCCTCTGTTACGAGCAGTGAATTTTTAATGTAGGCCCTAGTGAATAGGCCTGTTGCGTAGACTCAGTGACTCAACTTTGTAACCTCCTTCTGCACATTACTGTCCTTTGGAATGAAAATCCCAGAGGGTGGGCCAGTTATAGGGGACCATATAAAGAAATGATGTTTATATGCAGAATTGGATAGCGGAGCTGACCAAACTAACGTGAGAATAGAGGTAGCAGTATCTGGGAAGAGTGTCTTCAATAAGTTGTCAAGTCTCTATGAATCTTTTAACCCCTGTAACGTTGAAGTTGTGTGCCCACAAAGTGTGTTAAAGTTTAAGTAATGGTCAATCTTTTTAAACAAGAAAGAACCCTGCTGTGTCCATGGGTTCCTGTTCATGTGTGAATGCACAAGAGCATCTCCCTTTTTTATGGAGGTAGCTGCTGGGGCTAAAAACTGACACCAATGGCCGTTATGATGGCTCAACCAACTTCAACAGATGCTAAAATTATGACTATCATTCATGATGCAGGATCTATTGAAATAGTAGCAAAAAGTATGTGAAATCTCTGCCTGTAGTTCAACTTCAGAGTCTTCCCTGGGGTGTGGGTTTTCAAACCCTTCCCTCCCAGATGCTGCCAATCACAGCTTTTCTAATAGTCTCAGATGCTGCCGAGCTGTGATTGGAGGAGACCACAGTGTTACATCACAAGCAGAGATTTCACATACTGCACTCCAAAAAGAGCAAAATAGCAAATGTTTATATCTCTGCAATGGAGTGACATAGCGCAAAATGGAAAAAATACAGAATCAGGGCAGCTTATAGATCCTTACTAAG
Organism: Allobates femoralis; assembly: GCA_033576535.1. Lineage (NCBI taxonomy): Eukaryota > Metazoa > Chordata > Amphibia > Anura > Aromobatidae > Allobates > Allobates femoralis. The sequence goes on from JARQOC010000010.1 coordinate 88,937,490, forward strand.
GTATTTAACTCACTTTTTGAAGCAAGTAGCAGGTTGTCTATAAATTGATCTTTAATGAAAATGTGAACTTTATAGCTTGTCTGACCTGGAGCCTGATGATGACAATGCTCTTCATCATTTACTTGTTCTATTATCATCATATCATCATCAACAGCCCTATCTCCCCAACTGCATCCCAGCTCCTATCTCTAACCAACTCTCTTGGCCTCTCATAGTTCTCAACCCCTGAGACACACAAAAATGGAAACACACTCAACCTGATCTTTGTCCGGCTCTACTCAACCTCCTCCTTAGATAATTCATCTCTTCCTCTCTCTGATCACAACATTCTCACTTTCACGCTCATAAACCCTCCCCACCCCAACACAGCCCGACCTATCACACATTCAGAAATCTTCAGGCCATTAATCCTCATACATTCATAGACTCTCTACACTCATCACTGTCCCCAATCTCCTCATTCTTCTGTCCCGATCTGGCAGTAATCCACTTAAATGACTCTCAGAAGCACTCTGGACCAAGTAGCGCCCCTCACACTCCGAACCTCCAAACACAGAGTTAAACAGCCCTGGCTCACATCACAAACTCGATTCCTCTAGCGATGCTCTAGCAGTGCTGAACGTCTATGGAGGAAAAGCTGCACTCCAGAACACTTCAATCACTATAAATTCATGTTGAGAACTTACAACTCTGCCCTTCACCTCACCAAACAAACTTACTTCACCACCCTGATCTCCTCTTTATCCGACAACCCAAAAAAACTCTTTGGCACCTTTCACTCTCTCCTCAGTCCTAAAGTGCAGGCCCCTATCTCTGACTTCTGTGCTGATGACCTGACTTCTTACTTCACAGAGAAAATAGAAAACACTTATCAGGAAATCAACTCCCAACCTCAAATCGTTGTTACCCCTACCTCTCCCAACATTTCCTACAGCTCACTCTTCACTTTTGACCCAGTCACAGAAGTCTCCAGGCTTCTCTTTTCCTCTCGTCCCACCACACGCACTGCTGACCCCATCCCCTCACACCCACTCCAGTCTCTCTCTCCAGTGGCCACCCCTCACCTAGCCAAAATCTTCAATTTCTCCTCTTCTGGCATCTTCCCTGCCTCCTTAAAACACTCAATCATTATTCCATTATTAAAGAAAACTTCTCTTGAGCCATCCTGCACAAATAACTACAGAGCAGTCTCCAATCTCCCCTTCATCTTTAAATTCCTGGAGCACCTGGTCTACTCCCGCCTCACTCGTTACCTCTCCACTCACTCTCTTCCAAACCCATTACAGTCTGGTTTCCGCCCCCTACATTCTACAGAAACTGCTCTAACCAAAGTGGCCAGCGACCTTGTGATTGCAAAATGTAATGCGCTCTACTTATCCTTCTTGATCTCTCTGCAGCCTTCGACACTGTTGACCACCATCTCCTACTCTCTATGCTGCACTCCATTGGCATCAAGGACACGGCTCTCTCCTGGTTCTCTTCCTATCTTTCTGACCGCTCTTCCACCTTGATATTGTAATTCTCTTTTAATTGGCCTTCCCTGCTATAGACTCTCCCCACTCCAGTCCATCCTTAATGCAGCAGCCAGGATCACCTATCTAGCAAACTGATACTCGGATGCTTCTGCTCTATGTCACTCACTATAGGATCAAATTCAAACTGCTTGTTCTCACCCACAAAGCTCCTCACAGTGCAGCACCCCCCTCCATCTCCTCCCTCATCTCTGTCTATCAATTACCCGTTGTCTTCACTCTGAAAGTGACTTTAGACTCACTTCTGCACTAATCCGAACCTCCCCCTCCCGGCTCCAAGCCTTCTCCCAAGCTGCACCAATTTTCTGGAATGCTCTACCCAAGAAATTAGATGTATCTACAACTTAGTTTCAGATGATCCCTAAAAACACATCTTTTTAGGACGCCCTATCATGATTCCTAGTCAGTTATCTAGACATAGTCTATCCGCTCCACCAGTTTCAATTGGATCACATATAATGTATAGTGGCCACGTTATGCTGCTCCTTTCTGATCCCTATCTCCTTAAGTTGACTATACCATCACTGTAAATAAGCACCTGTAATTTGTCACTCCCACCTCATTGTTAGATTGTAAGCTCTTATTAGCAGGGCTGTCATTATTTTGCTCTAATTATTGTATCATGCTTTGTATTTGTATTGTTTTTTGTACTGTATTGTATTGTATTTTCTGGTAACTTTGTTATGATTGTTAAATATGATCTTCTGTATTGTAAAGCTCTGCGGAATATGTTGGCGCTATATACCGTAAAGATATATATTATTTCTCCATGATAATAATAATAAACGCAGGTAGTTCTTTTAAAAACCATAACAAATTTCAATCTTTGACATCATGCTAGGTTCTTAAGAAATAATACAGTTAAATTCTAAAGAATAGAGATGAGCGAACCTTTCAATGGTAGGTTCAGGTCAACAAACATCCCAGGTGTTCAGCAAATCTGTCCGGTTTTGGAGATCGGGTGTTTTACATTTGCAAAGCAGTAGAGCAAGCATTACTGTGCTCGCAAACAGTCGGTGCTTGGCCCAGTGTGACATGCTTGCTGTGTTTGATGTCTTGCACTGGGCTTAAAAGCCCAGTTTTTGGGTGTAGTGTGTTCAAATTAATTTTGAGGGAAAAAAAAAGCGCTACCATACCAGAAAGCGTATTACTTATGGCTAGCTGTATGTGGGCGGAGAGCTAAACTGCCAATCAGTGACTTTCATTGAGGTTCAGGTCAAATTCGGGGTCACAAACAGTGCACCAAAAAGTTCTGCTATACTGCCCGAACCCAGTCTTCAAAAGGTTAACTCATAAATACTAAAAAGCCCTCTAAATCTCATCAACAATGATGGAAGTAAAAATTATTGGCTTTACTTGCACGTTTTTCTGATCATTATAATATATAATATATTTATTCTTTTATATAGCGCTATTAATTCCATAGCACTTTACATACATGAGTAATGCTGTCTCTCTTGGGGCTCACAATCTAAACATCCTATCAGTATGTCTTTACAATGTGGGAGGAAACCGGAGTGCCCGGAGGAAACCCACGCAAACACGGGGAGAACATACAAACTCCTTGCAGATGTTGTCCTTAGTGTCCTTGGTGGGAATTGAACCGGGATTTTGCTGTCCTAAGACCCCTGTCCTGATATCACCTTCCATTCTTTCCCCCCCCACCCCCCCTCTTACTTATCTTGTGATCATTCCTCCCTTCCAGCGTCATGCCAGCTTCTACCCCCACCCTTCCTTGGAGAGTCCAGCTGGTACTTGACTCTGGAAAGGTCGATCTTGTGACTGACCCTTAACGCCAAAACTCACCTCAAACCCTTCCACTCACTCGTTCCCAGACCGAACCCCCCCCCCCCCCCCCCAAATCACTGAGATTTTGCACACTGAAAGATATGAATGAGGAGCAATTCTTATGTGCGGCCAACTCACCATTTCTGACAGTAGGCGCCATGATGCATGGTGACATCATTACAGGTTTTTGTGTACCATGACCTCTTTTGTTATGGTTATGCAGTATGAAATGATCTATGTTTCTCGGAATCCATTATCTCAATACTCTTACGTGACAACTTTCAAAAACTGATGTCTGGAAGGTTCGAAAAAATGGTTATTATAGGGTACCATAATTTTTTCCTTTTTTTTTTTTTTTTTATTACCCCATTCCCAGGCTCCCATTTGCCCTTCCAACAGCCTTTACATCCTCAGACTGAATGTTTGGACTCCAGAGCTACTGGAGCATCAGGCATGACCAAGAATTTGCAAAAACACTAGTGCATGTCCTGATCATCTCCTGTCTTGACTACTGTAACCTTGTACTCTCTGGCCTCCCTTCTAACACTTACATACAAGATTTCTCATTTGCATACTCTGGAACTATCTGCCACAACATATCAGACTCTCACCTACCTTGAAAACTTTCACAAGGAGCTTGAAGGCCCACCTCTACCGACAAACATGCAGTGAGCCTCAGTCCACTATACTGCCGCATGACCAGCTCTAACCTCACCTACTGAATCTTCACCCATCCCTTGTAGACTACGAGCCCTCGCAGGATGGGTCCTCTCTTTCTCCTGTCTGTGCTTGTATTGTACTTGTTATTTTATATACCTCTTTTTCACATGTAAAGTGCCATGGAATAAATGATGCTACAATAATAATTACACAATGAAGGGCAGGAGATTTGCCAACTCATCTCTGAGGTCTCCCACAATTTTTATTCGAGGAGACAATAATTCCTATGCATTTCAGCTGCAGGCCATAATTGAGGAACAGCCTTATTTGATGTTTTGCTATGAGCCCCATAGTTGCTTGTTATACCCCAGAACAGATCATGCCATTACTATATACCCTATAGCCTCCATATATTTAAAGCACCTATAAAATAATATAAGTCACCACCACATCCACAAATGAAAGGCTCGGCTCCACTGTCTCTGCCTTCTCTATCATTGCAGTAATTCGGCCATTTGTATAGATCTTCTCTCCTCCCTTTCCAGAAATCAATTGAAGGCTCTTTATTTAAAGGTATTATGTTTAACATCATTCCACTGAAGGATGGACTCTGCCTCTTCAGAATCGCAGCCGGCTAATCCCAAGTAGCAATATAGTCTGACACATCTGATATAAAAAAATATGGCTCAGAATTAACCCAGGCACTCCAATTAAGCCCATCACGGAAAGTGCAATTGGGACGCTGGCCAACACTGTCCATACATTTCTGGTCAGGAGTATTTCACGCTGGCAAACGCTGCTGGGAACGTAAGTGTTTAAAGAGATCCCCCCTCCCTATACACTGAAGGGATGCCCAGGAACATTTAACCATTGCGGTGCCACCAAACTGGCATTGTAAGAGTTACTTTGGGTCAAGTCATTGTACATCAGTCTCCATTAGTAGAAAATCATAATAATAACATTTCTCTGGCTCCCGTCATAATTATATTAAAGAAATGAAGGGGAAACATTATAGATTTAGCCGAGGTTTTATTCACATTTTTGCCAGTAAGTTAATTAGCGAATTACCAGGAAATATTTTGGCAGATTTCCGCGACTATAACAGGGGGATAGGGAGGTTCGGCTGCTCCTGTCATTCGGACTATATAGTAACATAAGGTATTGCTCATTTCTCAGACACTAAATTCTAAGCACCGAGTTTTATTTTTAGGCCTAATCTATATTTCTACAGATGATGTGAAATGATAATAAATCTCTCGCCCCTAATTCAGAGCGAAAATACGGCCGCACGATGTCGACATCCCGTACGCGGTTTGTGATAACATTTGTAGAGTGGCAGGTAGAACGTTTGTCACTTCTGCCGCCATATTTGCTAATAGGTCAGCAGTTTCCAACCTTGGGCTCCCTGCCATCAGATAACTACTAGTGATGAGCGAGTATGCTCGGCGCTACTCGTTACTCGCACGAGTATCTCGGTACTCGGGGTGCTCGGCGAGCACCGAGTACTGCCGAGATGCTCGGACTGCTTGGTATTAAATAGCGATCTGAGACACATACACTGCTCCCTTCAGTGCACACAGTGAGCTGGCACCATACAGGGAGCAGATTAATTGATAGGATCCCTCTGGGGGCCACAGCAAGATGTTATATGCTGCGGCGATTTGAAAAAGCCCACCCTCCCGCCCTTTTCCGGAATTACTCGTTTTATAACCGGAAGTCTGTGGGCGGAGCCTGTCACTCATTGACTTACATTGGGCTCGGTGCTCTGGCCGAGTACAAGAGTATCTTGAGATGCTCGGCCAGAGCACCGAGCACCCGAGCATTTTAGTGCTCGCTCATCACTAGTAACTACAACTCCCAGAATGTCTTGGGACCAATAGATTGCAGACCACTGCTCTAGGCTAGTGTGTTCATTCCCCACCTCTTATTTTGCTTCCCTTCTTCCAACTTTTTTTTAACCATTCCATTAACATTGTCATACAAGGACTTGTTTTTTTTTGCAGAACGAGTTGCAGTTTTGATTGACACCATTTACTTTACCATTCAATATACTGGAAAACAAATCCTAAGTGCAGTGAAATGGTGAAAAATAAAAAAAAAACATTGATTTTTATAACCTTCATGAGATGGAAAATAAGACATAGCAACATGATTCTCCAGGAGAGAACAATTACAGCAATATCAAACTTGCAAAGATTTAATTGTTTTTATCATTTTGTGTATTGTTAAAAAGAAAAGAAAATGAAAACAAAAATTTGTATCAATTTGTACAGGGTGGTGTATGAAATCTATATGAAGCCTGCGAGTTCTTACAGCACTCTGCATGCGCTCAGGCAGGAGATATGGAATTCTGCAAGGTGAGCAGCATACATAAGAGCTTTTTCTTTTTTAACAATTAATGGGGGGTCTAAAGATTGGCTCCCCCCCCATTGATCTTTAGGATAAGTAAGTAGCTGCCCTTTAACATTAGCCTGAGCTTTTAAATGAAACTACAAACTTGCATTAAGCCTATTGCTGGCTCCGAGGGGGTGGAGTTTGTATTGTGCTCCACCTCCGAGGATGGATATTACACACTATCAGTTCACATGGTAAAGAAACATCGCAGGTACAAAGTTTTACAGAATTAGCAACATGACAAACTGCTCACAGTGCTTAGTGAGGATTTCCTAACAATCAATAACTGAATTTTTACGGACTAACCTGGAGACTTAAAGAATAATTTTTATTTTATAGGTCACATACACATGAAAATAAGAACCTCTGTGATATAACTTATTCTCCTTGTGGACTGATCATTCTCAAATTATACATCTCATGGATAAAATGTGAATACAGAGTTTCCCATTACTGAGATGGGAAGTGACAGTTGGTGATCAAAGTTCTGTGGATGAGCAGGAAGAACTAGAGCTCTTCTCCCTACCTGTATAGAATCTATAGGCGTTGTATATAGGTGTATACATACCCATACACAAGAAGTGTGAAGTCGGGAGTGTACACGACTTAGTCTGAATCCGTATGAGGGTCTGCTCAACGCATGTAGGAGGACAATGAATGCAGTATGGGGTAAAGATAGAACCTTGCTTATACTCTCTGGATCTCGCATCCTTTGTGTGTGCGCCACCCATACATCATAATAATCTTTGTTTTGTCACACTACATTCATGTGTCTTTCTGGCACTTCCATTTGCAACCCTAAAAAACTGGATTGAGGAATGCCCTGAAAGCTATTAAACTAAAGAAGGCAAACATAGCGCAAGGTATGAAACATTGCTCTCCTTCGTCATTTTTAGCTCCTTGTGGCCATAGGTTGCATCCTGTAAAAATGGCGACACAAAGGAGAAAGAAATATTGCACCGTGTGCTTTGGGCATCTCATGTTTCCTTCCTTTTCAGGGATCTTACCAACATAGTATTATGGGATAGTATTACAGGCATGTAGATGTTTCAGAAGACTCGATATTCTCTGCCAGAAACATACAATGTGTGTATTACAGGATTGGCACATTGCAGCCACTTTATGTGCAGGAATGGAGCAATAATAATGACTTTCATAAGGTACATGACGTGATCGCAACGTTTGCCAATGTGAATTACCCAGAATCTAGCATAATTCTCATCATCTTCCAGAAAATGAGCAGGTGGATTGGTGGGGTGTGGGGGTCCTTAGATATCATCTGAACCCTGAGTGACAATTTCATTTTCTGAGCTATTCTGACAGTGTAATAACAAGTTTTAATTTTTCACTCATCATCCTTCCAGGTCAGACGCAGCGACAGCGGCTTCGAGGGGTTGTCAGGCACCTAATTAGTGCACCATTCTGCGCTGCAGATAGGAACTGAAACCCTTGCAAATACTGATAAAGCTGAGAGCCCTTTAATCACTTCCTGATGACTTTAAAATGTCAACCAGTTTATGTCATGTCAGTCCGTCATGTGACAAGGACACGGTACTGAAAAGAATTAATGCTAACAAATTCAGCATGGAAGAAAGTGGCTCTAACAATGGACTTGTCACCGACGTTACTGCGTACACTTTGATATAAAATAGGAAACAACTTGACTTCTAAATACCATGGAACATGCAGAAAACTAATTCTTAACCACCTGGTAAATTGTCTGTGACTCCGTTAATGTAACTTTGTCATGTAGACTAATAGGAGGCTGAGAATACTAGGTGAGGATTCAGCTCAATAGATGTTATATCAGTGAAATTTGCCATATGCTGATGAAAAAATGCATGTAGCATCTGGCCTGAGTAAGCAGAGGTGGGATTTGAACCTCGGGGTTGGCGTCTATGCCGAATCAGTGTTGGGCGAGGGTTAAAGTTATGCATTTATAATTTAAAAAACTAGTATTTTCTTATGCAATTGAGGAATTTTCAGTTCCCCAAGATAGTAGGGCCCGAATTTGGCTGATATATTTTTGCCATCCATGCCAAAAACAGAAACCAAATGCACTTACAGGACGCAGTCAGAGCCCAATTGTAGAGCAAGCTCAGCTGCTGGCTGATAAAATCACCTCTACCAGCAAAAGGTGGGAGGCGACCTGCCATGCATACACTGGGCTTGCATATAGCACCATTCACACTGGTACATATGATGCAGAGTGTCTGAAAGCTACCCAACCGCTCCGCTGCCTGAGCATTGGGCCGCACAGAACGATGCTTCTGCACCACTAGATGAATGGCGCCCCTATGGGCCCAACTGCACCCTGGATGGATAAAAAAGTGCAAAAGTTTTTTATATGATAAACAAAAAACCTTTATAGATGGGATTTTGGTTCATGTGTTGGCCCAAGACATTTAAGCTGATGACCCACAATCAAGGGATCCCATGCTCACCAGTCCTAACAAAATTGTACAAAAACTACTAGAAAAAAGCAGCATCAGAAAACTTACCATCCATGCCAAAAACAGAAACCAAATGCACTTACAGGACGCAGTCAGAGCCCAATTGTAGAGCAAGCTCAGCTGCTGGCTGATAAAATCACCTCTACCAGCAAAAGGTGGGAGGCGACCTGCCATGCATACACTGGGCTTGCATATAGCACCATTCACACTGGTACATATGATGCAGAGTGTCTGAAAGCTACCCAACCGCTCCGCTGCCTGAGCATTGGGCCGCACAGTACGATGCTTCTGCACCACTAGATGAATGGCGCCCCTATGGGCCCAACTGCACCCTGGATGGATAAAAAAAAGTGCAAAAGTTTTTTATATGATAAACAAAAAACCTTTATAGATGGGATTTTGGTCATGTGTTGATATATTTTTGCCCTACTACCATATATAATACCATCCTACAGTATACCCATATCCTCTGTACTTTTATATCCACGCTTGCTCAAAAATTTTCTAAACACCCATATGTACTTGTGTAACCACCTCCTCATTCCTAGTGGTCCAAGTCAGCGCCATTTGTTAGCACTGTTTTGGCATCAGCCTGTAGTACACTGTAATAAAGGTTGATGTCATTTTTTTATAAACATGGGGGACTGAACTCTTTATAATCCTGAGATTGAAGGTTCCAACTTGCTGAGACCCCTGCACATCCTTTCCTTGACCTCCCACTGTGCAGGAACTACTGAGCTGAATGGTGCCACGCCGGGGGTCCCGTCATAACTGAGTTCTACCATGCAGGGAAAATTTATTCTCAAGATAGTCCCAAAGGTCAGACTCCCAATGATCATAAAGTGATGGCAAATACAACTAATACCCAAATACCATGGGTGGCAAGAAGAACAAACAGATCAATTATGTAACAAATCAAGCTAGACATGTCACTGGAAGCAAAGATCACCAAGCTAGTGTGGTGGCCCTGCAGACCAGTGGCCACAGAAAGGTACAGCAGCTGGGACAGGTAAGCTAGCCACCCCACACGAACACCTAACACATCCCCCAATCCCTAGACCTAGTACTCCATGTCAGGCAAGGGATAGTGGGGGGAGCTGGGTGGAGAGAAGGCAGAGAACCCGGGAAGGGGGTGGAGGAACTAGATTAAAAACCTAGGAACACTAAGTAGGGAGGGCTCGAGGAGTGAGCACAGGTTTGAGTTCCCAGCTAGCTGTGAGAGGAGTAGGAACTGCACTCCTAAGCAGAAACACCTAGCAAGCTAAGAAACTGTACCACCTGTGAGAAAGAACCTGGACCCAGCAGCCTGTGTCACCAAATGGCTGTTCCGGGTCCTGAGCTTAGTACCGAGGAATAGCGGAGGGGGTCCACGGCGCACCCGAGCCAATAGGGACACTGGTGGATCGGCCCAACACCAGGGAGCCAGCCCTGTTGACATGGTAGGACGCTGCAAGCCCCAGCCATAAATTAACTGGCAGGGTGAAGGGACTGTATACCCGAAATCCGACCCCAGGCACCGAACCGGAAATGCCGGCATATACGGAATGGAGTCCTGTAAGGTGATAGTCCAAGAGAAGCCCGTGACCGCCGGCCCGGGGGATATGCATGGGACTGACCAGAGAGGCCCAAAAGGACTTAGAAAGGGGGTGCCCCTAGCAAACCGTCCCAGCTGTTAAACGGTCACCGGGACTGTGAGTAAACTGCTGTGACTGTGTTTACGTGAAACCAAAGCAGTAGAGTAAAGTTCCCGGTGAACTCAGGACTTGTGTGCGCGATTTATTGGTGGTGAGACAGCGAAGGCTCACCTGCAGAGCCGCACACTGATTATTCCAGCCGCAGGGGAAGTTGCCTGGAGAGGCAGAGAGCGGCATTCGAATACTTCTATTTCTACATCTGCCCTGGGTGACCAAGCCCTACTGGCGGAGGGCTCAACAGCCCGGCTGCCAACCTTCATCATCCTCAGAGGCCTTGATGGCAGCGGTGGCCCTCACTGGCCACAAACCACAGGTGGCATCATGAACTATTACTACTTTTACAAACTTTATTCCCTTTTATCATTCCCCTTTTTATTACCGCAGCTGGGACCAAGGAGCCGGGTCACGTCACCGTGACACTCCACAGCCCTAGAGGACGACAGGGCCTGCTTCCGAGTATCCCAGTCCCCGTGGTGCTACACTATGACTTGTCAAAACATCAAACGAAGAGAGAAATCACTGGAGGAGGACATCATGTTGGGAATAATAGAAGGAACAAGGTGAAGAGGAAAACCAGCAATCTGATGGCTTGATACTGTGAAGATAACGGCAGAAAAGACCTTGGTGGACCTATCTAGGAAACACAAGATCTTCCAACAGAGCGTTCATCCATCAAATCGCCATGACTCGAGAACGAGCTGAAGACCAGTAAATAATAATCATACCTAAAAGGACCAGATCAGGATAAGGAGTCGTTCACATGAAAAGCCAATGAAACAAATGGGGTCCAAAGACTTAAAGGGAACCTGACCCCTAAAAATCAGCCCCCAGACCATTTATACCTGTCCCTGCACCTCCAGGAATGCATTGTAGGCATCCCTTTGTGTAAAAAAAGTGTATTTGTAAAGTATCTAAAACTGCTGTTATTACCTTGATTTCTGTGGCTTCTCAGTGCTTGAGAAGTCACACAGGGCGTTCCCTGTGGCTTCTCAGCACCGCCTGCAGATCAATTATGCAAGCCCAGATGGGCGTGCTAAGGCAGTGTGAGCTCCCTTGCCCCCCTCCTTGGGCGGTATAACCTGTATGACGCAAATCGCGTCATATCTATATCCTAGGACTTCGTGCTGCACATGCGCGAGTTTGCTCTACAGCAGCTAGTCTGGGATTAGCTGCCGCAGAGCTAACTCGCGCATGCACAATGCGCAGCGCGAAGTCCTATGATATCAATATGACACGATTTGCGTCATACAGGCTATACCGCCCATGGAGGGGGGTGAGGGAGCTCACACTGCCTTAGCAGGCTCATCTGGGCATGCATAATTGATCTGCAGGCTGTGCTGAAAAGCCACAGGGAATGCCCTGTGTGGGTTCTCCAGCACTGAGAAGCCGCAGAAATCAAGGTAATAAAAGTAGTTTTAGATACTTTACAAATACACTTTTTTTTTTTACACAAAGCGATGCCTACAATGCATTCCTGGAGGTGCAGGGAGAGGTATAAATGGTCTGGGGCTGATTTCCTTTAAACTTTAGACCACCTTTTTAAATATATCTATTCCATTGGGCACAACAATTTTGTCCACTATATCCTTGGGCCTGTTGCATAAAGTAATAAAAAGTAGAACATTAGGAGGAAGAAGAAAAAAAGACTTTGTGCAACACTTCCCTGGATCATCCTGATGTTACTCAGGGGTCATGAAGCTGAATAAAAACCATCATAAGGTTCATAATGTATATGTAGCAAGCATGTATCAGCCTAGAGTATGCTCCATCACTGAAAAGATAGCCAATATCTGGCACCATCAGTCTCCACTATTGTCAGGACATGCAGATGCAGTGCCGCAGGCAAAGACGAGTATTTTGGTCTGGCTGTATACCAGTGCAGGCCGCAGATCATGCTAGAGAGCTCTGCTACATTTGTACAATCAGGAGACATCTCCCTGTCGTCACTCATGTCGGATTAAATTCTGGGCAGGCAACATGCACTAGTCCCAATGAAGCATCTGTCACTCCACATCTCGCTGGCGGCTCAGCTAAGGAGTTAAGTGAAATGTTGCTCTTGACGAGATGAGATTTCTTCCCACTATCTTTCCTTGACTCCACTCAAACTGGGGCCTTCCACCAAACGACGAGCGATGTCAGAGAAACACGTAGTCACAGTGATGGAAACGGCTAAATTGATGTCCTCGTTTGTCCCCCACCCCCACTCTTTAAGCCATTTAACTTAAATACCATTAGATCTAGTCAGTTTTGTGCTAGCGAGCAACGGAAAGTTAACAAGCAAGTGACCTTTCTGGAGAGAAGCAGTAATAAGATATCACTGCCGTCCTCCGTGTCTCTAACCAATATCCATCTACTTACTCCAGTGTAAGAGCGGCTAATGATGCCAGGAGCACTTCCATGTATACAGGGAGAGATGATTAGGGCTGACACTGTAATGATGATTGTGCAGACAGCAGTAGCAGGGCTACGCAAGAAGTGATGTGTCCTCCACTCAAAAGCAGGACAAAGTTACTTTAAGGGCTGTTCCATTTTCTCTTTGTCTTAATTGAAGGCCCATCAATGTTAGGCAGGTTGGGTTCGAACTCTTGACATCCTACATGATAAAGTGTTTAAAGAAATTTTCTAGAGATAACCAAAACTATTGACAGGACTCACATATAGGCTAGAATAGAGTCCTGCAAACCACCCCTGCCTAATTAACAGGCCCTGAGACAATATGATGTCGCAACAAACGTCATGACATCACAGGGAGGTAGTAATCAGAAGAGGCTCCACCTGGGCTCAGTATTTCTCCTACAGGGGCTGCTAACCATCAGAATTTACAATAGCACTTGTACTAATCATATCTGCGTATAAAAATGGCTTAAGAGTAGTGATGAGTAAGTGGAATCGTTACTATTCGCTACTCACATAAATAGTACAGTATTCAAGATACTCGTTACTCAGCGATTAACACTGCTACTCATGAGTGATGTGTCGATTGTGAACGATCTGACACAAATTGCCAGCTCCCTTCAGTACACAAAGGGAGTTGGCACTCCAGTGAGAGCAGATTGAAGGAAGGCTGTCTCTTGGGGGCACAGTTAAGATGTCTTATGCAGTGAAAACTCAAAAAAGTCTACACTCCTGCCCTGTCCCAGAAAGATTTGTTTTATAGCTAGATGTTTGTGGGCAGAGCCTAACATAGGATTTGCTATTCGGACTACTATGCGAGTATTACAAAGTACTCGTTACGAGTATAGCGATTACGAATATTTTGTTACTTGCTCATCACTACTTAAGAGTTGATTTTACCACACCACCAGAGCTTACAGAAACTTGTGAGACCTAGTTCTGCAGTGTACCACACTTTCCAACACCTTCTTTCTGTTCTCTGTTAAATTGATAGGAGATTTTCCCTACCTTGCTTTCATTATTCTCCTTTTCCACTTGTGCACATGTTTTATGTTTGCTCACCTTGGCTTTCCCTGCACATCTTCCTCATACCCAAGTTAGTTCTGTGTCGCGACCTCCCCTCTGGTTCTTCAGCAGGAACACCAAACAGCTCGACGGCCTATTAGGGTGTTGGGTCTGAGCGTCGGTTTCTAGTTTTATGGCAAGGGACATTCTAGTCTGTACAGAAACCAGTAGGGCACGGGTGAGGCTACACTTGTTGAAGCATACACATGCATAAAAGACAGGGGCTCTTTAAAGGGATCCTGTCACCTCCAGAATGCCTCCTAAGCTACCAAAACATGTCCCTGCAGCATATTATCACTAATCTCACACTTCTTTTGTCTCCTAAAAGCATCCTGTGAAAGTGCATAAAAACGTTTTAATACTTACTCATTAGTGATTATAATTAGCAGGGGCTATATTTTTTTAGTCACCAGGGCGTGTTGTTTTGCAGCTCCAGGATCCAGGACCTCTCTGTCTGTGTGCTCTGCTTGTGGAGGCTTTACCCTCCCCCCTCTCTCTCTCTCACAGAATGCAAATCATTAGTCCTGCCTTCAGCTCCATATCACAGCAGCACAGACTGAGAGAAGGTGGATCATTCGGGGCATGAAAATGAGCAACTAGGGAGGGCTTAGAGTCTCACAGGTGACGCCCTGTGAGACTTATTCAGGGACAAGAAGTCTCAGATTTGTAAGTGTATGTTGTTGATTATTCCAATGTTACAGAGCGCTTTTTTTTATAGAATAGGAGCACTAAATACTGATATGTTAGGGTGAAGGGACAGGTATTAATAGGGTTGGGGGGTTTGGAGGGGTCAGGTTCCCTTTAAAGTAGATAAGATGGTGCCAGTTTTTCACATAGGTGGTACCTGAAAATTTGGACTGATTATCTGGACAGCTAGCAATATAAAGTTAATGGGGACCTCATACTTTAATTTAGCACTTAACAGAACTTTGATCAGTAATTTTCAGATTTCCCATCATGAATAGTAATGGTGGGTTTACACGCCGCGATATCGGCGTCCAACTCCGACCCAACTCCGACAAAAAGTCACGTGGGTCGCGAGTTGGAGCCGATATCGGGTGCGCGTTGTACAGTTTGACAGTACAACGCGATGCTGGAACGATGCCAAAACGATATCGGAGTTGAATAGTAGAGCTATTCAACTCCCCGATATCGCAAGGCCGTTGTACCAGCATCGCTGCGTGTGACAGCCCAACTCCGATGCGTACTCGCACCTCACCCATTAACTCCCATGTTAAATGGTCGTTACTGGGTTGGTGGGCGTACACATCGGAGGGACGTTGTTTTCCGATATTGCAGCGTGTAAACCGGCGATGCGATATCGGGAAAAGTGCTCCCAAAATGCGCGCTCCCGCGGCGTTGTATGCGATATCGTCCCGATATCGGGACGTGTAACCCCACCATGAGAGGTGTGCATGCGCGGCAACCTCTCTGTTCCTCACACCCCGATTTCAAAATAAGTGCAGTGCTAGCACTGAGAGCTGCATTTTTGGGACATTTTTATCATATCCTGTCAATATGCCCCAAAATGCAACCCCTTCAAAGCTAGGGCTATAATAATTCCAATAATATCACAAATGTGGTGTTGTCAGGCAGAGGGGGTGGGATTTCTGATCTCTATTGGGTCGAACATGACCATTAGTTGTCACTAAGAGGTGGACTACAAGGTCATAGACTGAGAGGATCCTTGTCCATTTCTAGTACAACATGTCTGCTTTCTTCAAAAAACTTCCTCACAACTTTTATGCTGTAGCAAAACTCAGTCTTTTTCTTGCCAATGGAGCTGAGCTGCAATTCCAGACACAACCAATAGCCAAAAGTGGCACTGTTTTGGGAAGAAAGTATAGCCATTTTCTTTTTTTTTAAATCATGTACAATGGCTGGGAATCCTACCTAGACTGTGACAGGAGCCGGCACAGAGTAATCTTTGTATGTGAGCTTTCCCTCTTCAGCCTGAATGGAACCTATTAAGTGGAGTGTTGAAATGTTAAGCTGACATGGTCTTTGTGTTCAAGTGCAGCCGTACAATTCTCTCAATTGGAAGGGTCGAACGCTTGAGAGGATTGTTATCTTTTTCTAGACAAAACCCATTACTTTCACACTAGGAGGGGAGCGCACTATTTCCAAGCACAATCATGGAGTCACCGCTGTATAAATGAGCGCTGTTTTTAAAGAACTATATACAACGTGCCGAGCTCGCGAGTATGAAGGCGAATTCACACATCTGTCATCAAAAATCACTGTAGTCATATGAATAGCTTTTTTTGGCAGCAAACACATGGATTCAGTGAGACACATTCAGAAAGGAGAGAAAGTTAGACATTTCAGCAAAAACTGCCTTGTGTATACACATCCTTAAAGGGTTATTTTCATTTCCATAAATTGACATTATTGTATAGTACTTAGAAGTTCAAGCAATTTTGCAATTTACTGCTTATTTAAATTTTCAGTTGTTTATTAGACATCAATCTTTTACTTCTGTTTACAGCTCGTTGCCTTGGAGGCTGACCACCAGTCAGATAGCAGAACATGCGCACTGCTTACAAGGTCCTTTAAACTGAGCTTATAAACTATCTAGGATTGCTTTTGCCTTGTTAATCCCAGCCAGCTTCTGCATAATGCTTACAAGATGGACAGCATTGTGGGTCGTCAGTCTGCTAGTGTGACCTCTGTCTGAGGCTATAGGCACAAAAGAGATAGCTCGGATAGACCATGCACAAGCCGCTCCATTAGGCAGAATCCCAAGATACTCTGACACCCTTTAACCCCTATACAGGGAGCTGGATTTACAATGAGGTCTAGGAGACGGCCTATGGAAGGGCTGCAGTCCAGAGACAGGAATAGTAGCCAGCAGGTCAGGAAAAGGACAAAATCAAGAGCCGATAGCACAGTCAGTGAGCCAGGTCACAACTGAGATGGTAGCAAGGTACAGAGGCAGAATAGGCATCCAAAAAACAGGCCGGGGTAGAACAGGAAAAACACCAATACAAGGCAGGGCATTAGTCAGGGAAGCAAAAAGCTATTTCTGGCAGCTTCCAGCAGAACGCTGAAGGTATTAGTAAGGTGTGGTGCTTTCCAATAGGTTGAAGCTAGTGATTAATGACTTTAGCTGTAAAGTGCACACACACACCTATTTTGTCAGATTGAAGTGCAGCAGGTCCCAGCCACTCTAACCTCAGTGGATGGACAGAGCTTGTGCTCACCAGAGTTTCTGTGTCAGATGTCTCCTCTTTTACCAGCACCACCTACAGGATGAATAATGTGGTGCATGGAGACAGAAGCAGATGTTGATGGGGCAGACTCAGGTGGGGATGTGACACCTAGACAACAAGCTGTAAAAAAAGTGTTAATATCTAAAATTTTAATAAGTAAATTGTAAAAGTGCTTGTTTTGACAAGCGCTATCCAACTATAGCCAGCTATAAAAATAAGAATAACCTTTCAAAAATGGTAAAATTTTTTTTTTTCTTTTCAAGAAAATACACATTTCAGACATAGGCCCTGATTCATTAAGACATGTGTTGTTCACCAGCCTTGATCCAGGATGTGCTAAAATGTGATACGCTAAATTTATTAACTACTTCTGGATTCCTCTGAGATTATCAACATCTGGGCACTGGGCATATAACTCAGCACTGATGCTCTAAAAAAGCAATTCAGTCTAAAGTCATGCAGCTGTGAAGGTGGGAAACTGTTGGATACAGTCAGGCACACCACAGAGAAATTACCGTAAACCCCGTTTGTTACCATGCTAACCTTCTCAATCTGTGAACCAACACTTGTATATATAAATTAGGGAGCAGCACTGACAGTGCTTCCTTCTCCAGACCCAATGTTCATTTGGTCGTTGGGGTAGGGAGAGAGTAGGAGTTGCTGGGTTCTTTGAGACCTAGAGAATAAAATATAACTCTTATCTCCCAGTAGTATACCTAGGTAAGCATTGCATTCCACAACTTAGGTTCAAGAAGTGACTCTAGATGCCAATATCTGTTTGGCAGTATAAAAAGCTGCCATTGCTAAATGGCTTTTACTGCCCCACACTATAGCAATGCTTGCATAGGAATACTATTGGGATATAACTCACACTTGAAGACCCCTTTTAAACCCAAGTTTCGTTGCCTGATTTGCCTCCCATATTGAGGCAGAAACGGTCGAAAGAGTTTGTTTTGGGGTTCAGTCAGCGCCACCCTTGGGTGCTGCCCTTGTAATGGTGGAAGCCATATTGCAAGGGCATGATGACATTTAGTGATAAAAATTGGCCTAACCTTGCTATTTATCCTGGATATGCAGGTGGCTTTCCTGTCTAATAAGAAGAGATTCCCCTAGGGATACAATTGGGTGAGATCTACTCCTTTTATATTTGCCCTTTATTATGTATTGGTTGCCCTTTGTCACTTTAGGTTTTCCTTATTTTATTGAAATGGATAAGTTATATTTAATTCTCTATACTAAATTCGATTGAGAATAATTTGAAAATAATAGGTCTCACTATATCCAATGGTTTTAGGCAGGGCCGGCTCCAGGTTTCTGTGGGCCCCGGGCGAAAAAGTCTCAGTGGGCCCCCTTTAGTACATATCATGGACTATAATATATATATTGCCGCACACTTACCGCAAGCCCCATAGACAATGCATGGGGCTTGCCGCAAATGTGCAGCAAGTGCAGCCGCTAGGCGGAAAATGCGGCAGATGCGGAATTTTTTTACCGCAACTGCCACATTTAAAAAAAAACGGCCTATGTGAAGGCAGCCTTACAGGAACAGTGACTGCCGAAACCAGCAAGAGCTGTTTCTGACAGTGAGTATATTACACGTTGTTAGGAGCGGGCTAAAATGCGTTTATTCTCTTGCGCTTTTTAAAAATACCCTTCAAATGCAAAATGTTGCATTTTTGTGCGTCTGGGGATGCTTGGTATATACACAAGCATCCTCAAGCACACAAATAATGCAAGCAGTTTAATGGAGCTACACTGCATTATGGGTGGCACCGCAGCCAAGCGGAGTGTCTGGCTGTCCGGATCTCTCTTTCTCCTCACCTTTCTTCTCGCTGCTCCGGTCTCCTCCGGTCACTCTGCACATTTCAGCACAGTCATGACAACATCGTGCCCCTCCATGCTGAGCTGCAGAATGCAGACAGCAGCAGAAGAGACTATGGAGAAGAATGCTGCTGGCAAAGGTGGCTGAGACTATAGGAGCGGAATCCGCAGGGGGCTACCACTAGTACACATACCTCGTACGCACGCTCCTCTGCTCCGTACACCTCCTACGTACGCGGCTCCGCTCCGTACACCTAGTACCCACTCGCTCCGCTCCGTACACCTCGTACACACACGGCTCCGCTCCGTACACCTCGTACACACACGGCTCCGCTCCGTACACCTCGTACACACGCGGCTCCGCTCCGTACACCTCGTACACACGCGGCTCCGCTCCGTACACCTCTACCACGCGGCTCTGCTCCGTACACCTCGTACCCACGCGGCTCCGCTCCGTCACCTGGTACACACTCTGTTCCGCTCCGTACACCTCTTACCACGCGGCTCCGCTCCGTACACCTGGGACACACTGTTCCGCTCCGTACACCTAGTACACACTTGGCTCTGCTACCGCTACACCTTGTACACACCACGGCTCCGCTCCGTACACCTGGTACACACACGGCTCCGCTCTGTACACCTAGTACACACTCGGCTCCGCTCCATACACCTAGTACACACTCGCCTCTGCTACATTCACACTGTAAATCCCTCTGACCCCACACATAAACTTCACACAAATTGCCATACACCTAGTACACACTCACCTCTGCTATATTCACACTGTAAATCCCTCCTGACCCCACACATAAACTTCACCTAATTGCTATGCTGGCCATCATGATGCTCAGAGTCCTGCATACGGAGGAGCTGGTCATGTGACCCCTGACTCCACCCTCCATTGACATCATCACAGGTCCTGTCAACCCAGAGTGTGCAGCTCTGTCGGCTCCCACAAAGGGAGATCTCCGGAGCTGCAGGAGGCTGAGTACGCCTCCCTGCAAATGACTCCCCCAGCTGCCCCCTGGATATGGCCCTGGCTGTGGGGGCAGTGCTCAGGGGCCCCTGAGGCTAGGGTCACACTTGCATTGTGACCCTAACCTGATGCAAGTATTTTCGGCTGCAGCACATATCTGTTAATGCTATGCGCTGGAGCCCATAGAAACCCGATGTTTACCTTGCCAACCATTGGTTGTCAATGTAAACATCGGGTTTCTATGGGCTCCGTTGCTGGCAGCGCATAGCATTAAGCGCTCTGCGCTGCAGCAGACAATACTTGCGTCAGGCTAGGGTCACAATGCAAGTGTGACCCTAGCCCTCAGGGGCCCGAAGGGCCCCCTCCAAGCAGTCGGGCCTGCACTTGCACGTTGCGCCGGGTGCTGACGCCGGGCCTGGTTTTAGGAAACCCAGTCAGCTCTTCTATGCAGACATTTCCCTAATCAGGCAGTTTTGCCGCATCTGCAGTGTAACAGATCACTTGCAGCAAGACTGCGTTCGGCCTATTTCATTCCCTATGGAACTTGTGGACACCTGCGGCACTTGTGGTTTTGCCTTGATCCCGACCAATAAGGCACCTGTGGCAATGGATAAAAAGTGCCGCTAGCAGCATTTTTTTGACTCGCCGCAAGTGTTGCACTTGTCCTCACGTTCCATAGGGAATGACTTAGGCCGAATGCAGTCTTGCCATAATTGATCCATTACAAGGCAGATGCAGCAAAACTGCCGGATCTGCCGCCAATGGCGGAAAACGCTGATGTGAAAGCAGCCTTACGAAGGATAAAATAGTAGCCACAGTTATAGGGAAAATCAGCAATAAAAAGAATGCAGTAGGTTAAAATGCTGCCTAAAGGTCTTTGAAGACTTTATGGGGACATAGTGTGTAAAATTGAATATCTCACCAAAAGGTTTTTAAAAATCATTGCCAGTCTGAGTTGCTGTTTCTAGTTTCTTCCCCAGCAAATGATATGTCCTGTATATAAAAATTATTTCTACAGAAAGAGCATTATTCCCCAATATCATAAAAAAGGAATATAAGAAAAACAAAAAAATAGACCCCCATGTATCACAACAAAAAGGGCAAAAATTATTTGAATATCCAAGAGAGTTTTCCTTTTAACAGCTCTGAAAAAAATTTATGTCAGGTCAAAAATGCTATCATTTTTCTAATTCCTCAATCTAAACTCTATGTATTTCTTTTATTTATATTTCCCTCCTATCCTCTGTAAACTTCAAATAAAGAGAATCATTCCATCTGTCACTCACAGTGACTGATCCACTTAGTTCTCTGCTATCCACTCCCCATAAGCATGAATATGTATGTCACACATTCACATCACTGCACAGGAGATCATTGGGAGGGGCTATGTTCGCTTCTCTGTGTCTGCAGCCTAGAAAAACTGTCACAGCAGGATGCCTGCTTATTGAGTCTAGATAAGTCAGATCAGCAATAGCTCTCTCCCTCCTTGTCTTCATCAGAACAGAAGCTACTGAAACCTGACATTGCACTGTTAGCAAAGGGAGGAGGGAGGAGAGAGCTGCTGAGAGGGAGTGCATAATTACATGACAGTTTATACAACACGGGACTATTCCTGTTTGTTTATAATGGAGAGGATTAATGCAGGAGCTCCCTACAGGGTCTGAAAATGCTGGTAACATGGAAACTACAAATGGTACAATAATGATTTTACATGTTTTTAAAAGGTATGCCCAGGCCCTATTCAAGGGTAATATTAGTATCATACTGAAAAATGACCTGGCAGTGTCCCTTTAAAAGTGCATATATGATAAAATCCAAAAATGTGTTTGGACAAGAAAGGGTGGGAGTATGGTCTCAGTCTTGAACTGGTTTAGACGAGTGCTCCAATCCCAGAAATGTATTCTAGTTGTAAACTGAAGTCTATTTCTGCTGTAATTCGCACCACTTTTGTAGTGTGAATTATGAGTAATTTGTCAGACCAGGCTCGGATATGCTCTGTTCATTCTGAACTATGACCAGTTTTCAAAATGTTGGCAGAGCTCACATAAAAAGATAGTTACAATTTTGTGCAAAAACGTTTGCGACATTTCCTACAGCTTTACATCAGATATTTGGAGAAAACTAAAGAATCACCCCTATAGAGTAGTGTGGTATAAGAAATGAGGTTATGGTCTAAAATGTAACCTTTCCATAGATAAATAGTGCCACCACTGTCCATAGGTTGTGGCTGGTGTTGCAGATACTCTCAATAAACATGTGACTGGACACATGGGCAAAGCTGTACCCAAAATAATAATTACTAAAATCCTCTACTGCTTATCAACTTACAGGCCAGAAAATATCAGCAATGTGTACATTAGGTTTCCTGAAATCTCATCTACTTAGCTGGTGCTGTTTTAGGCTACAGATTTTCTTTAATTGAACCCAGGTGTAAAATTTGTACCAAATACACTGGGTGTGAATTTAGCCTGAACTCTGTTAAAGAAAATCTATCCGCAGGTTTTTGCTTTTGTAATTTTGTGAGCACATAATGTAGAAGCAGAGACCCTAATTCCAGTGATGTGTCACTTATCAGGCTGTGTTTTGCTGTTTTAATACAATCAGTGTTTTATCAGTAAGAGATTCTCACTACAGGCAGTGCTTTTTTGTGGGGTACATACTGTACGCCATACCGGAAAATCTTAAGATGCAGTACATACCGGTACCCGTACCGGAAAATCTAAAGAGCAGCAGCACTGACCTGCTGTGTCACTCACAGGCTGTGTGTAGTACAGTTTCCCTCAGCGCCCGGAGGATCTGCGATGATGTCACATACATGTGACTCGGGTGGGTGGAGCTTTGCCCACAGGGAAAGAAGATGGAGGAGGACAACTAATGCAGGCTGCAGTGCAGGGTATGTGACAACAGCACTGACAGACTGTCAGTGACAGTGACTGTGATGAGTGCAGAGGGCGGCAGGCTGTGCAGGGGGAGAGGATGCAGGGGGAATAGAGATCAGGACAGGCAGGGTATGGAGAAATTGAGACAAGAGGGATGGAGGATGGAAGGAGCAGGGGATGAGGATGAATTGAAAGGACTTGGAGCAGGGGATGGAGAGACCAGGGGGATGAAGAATGGAGGGCGCAGGAGGATGAAGGATGGAAGGAGCAGGGGGATGGAGGATGAAAGGAGCAGGGGAATGAAGGATGGAGGGAGCGTTGGATGGAGGGAACAGTGGGATGGAGAGATCAGGTGAATGGAGGATGGAGAGACCTGGAGGATGGAGGGATCAGGTGGATGAGAGAGCAGGGGAATGGAGGATGAGGATAGAGACCAAGGGATGGAGGATGGAGAGACCAGGGGGATGGATAATGGGGGGAGCATGGGATGGAGGATAGAAGGAGCAGGGGGATGGAGGATAGAAGGAGCAGGGGATGGAGGATGGAGGGAACAGGGGGATAAAGGATGAAAGGAGCAGGGGAATGGTGGATGGAAGAAGCAGTGGGATGGAGGATGAAAGGAGCAGGAGGATAGAGGAGAGACCAGGGGAATGGAGAATGGAGGGTGCAGGAGGATGGAGGGAACAGGGGGATGGAGAGATCAGAGGCATTGAGGATGGAGGGTGCAGAGGGATGAAAATCTGAATTACATAGCTTTGGATTGAAATTGGCATATAGGCCACAGAAGTGAATGACGAGACGTAGGGCTGCACCCCTCCCCCACTTCTCAAGCTCGGCCGGCACCTGACAGCAACCTCCCCCCGCTCTCGCCTCGGGTATGCGTACCAGGAAATATTTTTTTACAAAAAAAGCACTGACTACAGGACTAGCTGCCTCAAGTTACCTAGCCCAGCCACTCCCCTCAGCACTGAAGAGCAGCTTTCTGTCAATATTCAGTGTACACAGAAAGCTGCCAATCAGTAGTGTGGGTGGGGTTATACACAGAAAGTTGCCACTCAATGGTGTGGTTGTTATATTGAAAAAGCAGGCAGTGATATGGGTGGAGGCAACCAGAAAGCAGCCAATCAGTGGAATGGGTGGGTGGGGTTATACACAGGTGAACAACTGAGTTTTCTAGATGAACAGCAGATAGAATCACAGTTTTATCATGACTGCTGCACCCAGTAAACATAGTGATACTTTGCTGGATCAGGTTCTCAGTCCCTATATCATGCTGCCATCAGATTACATAGCAAATGCCTGCTGACAGATTTCCTTTAATGGGTTTTACAGTGTTGGAATATTTGAAAAAAAATTTGTATAAAGAAAAGTCCTGGAATCTTGCAAAAACTTTTAAAAGAATCTGTTGGCCCTAGTTTGACTTGAACAAAAATCTGTCCTGCCCAGGGTTGACTGGCAGATGTTGTCTGCCTGTACCAGCCAACTGAGGACCGGGGGGGTTGGGGGTGCTGAGCCCAAGTGAGGAGCGGGGAAGGGGGCGGTGCTGGCACACTGCTGCGTCCTGGCTCCCGCCGTCAATGCAGTGAGTGCGCAGCCGCTCTCACTGGGGGGAGCGCGGCTCCTATAGGTGGACCCAGGCCCCGCCGGCCTGGGGGGCAAATGCCTCCCTGCCACCTGGGCCAGTCCGCTCCTGGTCCTGTTTGTGTTTGAATCACTGAGGTCCTCAGTGTATTGGAAGTGCTTTGGGGGCGTGTCAATGTACTCAGTGTATGGACACATCCCAATGCACTTCAAGTATAATTTGCATATGGCATCAAGTCCCACTTACTCTGGGAAGGTACATTAGATTATATAAGACAGTAGTTATTTTTATTGTTTTACAATATATACAGCCACACCACTGGTTTGATCAGTGAAATGGCAGATCTTGAACTAAAGGGTTAACAGAAAGTGCTGGGTTTCATAGATCCACCGCGCTGACCTCCAGTGAAGACAAACAGAGTGATGTATAAAACTCTGTTTAATGGGTAATTTGCCTACCGGTTTCGTGATTTCAGTTATCACTTCATCAGGGCATCAGGATTAAACAGAGTTTTATACATCACTCTGTTTGTCTTCACTGGAGGTCAGCGCGGTGGATCTATGAAACCCAGCACTTTCTGTTAACCCTTTGGATCCTTACTCTTGCTGGGCACCTGCTGCGACCATAAGAGAGAGCGGAGTTAGTTGGTTGTGACTTGCACAACCAAATCAGGTGAGTCCTTCCACTAAAGGGGGGCACTGAGGTTATTTGTACAAAAGGAAATTACTCTATGTGCGCTCCATTTCCCTTTTTATTGTAGATCTTGAACTAGAAATGTGAGGAATTGATAAAGTGTAATGCAAAATTACATAACCGGTATACGCTCTGTGGAAACCATTGTAATGCTTTGATAAAATGTAGTCTGGATTCAATAGTCATTACACACATGATCATAATGTATGGCAAGAATGGGTTAATTCCAAAGCGTTAATGAGGGAAGTATTCTACTCCCGACTTTTACGCATTTTGGACCATTTGCCATGTTAAAAAAGAGCAGTAATTAGGGTCTAATCACTTTCCTTGTTTCTGGGATGTGCGTGCCTCATAATGATGAATTGCCCATTTGCAAATGATATCATGAAGCTTCTAACAACCTGTGATTCTCGATGACTTTGAGTGAGAGGAGCGCGCAGCGAGACTGGGCTGTCTGTCTGCCAGATGAGAGCTTCACTTTATGGGGGGCTTAATAAAGATCGCTAACGAGGCTTTGATAAAACATCGATGACTACCTCGGCACTGAAAAAAAAGGTTTTTCTATTAGGTGTGTAAAATAAGGATATTTAATTAGGTGTCAGTACTGACCGCAAAATCAGGACTTACCGGATATTCTGAGACAAATTCGAATTAGGGTTTAGCCATGTCCACCCCCGAAGGGTACGTGGTCTTTATAATTGTGTGTATATATATATATATATATTGTATATTTTTTATATGCACTTATATGTATGTTGTCGCCTAGGTGAAGACTGCTTCTGGTATCCTTGGGAAAGGGAAGTGGTTAAGAAAAAGTGCTACACCCCTTATGTGTGGGGTCTGGTTAAAAAACAGGCTTGCAGTTTAGTTTTAGAAGGACTGTCCCCAAATGGAAAGGTAGAATGCAGATCATCCGCTGCGGCTGAAGGCACACTGTCATGCATCAAACACAGAACATGTTTTATGCACGACAGTGATACGAGTGATGTGTGTGTATTTAGGTGTGTGTGGTGTGTGTGCCTGCCTGTATTCATGTGAGTGTGAGGTGTGAGTGCATGTGTGCTGCATGTAAGTGTGATGCTGTCCATGGTGCTGAAGGACCACGGACAGCATTTGTCAGGGAATATAAGCTTCAAGGCTGTCAAAGCCATGGAGTTTGAATTTCACCCTCTGTGCCGGTACAGTAACCAAACATCATCTACTGCTGTGATAGCAGCGGTACAAGATAATTTGTTCAAAAACAGATGATTAATCAAATTTAATGATTTCTGGGCTTTCTGTGGCTATTAACCACATCAGCAGCCTCTGCGCGGGATGTCTGCACAGAGGCTGCTGATGCGGCACATAACCCGGTATTCGCGGGGTTAATAACATGCTGGTGTGGTGGCAGCATGTGTCAAGACAGTATCCTCATTCTCTTGACACATGGTGTCATCACACCATGTGTCTGCAGGGGTTAACACCTAAGTAAAATTTTAGCCGCTAATTGTCAGGTGAATTTTCTGAACATCAGAAGCTGGCGGTAGGTCAGTACGCAATTAGCATACTGTACATTGGTACAGGCTCCTGCATGGAGCTGTCCAAGTTGCTGTATTGACATTCATTACAGTATCCTCCGCTCTGTTACTGTAAATGCGGAGCTGTCCACCGCTATGTGTTCAGCACCACAGCGGCAGGGACAGCTCCTCATTTACAGCAACAGAGCAAAGGATACTGTAATGAATGTCATTACAGCACCTCGGACAGCTCAGGCAAGGAGATGCCGGGTCTGTGCTGTATGTAAATGGCGTACAGCACCTCAGACAGCTCCATGCAGGAGCCTGTACCAATGTACAGCACGCTAATTGTGTACTGACCCGCCGCCGGCTTCTGATGTACAGTAAATTCACCTGACAATTAGTGGCTAAAATTTTACTTAGGTGTTAACCTCTGCAGACACATGGTGTGATGATACCATGTGTCAAGTGAATGAGGACACTGTCTTGACACATGCTGCCACCACACCAGCATGTTATTAACCCCGCGAATACCGGGTTATGTGCCGCATCAGCAGCCTCTGTGCAGACATGCCGCGCAGAGGCTGCTGATGTGGTTAATAGCCACAGAAAGCCCAGAAATCATTAAATTTGACTATTCATCTGTTTTTTTAACTACTCATCTTGTACCACTGCTGTCACAGCGGTACAAGATGATTGGTTACAGTAACGCCACCGCGGGATATTTAAAACATGAGTGCGACTATCACACCGTGTGCTGTATGGGTGCGAGATTTTCTCGCCCCTATAGACGTGCATTGCCCTCTCGCACATGAGAATCGGGTGCAGTCACAGCATGCTGCGACTGCACTAACTTCTGACTCGCAATGCGACTTCAGTACGCGAGACTCACACCAGTCTGCCCTGCCTGATAGGGCAACACTGATCCGAGTGCAATGCGAGTTTCCCTCACATTGCACTCGTGCTAGTCCCTCGCACAGTGTGCCTTCAGCCTGCAGGACGCAGTGGTGAGGAGCCCATCATTTAATTCAGCCAGACCTCCTGGGTCACCCCAGGATTTGGGTAAAAGAATTAGGATGTAGGTCTAGAATGTATGTGAGTGTATTGGTGCTCAACCCCTACCTTTTGCAGGCCCCCAGATAGCAACTGACTCCCTCATTACTAGTTGCGTTAGACATCAACTTTGACTTGGGCGAATGGGTCATCAAAGTGCTTAGTAGTAAAGGAACTTTATCTAAAGGTGACTTTATTGTTCCTCCCTATGGATCCATGTGGGTCAGATAGGGCTGGAGCCAAGAAAGACTATGAGTTTACAGCGAGTTACTGTGGTGTTGAACAGAAAGAGCGAGAGCCTAGATGTAACAGGGTGACGGGAGCTGTCTGCAATAAATTGTATCAATGACCCCAAGTACGTAATGTTAAAGGATTGTGCCATGTTACACAAGAATGTGGAAGAAAAGGTTTATTGGAAAGAGTGATGTAACTTGTCGCTCAAGGGCCCTGATGCAAAAGCTCCAACTGGGCTCCCAATTGTTGCAAATCTTTATTAGCATTAGTCTATTTCTATAGGCCAAGGGACGTTTGGGGCCCCATAGACTCCAGGGCCCTGGTGCGATTGCAACCCCTGCACCATATTGTTGTTACGCCCCTGTTGGAAAGACATATGGACTCTGTTTCTCAAAGTCAATACAGAGTTATACTGTGTGAACAACTCTTGTACTGGGGAGGCAGGCAGGGTCCATGCTTCTAATCCAGGACTACTCCACATCCAAAGCTCGGCCTCACTTTCTACTACTAGAGCTCTGGTGCTGGCCCCTCAACAAGAGTAAGGGACCCCCATATGCATTAGGCTGTCGAAATTACATTCAATTATTAATAAGGAACCAATAGCCAGGACCACTATTCACTACGCTGAGTTTCCCGACCAGCTACTGTGCAGTGAACTCCATGCACACTAGCCCTATCACTTGTATACAGCCATGATGTCATAAAAGGTGATTAAAAGGCTCAATAAGCAGGAGAAATACTGAACTTAGGTCTACCAGATAAGAAGCCATCTACTGGTTTTGACCCCCAAACCACCACCATCAATCATAATATTATGAGATAGGGCTAGGATATTCCATGGGTATACTGTAGTATCAAAGAGGTGACCACTGCTAACAAGGGCCACATTAATTTCCGATG
Source organism: Allobates femoralis (assembly GCA_033576535.1). Taxonomy (NCBI): domain Eukaryota; kingdom Metazoa; phylum Chordata; class Amphibia; order Anura; family Aromobatidae; genus Allobates; species Allobates femoralis. The sequence goes on from JARQOC010000010.1 coordinate 88,966,316, forward strand.
GGATTGCAGAGATCTCAAAATACAACTGAGAATACAATGAAGATTCTTATGGTAGGAGTGTAAGCAGAGATATTGAAAACTACCAGTTACTGATACAGAAAGTATGTAGGTAGATAGTATCATTACAGAATGAAGCCACGAGAAACCGCCTTAAGTTCTCAACATTTGCCCTCGTTATATAATACAATTATCTGGTTATTGAGATTTAGGCTATCAGAAGGACACGTAGGTGTCCGCCCTCCACACACCTATAATCACTTCTTAAAAGTCAATGCACTTGAGAGTCTGTAGGAGGTAATCACAGCATCTATAAGAGTCCTGTAACGATTTGTAGCATAAGTAATACATTTGATCATGAACCACAGAAAATATCTCAACTGTAGAGTTGCCCATTTCAGATAAGAGTGAATAACATAAAATAGTCAGATAGCTGATGAGGATCCCCATCCTTTATCAATGCGAACCCTGGCATCGGAAAGGGTTCCTACCATACTGACCCAAAGTGACCGTGAGGCTCCCAGAAAAATGTGTAGATTGCACAGATTCCTGAAAGAGTTGGATATATACAAAAGCCTCTGGAAACCACCCTGAAAGAAGCATGCCTGGAAGATCTCTTGTTTGATGCTGGAAGATCGTGCCATCACAAAGCCCCAAGATCCAAACCCACATTCAGGGGATGAGAAGCTGAAAAGTGGGCTGTAGCTATGCCACATGGTCTTCCCATGCTGAGCTCAAGCATGGACAAAAGTTTACAAAATATGACTCCAAATTTTGGGCATTTCATAAAGCCCTCAAAATACGGCTGATAGTTATTGGCTGGTAGATATCTCGTCCATCTCTCTCATACCAGGAGCACCTTCTCCTCCACGTGCTCTGTGTTCACTATGAAAGAACCGCTGCCAAACACATGCGATGGCGGTTTCTCTACTAGAGAAAAAAAAGGATCGGGAGTCCGAAATCAGACGCGCCATATCCTGCTTCTATCGGATGACGATAATTAGCCTTTAGCAGTCATGGCTATTAATACGGTAATAAAGTATACAAATATGAATTCTATTTTTATATTAATTTTAACTTGGAAAAAAAAGTGACAGGTTTTATTAGATTCAATACTACTTTTAGGGGAAAATGGAGCTGACATGCAGCATTACAAGCTGGATTTTGCCTACTCTTCTGTAGATCTAGGTGGTCTTTTGAATGGAAATCTTCAGGAAATATGATATAGATTTAATTCCTATTATTATTATAGTAATATATTTTTTCATAAATGAATACTATAAAATAAATTCTTGAAAAAAAAAAAATTGACAGGTCTCATTGGAGGTAACTACTAATGGAGGTTCTATCTGAGGTCTAGGATAACAGCTGGCGAGGATCCAGTAGGGGAGAGTCTTTGTGTCTCCACCTGATGCACCAAGGTTCGCCGCTCTGCGTTGTGGCCGCGGCATTCCAACGGTTTTGTTTAGCTTCTCATCAACAGGCTTTGCTTTTGTGAGCGGACAAGTGATTTCAGCATGCGAGGCAGCTATAATGGCCTGACTGACAGCTCAGCCAGATAAACACCGGAGAATAACAGACATGGGAACAATCTAGGTATTCATGATCTCCACTCGACCGGGTTAAAAGGATTTGCCAGCCAAGGGCACAACACTTCAGGCTAATTTGCTCAACCAAAAGCACTGCCAAAGTATGACTAGAAAACAGATGACGAATAATGAGGAGCCACCGTCCAATGTGGGACTGACGGCTATTTCTATGAGGACAGGAAGCAAAGTATAAATGTATTTTTTTCATCAAGTAGGAAACAATGCAACAGTGTAACAATGCCTGTCTTCACAACTTGTAGATACCAGGGGACAGGTGACTACATTTCTGATACTATACAGGTTGACATAAAAGACCTGGCCTGGATTAAGGAAAGGGACATATTGGTCCGTCTATGGCGCACTCTTATGGTGGATAATGTAACCGCTTTAATGTGATCAACTATGAAATAAAACAATATGGAGGTAAATATTACCCTGAACAGGTGTAACAGTGGGGACACTTGCATCTTCTAAGTGGTCAACCCCACCATAAGACCAAATTCAGATGGCTGTGTGTCATCAGTATTGACCCCAACCTGACAGCCTTATATATACCTATGAGGCCCTCAAGTTTGGATTAGGAGACATGCAGCTGGTCTGTGCATCACCAACTTTGCTCAGACCGTGAGATGCAGATGTCTGAATTCAGCCTTAAGGACACAATACTTAAATGTTGGCCAAATATGACAATATCAACAGTGTAATGTGTATTTGGGCACAGTCTGAATGATGGTCAGAAGAGATGTCGATTGCATATGACTCACCCAGGCCAGAGGACTCAGATCTCAGGCGCAAGCTGGAAGTCACGGGTGGCGGTGCCAGAGTCTGTGGCCCTGGTGGTCAATGAAAAATGGAGAAAGTAAAAATAATAAAAACAAGAAAGAATTGTTTGTTTGTGACCTGTAGGGTCCCGGTGATGGCACCGGCGCTGCGAGAACCTTCGGGGTGATGGACAGCAGCCACATGTAGTAGCCCTCTACAGGTATGGCGATGTCCCGGGGTGTTTGAAGTAGGAATGGTGAAGTACGGCAGCACAGTCAATGTGGAGCAAGGTAGGTAGATCATAGTTCATAGAAAGAAATCACCGACACGCTGCTCACTCTGAACAGGTACTTTACTCTGGTATTCTGCAGGGTTACAGGGTAATGCAGTTCTCTGTGCAGAGTAGTGGACCGAGTGGTTCTGGCAATGAGCAATGTCCCTCTGAAGCTCCATTGGTGTTCCTTCTCTATCATGCTCTCTGTCCCTTGCTCTGCCGCCCTGCACAGATCCCACTTGTGAGACCAGGCCCATCGGGTGATATGGGAACCCTGTCTCTCTCCAGAGGTGAACCCAACCCAGTCTAGTGCTTCTGGTGGGGACCGTGCTTGGTGTAGGGCAGTTGGGTCGTGCTCCTAAGAAGTCATCAACCACTCTGGGTTTGTGGTTCAGTGATTCAGCCGCTGAGCCACTTCGGAGCCAGTACACCGGTTTGGACTGGGCTAGGGTATTCAGTTGCCTTCTCTCTCTTGGCCACTTTCTCTTCTGGGTCACCAGGTTGCCCTCCCTGTTAGCTTCACTTCTGCTGTTCTGTTTCTCTACAGCTTCTCCTTCTTGTCTCACCCTTGACTAATTCCTTGCTGTTTTCCCACTTGTTTTATAAGCTAGCTTCTACTCCCACCGGAACGGTTACCCTAGTAACAGGTAGTCTGATTGGCCCCCTATTACTAGGTGTCGCATGTGGTGCTAGAGCTCCAGGCTTATTCTACTCATTACCAAAACAAAGCATACTGCACTTTCAGTCAGGGGTGCAGTACCCTTTTGTAGCGCACTCTTAGCGGGGCGCTACACTCCCCCTTGGGAAATTACATTTGTTCCCAAGTGTCCAGTCTACCCTACCCGGTACAGAGTGAAGTTTTTAATTATGCATAAAAACAATAAAACACTTTTAATAATAACAGGTATTCTTAAATCTTCCTGTCCGGGAGGTACTATATCTTTAAACGTAGCGAAATAAGATAACCGATTCCGTTTAATTGGTAATTGTTTAACTATTGCGGACCCAGTGGCTACTATCACTGTCTTTTCCAATGTCCAGGTTATCACTGGGCCGCTGCACACATTATCACAGCACGCAATAACAATAAGAAAAATCAAAATGTCCTCATGAAAGTCTATGGGCATTCAAGCAGAAAAAGCAAGGCAATGTACATTATTTACATTTTACGCATGGTAGTGAGTTCTTTACAGTTCACATTTGCGCACTCTTAAGGCGTACCAACCTCTAGGGTCTGCATGTCTTTCATAAGAAATCATGTCCTGCCTGTACAAATCACGATCCGGGGGTCCTTTTGGTAGATGTGATTCCACATTCCGACGTGAAACAAAAACCTCCTCATACAGTCTTTCCTCTCTCGCAAAACCCCAACGTTATCAAGGTTAAATGTTGTCACTATACCTCGTTTACGGTGCTTGGAGCTATGGGTGGTTGGCGACAGGCCTCCGCTATTATTTGTAAGTTCTCCATTTCACGGCCCACCACTCGTCTCTGCGTCGCTGCCTTTCCGCTTCATCCGACGGTAAGAAGTGCACAAAAACACATTGCGATTTGAGGTGCTGTTGTTGTGCTGAGTTTGGCAGTAGCTTTCCACAGTTGTTCTCACATTACTACCGCTGGTCATTGGGGTCGCTGCTACACCCCACCAAGCTACCCGGGCTTCAGGTGACTATTGCCCGGAGGGGGGGTTCAGTGCTGGATCCTCCTCCTCCTCCTCGGAGCCCGACTGTTCTGGTTCCTCGCCCTCATCGGGAAACTGGTAGTCATCATCATCTTCTTGCTCAATGGCCTCAAATACTAGTCTGGCTCCTCGGTAGGTGGCTGTTCCTCTTCCCGCTCTGGGTCTGCTGGGTCATCTAATTCAGCCGCCACTTGGTCGTCCTCTTGCGGGGGCTTCATGGCTGCCCGCCTCTTCTACTTTCGCAACTGTGGATAGCACCAGGTCCTCACCGGTAACCGGGTGGGTCTCAGGTAACTCATTCCTCACCACTGGCTCCACGTCTGGACAGCTGGTCTGCCTCTGCATGGCCGTGCGGCGTAGTTTGTAGGCCACGTTGGTGCTCCGGCGCTGTATAGTCCACTCAGTGTTCTGCAGGAGTTGGACTCTTAGATCTTGGAGCGCGGTCTCCCAGAAGGACGGGTCCCCATCGATGGTGTGGACAGAGACCAACTGTGGCTAACTAATGGTGGCGCGGGCCTCTTCCTTCTACCTCCTGCATCAGTTCTCTTAACCGGATGGCTGCCATGCTTTCTTCTCCAAAACCCGTACCCGTTGTAGCTGCGCAGGTTATGGTAGCAAAGCTCCTTGCAAAGACCCGCCACACCCTCTTCCTTTTGTTTTAAAGTCCATGAGCGGGCTAAAGTCTCTGGGCCGCCCCCTTGGTTTTTCCTTAGCATATATATATATCATCTTTTTCCACCCTCCTCCTATTCCTATAAAGCCAGAGCTGTCAATCAAAAAATAAGAGGGTGGAGCTAGATGGGAAAAAGTAGCAGGGAAGGTGCACTGAACTGCTTGGCCATGGGGAGGTGTACTGGGGGGTGCTTGTGCTTATTTTGTACAGTCATTTTGTGCTGATCGTGGCCCTTTGAGCTAGAGGTTTTCTCAACTTTTTAAACAAGATCTTTTTTTTTATCTGTTTTTGTTTTGTGTCAGAACGTACCCTATGCAGTAACTAGGGAAACAAATTCTATAACATTTGAGCTATATAGAGTCACAAACTATATGAATTTCACTGCTTTGCTAATGACAAAAAAAAAAAAAAAAAAACAGAGTGCTGAGCTCGGACTTAGATATTGCCTGTCGCCAAAATCCCTCGGCTAGCTCTGTTCCTCCAAACTACAGAGATTGCAGAATAGGGGCTAATCAATAATTCACTACAAAATTGCTATTTCTTTTTTCCAGAGAGAAATAAAACAAGAAAAAAATTGGGTTTTATTTTTTCCCTTTTGAGAATTCAGTGCACCAGCAATTATAAGACATAAGTGCGTAATTAACGACTGGCTGCTCTGTAACTCTACTAGCCCATAAAACCACAAAAGGAGCCACATCGTGTCTCAAGACATACACCGGAGCATAACAACATTCACTAGAGTCCTATAATCAGCCAAATGAATAGGGTGAAGATTTTTAGGTAATTGACCCAAATTGGATCAACGACAAAAACAAATGTTATATTATTAGGCGAGAAACCATGATACTCCTCCTTCTTATTTGGACAGATTCAGACATCCATGTTTTATGGTCCAAGTACGGAACAACCATGGGTCTCCTAACCTAACAGCCTTATAATATGTTTGAGGCCACTGAGTTGGGGTTAGGAGTGGCCATCACGATCCGAACTGTGATAATCGGACATCCATATGAGGCCTTTATCCTGAAATAAGGGGGCAAACGAAAGCTGCCCCTAGACATGTTTGGTGGTGATTTATCTCTGGGTGAACAAAGCGATGTGGCATATGTTGATTGGGCACGTCCAATTTCTGCCAAACTATCAGCTGGCTGAAGCTCGTATACATTTGACATTGATCAAACCTGTTGATGTCGGATGGCCAACATTAGTCTAATGTGTATGTGACCCGCCGTGGGATACCCAGTTCCAGGTGTTATAGTTCACAGGGGATGTCACAGGGTCTGTTGCCCGGTCCCGTAGCCTGGTGGTCGCTGAAAAAGGGGAACAGTCAATAAAAATAGTGACTCGTGCTACCACCTACGGCTCCGGTAATGTTACCGGTGCTGCAGAATAGACCTCCGGGGTGATGGTGAAGCAGCAAGATGGTTTTGCTCCCCATAGGCGGAGCGGGATCCCTAGGGCAGTAGTGGATGATGGGAGTTGTGAAACAGTTTATGGAGGGAGTAGGATCAGGGGTCGCAATAACAGTCACACACAGGGTTGTTGTTTTCGTACCTTTACTGATGTTGATGTTCAAGGTTAAGTATCCAGGGTACTGTCTGGGTGGTCTGGAAGCAGTTCAGGATCTCCACATCCAATGAGTTATGAGGCCTCCCTTATACGCTGTATGTGTGCTTTAGCCCTGGGCTGTCTGAAGCTAGGCCTTGACCCTCTCCTGTGTCCTCACTTGTATGGCAGGCTGTGAGAGCCCTGCTGCGGGCACTGCTAGATCCACCACAGTCCCTGACTCTGCTGGGTGCTGTGCCTCAAGTGCTGTGCCAGGAGACTTGAAATCTCCCTGGCCTTCGGTCTTTACTGCTAGGCTGACTGGACCTGTGCAGTCTCGGACTCCGGTGTCTGGGCTGTTGACTTAGCTCTTCTGGAGCAAACTGGCATGGCGCCGCTCTCCTTTGCTAACTTGCCTCGTCTCCGACCCTCACTCTTGGGTCCCTCACACGGGCTAGGCTCACTCACTGGCATTGGCCTCACGTGGCACCGTTCACCAGGATGTCTTCCTCAATACTGCTATGTACTGAACTGCCTAACCCAGCCCCTAGGCTTCAATTTATAGGGGACTTTGCGTGAAGGCAGCAAGTAGAGCTCCCCCTTCAGGTCTGGGGTGGAAGGTGTTGTGTGTAAGTTTACCTGATGTGGAAATCCTTCCCTGCTCCAGGTGTTCCTGTGGCAACAGAACCGTGGAGTGGGGTGCCACACATTGGGGCCTCAAAAGTGGGTTCATCTGTTGTGTGAACCTTGACAAGCTGCCAAATTATTGTCAACTGGGGTTTTCTGGGGTTGACCAACCAATACATTCAACTCTAATTATTCGTTGTATGCCTTAAGACACAAATACAAATAAGATAATAGGACTGTCATGCCAAAAATGGCAAGATTGGATGGTTTTGCCTTAAAAGACTGTTGAGTTTGAGATAGGAGATCCACGTCCAGACCATGCATCACAGTCCATATTCTGAATCAATGAGGTCTTAGTCAGTGTATGTACGTCCCCCTCCGGAAACCACTGTAGATCACGGCAATTTGCAGTAAACTATAAGAGGAAAAGAAGGGCGGCACTCACCGGGTAAACGAGAAAGACCTTTTATTCCAGAGTTCCGGAAACAAACAGGGTGCAGGGAGGGGGCAAGAGGGGGCAAGAGGAGCCGCCGGACTACGGCACCGTTTCGCGACGCGTGTCACTTCTACGGGTCCAGGCACCAACTATAAGCTTTTTGCCTAGCTGTTTCTGGCTGCATGATAAAAGAATTGTATGCCTGCATGAACCTGAATATGCAAATAGAGTCTGTGGAGCCTCGGTTAGGAGTCTCAAACACAGGACTAGCCATACATCCCTCCAGGGAAGGACCCAGCCAAGGGGTGGCTCCTTGCGGAGAACACCATAACCACCATATGAAGTGGCCCTATAAGTCAATATCCAACTCTTTTACAAGTTTACAGATATGACAAGGGAATACCAAGGCCAGGTATGCATGAACCTGAAGTCACGCGTAGTATAAAGCCTGGAATGGTCTTAATCAATGTTCTCCAACCCAAGGCTCTCCAGTTATTCGAAGACCAACAATAGTAGCATACTGGGAGCTGCAGAGGTGTAAAAGCTGGAGAACCCCAAGTTGGTGACCGTAGATTTAGATAAAGGCAAGCATAAAGGGCATTAATTAAACACTGAAAAATTCTGAAAGCAAATGCATATTGTCAACATTTCCTTGTATATTTCCTAATGATGTCTTGCAGTGAAGTGGACAGAACAGTCTGAAATGTTACAAAATAGGATGAAATAGGCAGGAGGGGGGCATAATTTTAGAATCTGAATTTCCCTGAATTAACGATTATATGATCATGCAGAAGCAACATCTTATTCTAATTACAGGACCTCATTTACAGTACATATCGGGAATGACGATAATCAGCTGAATGGATAATAGCACGTGGTCCTAGAGATGGTGCTGCACTAGAACCAGCCCTGGAAAGTTTATGATAGCAAAGAATTGGGCCAAATTAAATGGGGGCAAAAGCAAGATGGAGGGAATGTTCCACTTGTCCATTACAAAAACCTCTAGATGATCTTTTTCACTCTCTAGCTTCAATTATATTCACTTGCAAAAATGTGTGATACAATGCACATAGAGAGTTGGTCCAGGTTGGTTATGGGGAAATATTGTATGAGATATCCTAGGATAAATTTCTTCTAAACTGGTCAAAAGAGGATTTAGGCTATTAAAAAATCCCTCCAAAACTTTACCTATGCCAAGAGGATCAGTTGCGGCATGTTGTATCTGAAACATCAAGTATTTATTATACCTGCTGACTTTTGAGAGAAAGCGTCAAGGATGGGTGTTTAGGGGGTTGTCTGGCGAAAGCAAGTTATCGCATATCCAAGGGATAAGCCACATGGGTTATTAAAGTCCCCAATTTTTTCATATTTATTTTCGAGTGCTTCCAATTTTTGAACCTTATTCACTTTATTTGTGGGATAGGTGAGAACATGATGATTGGTGGCGAGTTCAGTTGAGGGAGTTAGCCAGATTAGGATTTTAGAGGATGAATAAAGTGGTAGTGCTTATGCTGGACTGCTGCTCCATTCATTTCAGGAGAGGCTCCCAAGCGCTGCTCTTGGGTTCTTCTGGCAGCCCCACACAGCATCGACGGAGTGGAAGTTGCGTGTCCAACCTGGTGCTCCATTTTGTAACAGGGATAAAAATTCCCCTATCTGAAAATCAGTGCTGTTCTCTACAGTTGGACCTTCACCGTTCATTGCGTTATCACCTTTTCTGCAGGTAGTTGATAGATTGTTTTCACTGGAGAACCCCTTTAAATTTGTCATTTTTTTTATTCCCCACATCCTGGAACCCCACTATTCCGGGAAGTCCCAGATGATTTACCAACTCCTCCGCAATGTCAAGAGGACTTCCCTTAATCCTGGATGCTTCAGGCGAGTTGGTTGATATGGGAGCCATTTCAGTTTTGTCTGGGGCCAGCAGTGGGATGTGGCTGCTATTTGTGAATCCAAAAGAACTGGGAATTCACAATAAACATGAGAGGACAACACAACCGCCCCCCTTCCCCAAAATTGCAAGTAATACGAGAGTGACGGCGTCAATCAGCTATTGAAATTGCCTAATTTTTATCGTTTAAGTTGAAGCAGTGATTTAGCAAACCCAGAAAACCCACACAATATGTATATGAAAGGTATAAAAACAACAACAACCTAGAAATAATGAAAACCACTGTACAAACGACCACATCGCATCTGCTAATATCCACCGAGGCTTCAAAGTATCAGATAACACTCAGAAAAATAAATTCCATAAAATGCAAACTCCCACACTGAATCATGTAGGCGGTTTCATCTATTAGACCACCAAAACTAATATTACTGCAATGGCTTCATTACTTTCATATTGAGTAGCTTATTATCCTTGTAGATCCCCCGGGCCCACAACGCAATAAACGCCGTTAGGAAAAAAAAAAAGAAAAAAAAAACAAACACATAATATCGGGCTGCAAATTCTATTATCCATCAGATCTAAAAATAAAGTTAATTGTTATTATATGTAAAATAAAAAAATGTTTACGGTTAGAGAGGAGCTGACCCCGCAGAATGTTTTCCACCTGCAATTATAAGTCAGCAACCCACACACAGTCACACACCACACTGCCGGTGACAAGGGATCAGCCCGGTGACTAACTGCATTTACAAGAAATCACTAGATTTCTTCTGGTAAGTCGGCTGTCATTGCATCAACATGCAGAATATGCAGAATCCATTCTGGTTCATGAAGTCAAAGTCATCGGTGCCGCAATACCAGACTATAGAAGAGGAGGAAGTCATAGAGATTCCCGGTGATTTTTGTTTGCACCACAGATATCCATCCTATAGGCTCAAAATGAGTCACCCATCTTTGCAATAAACAATAAAAATGAACAATGTACATATCTCAATAGAACTAAGGCCAAATGCACATCACATCTTGGCCACACGTCTGGATCCATGAAACACGGGATTCAAGGAGATGTGCTGACGGGTCACAAAGTCCTCTGTCTGCCCTCATTTTCTGAATCCGCACTGCCAATGGACAAGATGTGAAGAGGACAAGCCAGGTAAGTACATTCCAAGTAGTTTATTTGGTCTATGCATTTTGAAATATAAACTACTTCTTAAGGACAGAAACTAATACAAAGTTTCTGTCCTGGAGTAGCAGTTTTAGTAGTTTTGGTTCTGAAGAGGTTTATTCTTTGAAAAGCATAGACCAAATAAATGACTTGTAATATACTTACCTGGCTTCTCCTCTTCACATCTTGTCCATCGGCAGTGTGAATTTTAAACCTGCATCTCCACTTTTCTATCTCTGTAATCTGAGGGGGTCACAGTAACCACATCTTTGAGCGAATTCATGTGGTTGTGGGTACTCAACCCCCACCAGATGAGTCTCTGCAGTTCAGCATTTTCTCACAGATAAGACCCTATTGAACTTGTTTTTCCTTTAGTGTCTTCCTTTGACCTAATTTTCTGCAGTGACCAAATTTTTTTTAGGCAAGTACCATAACATGGAGGACTGATTTTTTTTGTGCCCGTCTGTAAGACCCAATGAGTCACTGACATGTGATTAACACATGATGTGAACCCAGCCTTGGCTTCTCCAAATTCACTATAAAATCCCACTTTTAGTGACTACTGCAGTTAGTGACAAGTGTCTTTGTACTCTGTGGAGCCCCTCTGGCTGTTACGACTTGCTGTAAATGTGATGCATAGACAAATCCCAGTTATGTTTTGTGTGCAGGCTCTGCCCAAATTCACCAAAGATATTCTATGGTGTTCAAGTCAAGCAACTGTGAGGAAGCTGACGTTTGGGAGTCACTGGAACATCAAATTGGACAATGAACCCAACCATTCGCCAAAAGCCACCAAGGCATGGTTTCAGAAAATGTCCTGGAAGATACAGGAGAGGCCATCAAAGTTGCCTGACTTCAACCGTTTAGAGACTCTCTGGTGAGATTTGAAGGTGCAGCAGCGAACCGAAGAATAATAGTAACGGGAGGCCACTGCCTATGAGGAGTGAGCTAAGATTCCTCAAGAACGCTTCCAGAAGCTAATGACCAGCTATGCATCATGTTTACAGCAGGTTATAACACCTAAAGTGGGCAGCGGATCATAACAGTCTGAGGAGCATCAGGTTATAACTAGAGATGAGTGAACCTTTTGAAGTTCAGGATCAGCTCTATTCACCAAACAGGCATATGTTTGCCGAATAGATCGGTGAACAGTTCGTTAAACGTCCGAACCTCATTCAAGTTACAAGTTACTGGGTGGCAAAAACAACGACATAGAAAACACTTTCATAGGGGTCCCAAAGCTGCCAAACCCAGCTCAAACTGTTTTTGAACTGTGAACGAACATAGAGGGTTTGTGTAGGTGTAATAAATATGTGGACGACAGGGATGTATTTGTGTTCTTTTTACAAATTAATGATTTTTCTCAGTGTGGTGTATTATTTACTTAGAGGTTCATAATGGCCGGCTGTTTATGATGAACCATATAACCATGTTATGTTGCCCCCTTATTTCAGGATATAGGCCTCAATTGAATGTCCGATTATCACAGTCCGGATCGTGATGCCCCCGCCTAACTCAGAGGCCTCAAACATATTTACCATATGTTTATGATGGTGTAACATCGGCTCGACATTATGAACCCAGAGTTTAGTGGCAGCAGGCAAAATTCAGCTGGCATTAACCCCCTACTACCCAGCCTGTCATATCCACAGGGCAACTGTAAGAGTCGGGTACAGCACCAGAGAATGATGCTACTATGAGAGTGCCATTTTCTGGGTGGCTGCGGGCTGCAATTCGGAGTGGGGGGGGGATGCTTGGGTCTCCCCAAGCTGAGGATTCCAGCCTGTACCTGCCTGCTGTACTTCTACTGGTGAGCAAAAATACAGCAGAGCCCCATCAAAATAATGGGCATGTTATTTTTATCTGAATTGCTAGCAGATAACTGTAGAAGAGGTGGCCACACACACCTCTGACCCTCTGCAATAATATGGGTTTACGCTAAAAAAAAATACCAATAAAAATAAATAATTTTAAAAAATATATTCCAACAAAATAAATAAATAATAAGCTCTCTTAAATGGATTTAGCATGGCATGTCAAGGAACATGGCACAGTATATATTTTTATGTATTCTCACAGTCTATATGCTTTGTGTTGTATGGGCCAAGAGAGGGCTATCAGCAGCCTATTATGAATCTGTTCTAGTCAGGTCCATAGTCCGGCCATCTATATGAAGGCTAGCTTCATATTTTAAGGTCTTATCATTTGTAAGGTCCTACCCTATACCATTTACAAGATAGATGTACTGCTATATGGCAAAGGCAAAGGAACCTTTGGCCCTTGTCCAGCACCAAACCCCAGCATTACATATGGATAAACCCTTGAACAGGTCTAGGTTGCCCATTTGCCATTGTTTGGCGAATCTTTACTTAATCAATATCTTTAGGGACAATTACTTCTCCAATGTGATGGGTTATTCAAGATACTTTTGTAAATATTCCTGAAACGCTAAAAAAAAAAAATCAAGGTGTGGGGCCGGGTTCCCTTTAATTGGATGGGGCCGGCAGGAGCTCCTCGGAGAGCCGATGCGTAGGGATTTAGTATTTAGTTCCTTTGTTCTCAGGATCAGTAAGGGGCCCAGAGGTTAGACTCCCTCCATACCCAGCTATCCTACCTAAATTCTATTGCTTTCTGAGATGGAAAGTACCCGTTTAAAAACACTGAACAGCTTACTGTCAGCGAATGAAAGCAATCACAGGCTGAAATCCCATGATTTGACAAAAAAATATTAATAATAAAGTAAAAAAAGACAAATCCGCCTCCAGTGGAAACAAAACTCACTGATGTCAGATCTTCCATGGCTTTATCTTACACCATCAGCGTGAACATGTCGGATCCTATAACTACTGTGGTGTGCGCAGGCCTATATTGATTGTTGGTTATCTGCTATCTATATGTATCTTTCCGGTGTGAGAGAAGTCATTCTATTGTCTTAAATACATAGATGGAATATGTACAATGGTCACATCTTAGATCATTCTCCTCCTTCAGAGAGATCATATTCATTTGCAGACCTAGGCAAAGTGTGGCCCGTGGACAATATGCAACACTATTACTGTACTGGTGTGACTCAAATCCCGGGACAGCCAGAAGGCAACATACAGTAGCATCCTGCCAGACATATCAATTTTACCAGTATCTGTATACTCGGGATACAGATGCGGTGAACAAAATTAATCATCTCCCTCTTCCATAGTTGAGTCTGTGACTCTGAGAGCGTTAGCTGTGACTCCACACACAGAGCAGTGAAAGTTAAATTGGTATCTTTATTATTATTATTATTTTATTTGCATCCTGGGAAATTGTGTGCAAGGGGTCTGTGTATGAGGTTATAATACAATGTGGGGGGCTGTGCAGTTAAAGAATACAATGTGGGGGGCTGTGGGGGAGATATAGTACTATGTGGGGTATTGTTTGGGAACATAATACTGTACAATATGGATTTTTTGGGACATTCTGGGTATATAAAACTATGTGGTGCTGATGTCTGGAGACATTACACTGATCGGGGGGCTGTGTGGGGATATAGTACAATGTGGTGGCTGTATGGGGGGCTGTGTGAAGACTGTGTGTGAGGGATTGTGTGAGGACATAATACTGTGCAATGTGGACAACAATCAGTGCCAGTGGCTGTGTACGGATATAATACTATGTGGAGACTATGTGGACTATGTTGGTGCAGAGTGTGGATTTAATGCTGTGGAAGGGGTTGCATGGGACATCATACTGTGTCGGGGGGCTTTGTGGGAAAATTATACTATATGGAAGGACTGTTTGGAGATATACCATGGACATCTGTTACAAGTTAAAAACACAGACTCTGATAGCACAGGAGCTCGGTACACCCTTAAGGCCCAGTTACAAGCTTTAAGGTCGTTTAGATATCACCAACGATCTCGGTCGTTAGGACATCTTTTTGACATCGTTTGTGAAATGTCGCACGTGTAGATATCGTGGACGATGTGTCGAGCGGCTATCGTCGCACAACCCAGTGAACGATACTTGTTCACTGCTGTGAATAGGAGATGTCATTAACGACATCGTTATCGCGGTGTCACACACAATGATGCAGTTTGGCTGATCGAGGATCGTTTGATTTGAGAACATGTTCTCAAATCTGTGATCAACGATCCAACGATTTATTGTAGTTGTATTGCGGTGTTACTCGCAACAACATCCTAATGATGTCATTTTAACGACGCTTAAGCGATATCGTTTCACGATCTCGTACTGTGTAACTGGGCCTTTAGTGTGGCCAAACAGTTAAGTGCACTTTCCCATCTACTTGTTTTCAATTCATCTTTGTCAATTTCCTCTTCTCTTCATGAGCAGATGACCACTTATAGTCACCACAATCATCACGTGTTTGCCCCCATTGGGGTCTGCACGTTGGTCTAGACCTTATCGAGCAGTACATCTTGCCGAACCCAATGCAGTTTGATCAATTCATCAACGCCAATTTGAATCCATCGCCTTGTTCAATCTTAGTGATTCTTCGAACAAACAGTTTTTTTGATGACCAGGTTATACTGGTATATTTTCAATGGCTTCCTCATTAGCAATATTAAATAAGCATAGAATGCAAATATGGAGTAAAAAAAGTCACAGAACGTGGAAAAACTCAGCCATTACCAGCGAGAAATGTTTTGAGACTCTTGCACGACACATGATTTGTGAGGTTCCATTAGGGCTGAAATACTTAAATGTGCAATCAACACATCCTTCAAACAAACGCGTTTTACACTGAGGCACATTTTCCATTCCAGCATACTAGGTATACATGCAAATAAACACATCACCTAGAATTTAAGCATGTATGCAGAGATGACAAATGGTGTTTAAAACAGGATACAAGTGTTTATGTAACACTATATCTGATGAGGGTTTACATACTTTCCCGGCTTCCAAGTCAAGTCCTCTCATTTTTCAACATGTTTAATGAAGAAAATATTGTGATTCAACATCGATGAGCCCATTAATTATTTTGCAGAATTATTCATGAATAGGATAACAGGTATTTCTTACAGTAGAGCTCTTAAAGGGGCCGTCAGGTGTTGCACTTATTGGGACGTCATACTCTACAGAGGTGGTTCCCCCTTTCTGAACCTACATGCATCATCCAGAGCAAACAACAACTACAAAGCTCACCTCCCTATTTGGAAGATCCAGTATATCAGTGTGTTATACATCGCAGAGACCTTATAATAAAGAGGGATTGTTCAAAGCGGGTATTTAAAGTATGCGGGGGAGGAGAAGGGATTTGATTTTGAGAATCTCTACTTTTTTTAATTGGTCAAATGGCTTAAAGCTATTAAAAAGTGACCCCAACAATCAGAAGTAATTATAAGGAATGCAGCACAGAACATTTCAAATGTCAGGGTCCAAAAATGGACAGCAATGTCAGGATTGGCCATGAGGCTGTGGAGTTCGGACATTGGACATGTGAAACTATATCTTTCATTTACCCCAGTCCTGCTAAAGGGGAAGCTATTCATTATATACTGGCCATTAAAATCTGTCCAAGATATGAGGATCCTAAACAGGACCTACTCTATAAACTAAAGATTTCTTTAAAAAGGTAAATAAAAATGGGTTTTCAAATCAGACACCCCCTTTAAAGTATCTGTTATGCACAAACATGCACAACTACCAACAAGGACACAGACTGTCCACTAATCAAATCCCATCAAAAGTGCAATGTAATGGGTTCCCTCTTTATTCTTTTTTCTAGTTCAGAATCATTATGATCTCTCTGATGAGTAGCCTGGTAGTAGCCTTGGTGACAAAAGCAGTTTACCTTAGCCAGACTGACCACCAAGTACCCAGAATGGCTGATCTACCAATTAACCCAGACCAACTAACTCACCAAGCACCCAGACCGATTAACTCACCAAGCTCAATTTACCACTAAGCACACAGACCAATTAATCACAAGTACAGACAGGCAATGCCACACCAGACCAGTTAACCCACCAAGCACCCAGATCAATTAGCCCACGAACACCCAGACCAAATAGCCTGCCAAGTGCCCAGACTGGCTGATCCACCTAATACCCAGACCGATTACCCCCCAAGCACCCAGACTTGTTGAGCTGCTAAGCATCCAGACCAATTAATGCACACCAGCACCCAGACCCATTAAGCCACCCAGTATTCAGAGCAGCTGATCCGCCAAGCACCAAGACCAATTCATCTGTTTTTTTAAATAGGACGACTTACGCTAACTAGTTTAGCATATGAAAGTTGGAAACAAGGTGGAAGGTTAAGTTTCCAAAAACCTGAAGTTGACCACCTTGCTATGATTGCAAGGGATTTTCTGGTCTAAAAAGTTATCTCCTACCAACTGCATAGTTGATATCTATTTAATCAATGTGGGTTTGATCAATTGGACCCCAATGGAATGCCAAAACTTGAGTGTTGTGTTTCCAATTTGCTCTTTACTGCATGACCACGTACCAAGAGGAGATGAATGGAGTGGTATGAAATTTATGCCCTTTGCCACTTCATTTAGGTCTACAGCCCTGATGACGGATAGTCTAACACAAGGCTTGGCTATGTATGTGTATTTATTACAACCATGTGCATGCATAATCTGAAGCGCTCTATTCAACTCTTCCTGGCCACAATTTTATGGTAAGGACTACAAGTACATGGAGGTTAAAAATAAATGGTGGTCGGTGAGGATCCCAATTGTGGGACAAACATGGATCAAACCATATGCATATATCCATGAGATAGGAACTAGTCGTAGCTGAGCAAGGACCATGGTTCAGAAGCCACATCTGTCACAGTCAGATCAGATCCCTGTGAACCTCCTTCAGCCTCCGGCATCCCAGGAGCCTCTTCTGAATAGATGGCTCGCCAGGAATACCAGCAGGTAAGAGGAGCTTCACAGGGGTCTGGTACTCAAGTCATGGACTCAAGTCTAGAAACAGCTTCTCAAAGCTGGAACACACCTATTAGGCCTCACCCGAATTGCACCCTAAGGATGTAGCCGTGTATTCACTAAGATAGAGCTGATTTTTCTCTACTACAATACTCCTCAAACAAACAAGATCATATCACATAACTGTCCTGATAATCCATTTGTGAAATGTCTACATTTACTAAGTTCTTCACTTACAGAAGCCCAATGAGATTTCTTTATGTCTGTTCTCATTCAACTTGTGCAAGTAATAAACCGTAATGAATTTTTTACAAGAAAAAAAGCCCAGATAATACCAACAAAAGCATAAAATAATATTAATACCAACAACCACAACATAAAAGACTCCACAAAGTAATTAGATTTTCCTACGTTAAATGAGTTCAACAATTAAGGTGCCGTTAACGGTAAAGAAGTAGCCTCTCAGGTTTCAGAAAAAAAATAACAACGCCCGTTAGGATGGAAATCCATTAATATTTAATAATAAAAAGGAGGAAACATGTCAATATGTGTTTTATTTGTGCGAAGTTTTAATGGGTTCTCCGTGTTCTGAAGACAGGAATGTTGTACGCTCAGGGGAAAAGTGAGGAAACACTTCATGCAAAGGGAGGCAGCATTTGTACTTATGACTCCCCGAAATACACCAGCTCTGCAGAATATTACAGGCCAGATTAATAAATAATTATCCATGAAATTGTCTTTCACATGGTGCTGGAGAGGAAATTCTTTAGAGGGGGAACCTTTAAATGAACATCTTACATTAACTAAAAAAGATCTCATAAGTACATGACTTTAAAATGGGATACACAGGACAATTCTGAAGCAGTTTCCCTTCCAAAAAGCTTGTATACACACCCTTATACTCCTGCACACCATGTACAAGGCAGCCTGCCATATAGAGATCTGTCAGATAGCTTTTCCTGGATTTTGATGTAAGGGCAGAGACACTGATTCCAGTGATGTGTCACTTACTATAGTTTTCAAAAACAAAGTCCTGTTTTCTCGAATACTGAGCTGTGT
This sequence comes from Allobates femoralis, assembly GCA_033576535.1. NCBI lineage: Eukaryota > Metazoa > Chordata > Amphibia > Anura > Aromobatidae > Allobates > Allobates femoralis. Next base: position 88,984,904 of record JARQOC010000010.1, read on the forward strand.
ATAACCCTGACTACACCTCTGATTCGAAGCTTCCGGTGTACATTTCTAGAATGCTGCCAATTAGTAGTGTGAGCGTGGTTACACAGATTTGCTGGACTGCCATGCACACAACACCTAGTCCTACAGTGATAATGACCTGTCGATAAAACACTAAATGTGCTGAAACTACAACAAGCTGCAGAGCAACTGACACATCCCTAGAATCAGGCTCTCTGTCCCTATATTATGCTGCAAAGACCTACTGACAGGTTACATTTAAAGGGGTTTAAACAAGTAGGCAACCCCTGTGTATGTGCCTTATTAGAGAAATATAGAAGTCACATAGGGGTACTTTGTTTAGGAGAGTCATTAACAAGGGGAGAAGTATTCGCTGTCTGTCTTGGACAGATCACGTATTACCAAATAATATTCCTTTCTACACACAAATATGCTTTTAAAACTATGTTCAATCCAAGGTTTTGGGACCACCTATACAGATTGTAACTAATGGGTAATCCCTATTTATATGGGTATGTACAGATGTCATGGGGGAGGTTTTAGCTTGTATTATCCCCCTAATACCCTGTTTCCCCAAAAATAAGACACTGTCTTATATTAATTTTTGCTCCCAAAAATGGCTACATCTTATTTTCAGGGGATGTCTTATTTTTCCATGAAGAAGAATTCACATTTGTTGTTGAAAAAAAAAAACCCATTTATTATATACTGTACAGCAGTTTTTCATCACAAAGCAGCATAACCAGACAAACTGTGAAATCTATCAAGAATTGCAGCCCCCAATACTCTATGGTATCCCCGTCATCCCCTTAAAGCTTCCAATACCATATGATATCTCCACCATCTCCTTCCAGCCCCTAATACGGTATCCCCAGCAGCCATGGGCCAATCAGAGGCCAGGAGCAGCTGTCCAATCAGATTCCCGAATGTGACGTCATGAGTCCCTGTTTGGCCTGCGGCTGCTGGCCTCTGAATGGCCCGCGGCTTAACGTATGGGTACAGCAGCAGGGAAATAGAGGGAGTGGCACCAGGAACACCGTACAGTGACAGTGGGCACTGGACAAAGGCAGGACGCGTCGCAGCTGCATGCCCTAGTCAGTGGGCATGCTTTTCATCAAAACATAATATGCCTTATTTTTGGGGGGTGCCTTATATTGAGCAGTGTAGCAAACCCCCCTAGTACATCTTATTTTCAGGGGGCGTCTTATTTTAGGTTAAACGCGGTAGTCAGAATATAAAGAAAATCCCTGCTCTGATGGACCTGCGGGCACACCCTATCCTATTATTATCCCTTTTAATAATGTTATATTCACATTTATACGCTTTAAAAACCATGCATAAGACATTTGTTTCAACTAGACAAGCCCCATTTTTATGTCTTGATAGTATATCCAGACGTTATAGAGGAGGTCCTCATTTCCTCAGTTTAGAAGAGTCCTCACTGGTCAAGGGAAGAGGCTCTATGAAAAAAGGAGCTCAGTTTGTTGGTCTTTGCCAGAACTTGAATGACCATATTACCTCTCCCAAAAAGAGCCACATAGAATATCGGCATAATCCCGGTTCCTGGTCCTAGTAGTCTCTATTAAAGGTACAGATATTTAGTTCAGGACAAACTCCCATTAGAATGCAAAGACTCTGCAAAGAGAAGTATCCACCAGAAAACATGGCTGGATACCTTGTGACAAGATTATCTTCCTTTATAGGAATTCCATATGGTTTTAGAGATTGGACTATTGCATTCATACCTCATGCCAGCAAAATACTGCTGAAGATCCTACAAAGATGGCTACAGCCTTACTTTGGACATTGAGTTACTAGAGAAACAATCAAGATTCAGAAAAGGTAGAGGAACAAGAGATGTAATCGTGAACATGAGATTGATAATGGAAAAGGCCAAAGAATACAAGGAGCTCTATTTTTGCTTTATCGACTACAACAAATCCTTTGACTGTGTAAATCACCAGAAATTTTGGAGAACCATAAAGGATATGGGTGTGCCAAACCATCTGATCAGCCACATTAGGAGCATTTACATAGACCAAGAAGCAACAGTTTGAACAGAATACAGTGACACATCATGGTTCAAATTAGTGCGAGGGATCAGACAAGGTGGGATCCTGGCACCATCTCTCTTCAATATATATGCACAAGTTATTTTCAGGAAGGCTGGACTTGCCAAAAAAGAATGAAGAAAAAAAACCCTGTTTGGGAGACAAGAACAGACAAAACGCGGCCCCCTAAGTGCGTAAATACAATATTATAGTCTTTGATGGGTGCACAATTTTATGCACTCACCTTATAGAAGACTAATATAGCCTTGGATTATGTATCCTCAGAAATCCCTCTGGGATACTTTTCAATGGACAAGGCTTGTAGCTTGCCTTGGGTGGATCCAAGTGAAACAGCCAGACATAGGCTCACACAGGATGAATATATCAAGAAGAGTGTATCCAGCCGATGAACGGCAGCGCTTCCCAGGACTCACATCCAAAGATGATATGTTGAATTTTTTATTTAGTAAGTTAAAATACAGAGATACAGCACGTTTGGATGCAGTATAAATCCTTCTTCAGATATCATAAACACAAAGTACATGTCCAGAGGTCGTTCATCGGCTGGATATACTCTTCTTAATATATTGCCAAAAAAGAAGGAATCAATATTGGCGAAAAATCGTCAACAATCTAAGATGCGAAGATGATACAACACTAATAACAACAAGGGTGGATGGAATGAAGAATTTAATACGGAGTGTCAAGGTGGAAATCTCGAACATGGGACTGCTACTCAACACAAAGAAGACAAAGATACTGACTACTGCCAGATATAACAGGGACACGTGAGAAGGACATTGACAAATTGAAAGTGGTAAAAGACTTCAACCCTACTTGGATCAATGATCACTCAAAATGTAACGACAACACCGGAAGTAAATAAGAGAATAGCTATGGGAAAATACACAATGAAGTCACTGCACAAGGTCTTCAAATCAAGGAACATTTCACTGGGGATGAAGGCACGTCTCGTACATAGTCTGGTCTTTTCTGTAGTAACATATGGAAGTGAAACCTGAAGGATAAAAAAAAAGGACAGAAGAAGATTCAACGCCTTTGAAATGTGGTGCTGGAGAAGTATGTTATAAATACCATGGATGGCAAGAAGAACAAAAAAATCTATTTTGGAATAAATCAAGCCAGACATGTCACCTGACGAAAGGATCACCAAGCTACAACTTGTCTAATTTGGACACAAATGAAGAGAAAAATCACTAGAGAAGGACATTATGACCAGCAACCCAATGGCTTGATACTATCAAGATAACAGCGGAGAAGACCCTAGTAGACCTATCTAGGCTCGCACAAGATCGATCTTCCCATAGTGTGTGTATCCATCAAGTCGCCATGGCTCGAAATCGAGCTAAAGGCTGATAAATAATAAAATTTAGAGATCATGTTCAAGTGAACAGGCAACTTAAACAGATTGTCCCAAATGGACAATGCCCATTTATGCTGCATGTCCGAGATGGCTATCTAGAAGTCACAGAGGGGAAATAGTCATTTCAGAGATGTTCTGTTAAGAGAGGATTCTGTTCTATACATCTTAGCTTCACCATATTATTTCCCATTTCCACAATCTTATTTACACACCCATTAGCATTTATAAACTATGTCCAAAACCTATGGCCATTTAAAGAAGTTGTCCTAAACAGACAACCCATGTAAATATAGCCTAATTGTAGATATAAAAGGGTCCTAAACTTGGGAAAGGTACGTAATAGTCAGAGTGAAGAGTCTCTTTTTGTAGAGGGGGCTTTTCCAAGTAGAGGACCTTCCATTATGTTCTTTCATTATTGACCAAGTTGTATTATCCTTTAAGAAGCTAAAATACACCCCTTATGTTTTTACACTATATACAAGGTATTCGGGTCACTTAAAGCGGTTGTCACTTACAGCCCTATTCATGTGCCCTACAAGGGTATATAAAAGTCATGGAAGGAGGCTTTTGTTGGGGACATCCCTTTTGTAGCCAACTTAACTGGACCATGCATGGCCAATTTATATTTTCAATCTCAACACATCTTCTGACTTTTTTCTCTTCTTACAGTACAATTCTGCCTCACCGACTTTACACAATGTAACCATCTCACTGCTGAAAGGTCCACTCGAAGGTCAACATACTCATTATTTATCCCTTGTTCTGTAAGCAGTGGTTATCTTAATAAAATACTCCTATCATCTCCATATGAGGAGAAATGAATATGCTGTGTATCTCGTCAGTAGGACTGAAGAGGTTAACAAGCCCAAGCATTGAAGATTAGTGAAGAGTCTAGTTCTCTGCTCCACTGCCTTCAATGAAAGTAGGCTTTTTGTCGTCTAAACACCAATGATCAGGATTTATTGTCTCAGACAAGCACTTGCAGTTGTACATCTAGTAAAATGACTTGTTCTTGTTTTCAAAAATTGAATTTTTATAGGCTAAAGAACAAACACACACTCAATCTCCACAGCGAGCTCCCTACCGCACTTCCATATGTCTCATCCGCACTCCTTTTATTATTTTTGTCCCCTCTCTTGCACGTTGAAAGGAATTACATTAATAGATTATCATCACCTTCAGCGTCATTAAACTGAAGATTACTGGGCTCTTTCTACCCTGTTAGTCTAATTGAAATCAGAGGTTGCCAGACTCTGTCTATTAATGTTTTCCTTACAATGTGAAGCATAAAATACGATAGGCCACCGATAATGACTTTATAGAACTGCTCTGCGGTTGAGATGAGATATGGTATTTGTGAACTAATCCGCTCAAACTAAACACGGTAAGCTGTCAGAGCGCCTTTATTGTAGAGGAATCCACCTTCAGGGCTTTGTTCTTGATGCCAAAATATTTCATGATACCAAGTAAGTAAATGGTTAACCAGAATTAATAGAGTTGTCCCATCAAGCACAGATCCTATGTGATAAATGTCTTATAGATGCACACTGCCCAAAACAGAGAGATGGACACACATGCACAACTCTCGCCAACTATTTCTCTAAAGATTTCCAATGTGTATGCCGAGTGACCTATGACAAGAGCCCATTCTTCAGATAGAGATTAAGATGATATGGTATGCACTCTGTGTGGATGGTGGTGCTCAGTGGTATAATGGCCAACGTTTCAGTCCTTCCAACACCCTGGCTTGATCATTGCCTAATGTAGTTTATACAGCAGTGTGCTGTCAGCCTCTTCATAAAGCATCCAACACACTTCCACTAACAGGCTGTTATAAGGTCTGGGATGACCGAATGTTGGCCATTTTTTAAAGTGTGATACCCATGCAAATAACATGATTATCATGTACACACTTGTCAACACATGACGCGGGGTTAATTTATCTCCTCTCATGCTGTTCAGCACTCAAACTCTGTTATAGGCTGTAAAGTGAGCATAAATCACATCCCTACACTGTCCACACATCCGGATACACAACACGCTGGCACCACTCATCAAATGCATGGGGTGAGGAGTCCCGAAAATATACTACTGTCTAACAATCAAAGGGTCACACACTCTCTTTGAGGCGATGGATTCTTTAGAGCATACAAGAATCAAAGGATGGCCTAGATTCTAATATTCCAATATCAGGTCTGTGACTGGACCGTGGGCAAATTTAGGAATGAGTACATTGCATATTAAATGCCCCCTTCCTATGGTACAGTTATAGAGAATGTCAGGTCTGGCCACTAGGGACCATCTGTTCAGGTTTTGAAGCTCAGCAGATGTACCACAAATGACACCCTCTGTCTTCTTATGGAAATCATCCTTGGTTCTGTGTTCCGGTAATCAAAATATCTAAACATTATGCCCCTTTGTGTTGAGATGTCAGACATAAACCAATATATCTAGAGGGTTGAGAATGCGCACATAGGGTCTTATCCTTTATAGGCAGGTAAATGTGAAAAATCAGATTTGCTCACCTGGTCAGGTTGTGTAGCACACAACCAGCGTAATCGCTCGAACAATGCAGCTGCTGCAGGGACTGTACTTCCACGAGGTGCGGTGCTGTGATCAGGTATTTTGGACGAAGTACCTTAATGTCCGCGCTGCTGCCAGAGAGGAACATACACCAACGACACTGGGACGTCTGAGTACTGGTAGTAGAGGTTTATTTCCAACGCGTTTCGGAGCCACGTACCGAGCTCCTTCCTCAGGGAAGGAGCTCGGTACGTGGCTCCGAAACGCGTTGGAAATAAACCTCTACTACCAGTACTCAGACGTCCCAGTGTCGTTGGTGTATGTTCCTCTCTGGCAGCAGCGCGGACATTAAGGTACTTCGTCCAAAAGACATAAACCAATGTTATTTTACTGCTGCCTGTTGCTGTCATGCATTTATCCCTACAGTTACATATTTCCATCACAATGACTGATCAATCACATTTGCTCCTTTGAAACAAAAGAGTGGTATGGTCTTCGAGCACCATTGTTGAGATAGATGTGAATCCCAGCCATGGGATCTGCATTTATACAACATTTAAGGCACATCTGAACAATATGTCATAAATGACCCAGATGGAACAACCACTTTAAATAACAAGATTTAACCCAATTTTTAACCCAGGCCTTGTCCAAATCATATATTAAGGAATGGTTGACACAGTATATCTATGTATTAAATGCTATGTATTAAATGTGGGTTGATTAGACCCATAGGGATTAGTAAATTATCAAAAAATCGTTTAATGGGGTTATTCCCCTGAAATTGGAATTAGTCTGGAGTCACACTGTGCGACAGACATGCAAGGGACTCAAGAGAGTCTTGCATGCATCACCCAGTATGGGTGCCTGTTCTTCAGAGAGAAGCATGCAGTTGCATGTATTTCTATGGAGCTGCCCGCTCCTGTCCAGAGAGCCAGCGTCCGTGCCGAGTGAGGTGCGCTAGTATCTTGCGTGTCTCTCGCCTGATGTGACTCCAGCATAAGAAAAAACTTTCTGGAGTAATGAAAATCATTACTTTGACATAAAAAAAGACTTTCCAGAGTAATTTTCACAGCCTTCAGCCTCTTCTTTCAATCCTCTACCATTTTGCTTTCTTCTATTCCTATGGGCATGCAGCAGGTTATCTCATGTGAATAAGAAGCAACCGAATTTTCGCAGAAATGCATTGCAGTCAGGTTCAGCTATACTCCTTATCTACTGGAGCTGGATGAAAAAGTCCCTCACAAAGACTCAATAATCCAATAAAAGTCAAGAACTATTGCAAACTGTTTGTCTAAATATCCTCTCTCTTCTTCCTGCTTGTTACATCTGCTGTACACGCTCCATTTCTCCTTTCATTACACCGTAGTATCCGCTTCTTCACCAGCAGATCAGTATGCATAATGACTGGAGAAAAAGGCTACTGAGCATGTGCGACCACTAAAAAACGGGCCTATGTTCTAATCTAGCCAAATAAGAAGAAGCAAGGCGGCACTTTTACAGATAAAAGTGTAATGTATTTACAAAATTACCCAGTATTTTTAATTATTAGACATAACACAAATAGAATTCTTTTCATGCACTGTATTAAAGTCCAAACAGTAGTTTTTTTTATGAGACAACCCCTTTAAAGACTAATGTAAATGACTGTCGATTTTTCTCCCTGTGTTGTAATAAGACCTCAACATACAGCATGCCAGCCCCGAATGGACCCATTATAGTCCATAGCAAAAGTGACAAGCAATTTTACAATATTCACCACAGTGGTTTTTATAGGTTATATTTAGTCTTCCATCGGCGTATAGGTTACTGTTACCAATGGCAAGGCATGCATGAGGAAGTGGACCCACTGGATCACAGAGGGAACTGTGTCAGCTGATCCTTCCCGGGAGGGGCAGACTCCCATGCAAACAGGAACAGTCTCAGATGCAAGTAGGTGACACATGGACGGACAAAGGTACAATCTCTAGGGACGGCAGGTGCAGCCGGGACGGCAAATCCAGACTGGTACAAGGGCATTGCAAGTACAGGCAGGTTTTTGAAGGCAGGCACTTGGATAGGTAGTGGACCCAGGGAAACAGGACCTGACAACTAGCTCAGCAGCAGACAGAAGAATAACTAAACACATTGCTCAGGCACCTCCTCTAATGAGAGGATGCCTTAAACACCTAGTGCCTCTTAGCCATAGGATGAAAGGCACATCCAGAAAATGGAGCACTGGCCCTTTAAGGGCAGGACAGAAGCACAGGCATGCGCCTTAAGTGCACTTCTGGGCTTTACATACGCAAACCACTGGGGTGATCATCACTGTGCTTGGGTATACTCGGTGCTCGGTCCAGAACGAGCTTCTGGCAGTGTTTGATTGGCTGCACTGGGGGTAAAATCCGCGTTATTGGATGTAATGTGTACAAAAAATTTACAAAACCACACCCTCCTCTAGAAGTGCTTTGTTTATGGCTGGTTGTATGTGGGCGAAGAGGTGAACTGACCAATCAGTGACTTACAATGATGCTCAAATCAAGTTATGGTCAAGAGCAGAACTTTTTATAAAGTCCAGCTGAGTACTCAGAACCCAAACTTCCATGGGTCCACTAATCTCTACTTGTGGTCCATTTAGATGAGCCAATTGATGGTACGTAATGACCTCTGATTAAATGCTTGCTCGCTGATCAGTTCTCATTTACAAGTCTCTTTATAGAGAAAAAACAATTTTCAGGTGTGTACAAAAAGATCTGTAACAGGTCATTCAGTGCTCATAGGCTGTCATTGTTCTCTGTAGCACAGACCCTGTTTACACAAGATGATCTGCTGCCGAGAACGATGATCTTTTGTGAATTCCGTAAGATTCTTTCACCTGACGAAAGTCACATTCGTCAGGTGGTCGACAACCTGCTTAGACTGCAAGATTATGAAATAAGCATAGTAGAAACCAGAGCTGTGGCATTAGTAAGCTGCAACTCCACGACTCCCAGGCATGAACAGGCCCTGGAAGTCAGAGACAACTGCAGAGCATGGGGGCAGCAGAGGAGACACGCACATCCGGGGAGGTAAGTCGCCATCAAGGGTAAGGCAGGACGATACAGTGACTCCGGCGTTACAGTTACATTATCTTATCTCAGAGTGTAGAAACAACACAGCTCTTCTGTCTCTGTATAGAATATTCCCTGGGACTGGGATTCCAGATTGAGCTCCCTCCATCCCATCTGAGTGCTGTGAGTGATTAGCACAAGTATTATCCAAGGCTCTTGAAAGTAGCTGTCACCATGTAAGAAAAATGCTGAAGATTTTTGGTTGCTGTCTCCATTTACATCATAAGCACAAGGAAGCAGTAGACAGAAGCAGAAGTCTAAGAAGAGCCTTCCGTTTGCTTTGACTGCACGCTGTCACAACACGAGTTATTTTTTATTATTTTTGAAAAATTCATTGTACGTTTCTTGTTTCCTATCGTTCACTCGCCATTGAGCAAAAACAACATCTGCTGGTGACAATATGCTCAAGAAACTGTCACAAACTTTCTCTATGCATCGTGCTGTCATCGAGATCTATTGCTTCGCACAGTGATCAAATTTAACTCCGCTCCAGTGCCCTCTATTACCTGTGTCCTTCCAAAAAACATAGAAGGCAACACAAAGTTGGCAGTTCCATTTTATCAGTGGTTCTCCAGCCCATGACCTCAGAGAGCATCATTAATATACTGGTCGATTTGTTATCTCTCTGCATTCTATCGCCAACGAGAGCATGGTGCAGTTAAAGAAGAGTGGACGAGAGGCAGCTAGGGATTATCATTGAGTGGACCCCCATTTCCCATGAGTATGGATCCAGCTCTTAGACACCATAAAAACAGCCAATTTTGCAAATACAAAAAATATTTCGGCAATCATTGGTGGTGCTCTCTATTGGATTTAGAGACGTATACAGAGAATGAAAATCCCATGACTGGACTTAATTAAAACTATATATTTAAAAAAAAAAAGAATAATGGTGCAAATTGTATAATTAAGTAAGAGCTGGAGAGTAAACAAAAAAAAAGAAAGGGGTTGGTTTGGGGAGTTGTTCCACAGTGGCACAAATAAGATGTAGTTGGAGAACCCTGCTGACAATGTCCTTTGTCTTCTGCGCAATTGTGTACTCGGGAAAATGTTCTCAAATAAGAGTTGTTTGCTTGGAAACTTCAGAAGAACGGACACTTGATGGCACGAAGATCCAGGAGGCATCCAATGAATTGCTTGATTGGTCATCATCTTTATCTTCGTGCCACCATCAAGTGCTCATTCTGTGGCATTTCCAATCATACTGTTAATTTGAGAACAAGATTGGACTTATTCTACTGTGTGGCAGGCTTTTTTATCAATATTAAAACAAAATGTGCTAAAAACAACGTATTGCTGCTTTGGGTGGGAGTCTGTCAGAAGAATAGAAATGTGTTGTATGTTTTTGGCATATATGGTGGTAAAGCAAATTTCTATAGTCATTGACATATGTTGCCTTCCGTGAGCGTCAATTGATGGGTTTTTCGTTTTCTTTATACAGTTGCAATTCTAATGGTGCATCGCCTGCATAAGGCATACCGTACTTTTTTACAGGGTCTCCTAGGACAATGAGGTGATGACATGGAGTGAAAAGCAGATGTCCTACTAGTGTTGATTCTGTATGTGTTATACTTGCCAGATTTTTCTCTGCTTCTCAGTGCTATCCAGTGAGCCACTAGGTCTAAAGGTAAAACAAAACATAGGCAATACCACTGGATGCCAGAAAAGGAGATAGAGTTTTCTGAATTTCAGTCAATGGCGGGAAAACCTCAGCCTGGGCCCATGTAAAGCCAAATTTTGATGCAGAGACAGAACCCAATGTTGAGTTCTGCACTAGCAAAGACTGCATGTACAGTAGGTGTTATATGGAGATGGTAGCAGAATGAGGTGGTAGTACAGAAGGACCTGCTGAGAGTTACGCAAAAGTGGGCTTGATTCAGATGTATTAATGTACTGTACTTTCAGGCTAAAGAAGTATGGATGGAGGATATCAGTCTTGAGAACTGATTGAGAAATGTGAACAGAGAAGATATCTTTCCCAGTAACTGACTGAGAAGTGTCACAAAAGAAAATGGCTGAGAAATGTGGATGGAGAGGATATCAGGCCTAGGAACTGACTGAAAAATGTGGACAGAGAAGAGATCAGTTCTAGAATTGACTGAGAAGTGTGGACAGAGAAGATATAAGTCTCAGAAACTGTAGAAAAAAACTGTGGATGCAAATAGTAGCCCAAGTAAGGTTTTTTCATCGTTTTGCTCACCTGGACAGGTTTGGTTGCCACAGGAATGCCTGGTGCAGGGAGGGATTTTCACATCAGGTAAACTTACACATGCAACACCTTCCACCCCAGACCTGAAGGGGAAACTGTACTTGCCGACTTCAGGCAAGGTCCACTATAAATTCAGGCCTGAGGGAGGAGTTAGGCAGTGCAGTACCAGGGAGGACTGTGGAGACATCCTGGTGAATGGAGCCACGCTAGGCCCATGCCCGTGAGGAAGCTTAGCTTGTGTAAGGGACCCAAGAGTGAGGGTCAGAGGCAAGGTGAAACGGAGAGGCGGCAGAGGAACCATACCGGTTCACCCCAGAGATGCAGCAGAAGCAACTCAGACACCGGAGTCCGAGTTTGCAAGGGTCCAGTTAGCCCCGCAGAAAAGACCAGAGGGCCAGGGAGACTTCAGTCTACTGGTGCAAGAACACTTGTAGCACAGCTACCAACAGAGCCAAAGACCGCTGAGGAGTTAGCGGTGCCCAGCAGAAGTTTCTCATCGCCTGCTATACAAGTGAGGGACACATGGCCAGGTTTCAGACAGGCCAGGACTAGAGCACACACACACAGTGACAATGAGGCCTCACAACTCATCGGGTGTGGAAATCCTGAACTGCCACCCGACCACCTGAACTGTACCCTGAACGTAGCCTTGCAACATTATAAGTAAAAGGTACGGAAACAAAGCCTCAGAGTGTGTGTGTGTCTGTTATTGTGGCCCTGATCCTGCTCCCTCATAGGCTATACTGTAGTGTCTCCACCTGATGAGCCGCCTTCCCCTGCAGCACAAGAGATGAGGCTGTGTGGCGAGCTGCCTCCCTGTGTAAATCCTATTCATCCACAACTGCCTCGGGGAGCGTCACCAACTGGCTGCCCATCATCACCCCGGATGTCTGCAAGCAGCGCTGGTATCATTACCGGAACCGTAGGTGGTGTCACAAACACTTTTTATTTAATCCACTTTTTCAGCGACCACCAAGCCACAGGCCCGGGCACAGGCCGCCTGACATCCCCGTGAACTACAACACCCGGGACTGGGTACCCCACGGCCCTGGGGTGGGTCATGACACACAACCAGGTGAAAAAACATGTCATGCTGCTGCAGAATCCACAAGCCACGTGTGCCACACAGCTACAAATAGAGATAAATGAATATACAGGAGGACAAAGAGCCCCACGCTGCCATGAAATACATACACTGAGAGGATGTGTGAGACAATGGTGGCTTATGTTCAACGCGTTTCAAAGTGAATCCTCACTTCTTCTCAGGAGACCAACTATTCACTTTGAAACATGTGAGAGTAAAGCAACCATTTGTCTTGTATATCCTCTTAGTTTTGTACTTCACGGCAGCGTGGGACAGTAGTCCCTTTGTGTCCACACTTCTCAGTCGGTTCTGGGACTAAATGGATATATAAGTGGATAAAGACCCACGCGTTGCCGTGAAGAGGATGTATGAGACAAGTGGTGGCTTTATTCTCAACGCGTTTCAAAGTGAATCCTCACTTTTTCCTCAGGAAAGTGTGGACACAGAGGATATCGGGAACTGACCGAGAAATATAGACAGTAAAGATATCAGTCCCAGAAAACACAGAGAAGTGTGGACAGAGGGATATCTGTCTTGAGATGTGACTATAAGACCCTGTTTATCCTCCGTAGGCTCTTTAAATTAGTGACTTGGGACTCTTGTCTTAATTTTTGCGTAGACAAGCATTATGTGTGCTTCAGGCTTGGTTGAGGACTCGAGGACTGTTTCCTCTAATCAAATATTAGTGGTCTACACTGTATCTTATGCTAATTTGCCCCCATATACAGGCAGAAAATGTACAAACCTTCCCTCGTGGATATTTATTTTTTATTCTTGTTACCAGCTTTCAAGTTCTGGAATTTACACAGCGGAAAATAAGTGAAATTAGCGATTCAGTGTAATTACTAATACATCACAGACACATGAGCCTGAGAACAGGTCTCCGAGAAGATCCCAGTCGCTTTCATTTGAAAGAAACTGAACATATTGAGTAGATGTCATAGGGATGCACCTCCTGAGCTAAAAGCCCCAAGGTCATGGAAATCTCTGGACAGAATCAATAAACTTGTGTACAAGGAGTCAGTGACAACAACTTTGTCACCATTATTAAAAGGCTCAGAGACAGTTTGTATTTGTGCGTTTGGCCGTGGGCTCCTTCTATTCTCTCCCAGCGGGAGGGGAGCTGCATTATATATAGAGATACATCCCAAAATCATAAAGATGGCCGATTTCCATCCGCTACTCATATATTCAGAGATTTACACACAACTGGGATCACCAGATGTAAAATAATCAGATGGCATCATTGTCATCATTCTCATCTAGTATCAATCCATGTCCATGTTTTAATATCACATCTACAATCAACCTATCAAAATATCTATGCATCGATTCCAAATATATCAATCAATCTATAGGCCCCGTCACACATTACGATATCGTTAACAATATCGTAGAAACATCACAGGTTTTAAGACGTTTAAACAACGGTGTAGCGTGTGAGACATCGATACGACCAGCGATAAGTCGGCTGATCATTGATCGCAGGTTTATGAACAGGACCATAAATCAGTCGATGATCGTACGTTCAACCTGCAGCATCGGTGTGTGTGACACCTTGATAACGATGTTGCTAACGACTTCGCCTATTCACGACATAGGAATATAGGCATCTAAACAACTGCTAATATCGTTCGCTTGTCGCAGAGTCGTTGCTGTGTCATTCATGATATCTGTACATGTGACAACTCACTGGTGATCAAACAATGACGTTCAAGCGATCTAGGTCAAGTCGGATCCTTGATCGGATCACTCAGACGTTGAAGTGTGTGACTGGGCCTTATCTTATATCTATTTATACACCTACTAATTTCTCCATCAATCTGTCCTCCTTTTATCTACCACTCTATATCTATCTATCTACTCTTTCTTTCTATCAATATCTCATAAATATCTATTAATCTATCTCATATCGATTTATCTATCAATCTGCCCCTAATGTACACATCAATTTGTCAAACAATCTTTTTGTGCATTTATCACTCTATCCATCCATATCTTCTATTTGTCTATCCATCTATCTTTTATCTGTATCCATCCATCCATCTGTCATTATCTATCTATCTATCTATCCATCCATCCATCAATGTCTTCTATCTATCCATTTGCCTACCGAAAGTATCAATCTACCTAGAGTATCTATCTATCCATCCATCTATTCCAAATCAATAAATCTGTCTATACGATATCCATTTATCTATTAAAGATCAGTTCAATCATCGCTCATACCATCTCTCCATCATCTATAGAGTACTAATACTAGTATGCGGTGTTTATTATTATTATTACTCTATTATTACTCCACTACTAAAGAAAACATCCCTTGACCCATCCTGCACAAATAACTACAGACCTGTCTCCAACCTCCCCTTCATCTCAAAACTCCTGGAGCGCCTGGTCTACACCCGCCTCACCCATTACCTCGCCACTCACTCTCTTTTAGATCCATTGCAGTCTGGCTTCCGCCCCTTACACTCTACAGAAACTGCCCTCATCAAAGTGACCAATGACCTTCTGTCAGCAAAACATAATGGTGACCACTCTCTGCTTATACTTCTTGACCTCTCTGCGGCTTTTGACACTGTTGACCACCATCTCCTACTTGCTATGCTGCGCTCCATTGGCGTCAAGGACACGGCTCTCTCCTGGCTCTCCTCCTATCTTTCTGACTGCTCTTTCAGTGTATCATTTGCTGGCTCCACTTCTTCCCCTGTTCCTCTCACTATTGGGTCCCTCAGGGCTCAGTCCTTGGCCCTCTCCTCTTCTCTCTCTACACAGCCCCGATTGGACAGACCATCAGCAGATTTGGCTTTCAGTACTATCTCTATGCTGATGACACACAATTATACACTTCAGCCCCTGACCTTACTCCCGCTCTAATAAAGAACACCAATGACTGTCTAAGGCTGGCTTCACATTTGCGTTTGTGTCTGCATGCTGATGGCATGCAGACACAAACGCGGTCAAAAGCAGGGACATTTTAAAGTGTCCGCAGCGGATAATGTCCGCCTGCGGACACATCACTGTGCTGCCCGGCAGCCAATCAGCGGTGTCCGGGGGCGGAGATCAGCGCCGGAGATCTCCTCCTCCCCGCCGCCGATAAGCTCCGGGACGTGTCGGCGGGGAGAAACAGCTGATTTGACAGCTGTTTGAATGTCCCGCGTCGACACCGAGAGGACATGTCGGTGCGGGAAGATTCAAACAGCTGTCAAATCAGCTGTTTCTCCCCGCCGACACCGCTAGCAGATTACCGGCGGCGGGGAGGAGGAGAACATCAGAGGCTGAGCTGATCTCCAGGTGGCTGTCGGTGATCTCCTGTGACATAACCGGCGGCCACCGGGAGAGATCTCAATGAGATCCGCAGCGTTCTCCTGCAGTGTCATGCAGAGGACACTGCGGATCCATTGAGATCAATGCATTTTTTATGCGCTTGCAGGCGCTTGCGGATAGAGCAAGCGCCGCGAACGCACAAAAAAATGCTGCAAGCTGCGTTTGGAGCGCGGTCGGAGGGCGCATAAATTATGCGCATCCAAACGCAAATGCTGCCAAACGCAGCCATACACAGGCACATGCGTTCCTATGTTAAACATAGGAATTAATGTGCGCAAGCGTTTGGCTGCGTTTGGTACGCAGCGCTCCATACGCAAATGTGAAGCCAGCCTAACCGCAGTCTCCAATATCATGTCCGCTCTCTATCTGAAACTCAACCTTTCCAAAACTGAACTTCTTCTGCTCCCACCCTCTGCTAACCTCCCTAAATCTGACATCTCTCTCTCGGTGTGCGGCACCACGATAACGCCTAGTCAGCAGGCTCGCTGTCTCGGTGTTTTGATGGACACGGATCTCTCTTTCACCCCATATATACAATCTCTCACCCGCTCCTGTCGCTTGCACCTGAAAAATATCTCTAGAATCCGCCCCTTTCTCACCATGGAAACAACTAAAACCCTCACCGTGGCCCTGATTCATTCCCGCTTTGACTACTGTAATTCTTTATTAGTTGGCCTCCCCCACAGTAAGCTTTCCCCTCTCCAATCTATCCTCAATGCAGCAGCCAGGATCACCTATCTAGCAAACCGTTACTCAGATGTTTCTGCTCTGTGCCAGTCACTACATTGGCTACCCGTTCACTATAGGATCAAATTCAAATTGCTCGTTGTCACCCACAAAGCTATTCATGGTGCGGCACCTCCTTACCTCTCCACCCTCATCTCTGTCTACCACCCCACCCGCCCCTTCGTTCTGAACGTGACCTCAGACTAACATCAGCATTAATCCGAACCTCCCATTCCTGACTCCAAGACTTCTCTCGAGTTGCACCAAACCTCTGGAATGCTCTACCCAAGAAATTAGGACCATCCACAACTTGCATAGCTTCAGACGCTCCCTAAAAACACACCTCTTCAGGGCGGCCTATCCTTCTTCCTAACAGTAGTCACCTAAACATAAGATATTCATTGTTATAAGCCCCTGTACTTTGTGTTCCCATCCCGTCTTAGATTGTAAGCTCCTTCGAGCAGGGTCACCTTCATTTTTTGCCTTTTTATTGTATTTCCTGAGTTGATTCTATGTTTATTGTATGTAACTACTGTTCTGCATTACCTTTCTGTACCGTATATTTTTCTTATATGTACCATTGTACTGTAAAGCGCTGCGGAATATGTTGGCGCTATACAAATAAAGTTTTATTATATTATTATTATTATTTTTCCATTTCATCTCTTCTTCCTTCTATCCTTCCTTGTCCTACAGAAATGTTACATGGATGAATCTTGCCCCTTCAATGTTTTACTCTCAATGTAAACCCCCAGTGTCTCTGGTATATTTCCCGCCGACGGAGGTTCTAGATGCAGGGTGTTTGGTGCCTGTCTCTACATAAAGACCCATCACAAATCTTGTATACAAAACAAGGGAAGAGCTGCGACAAGCAATGATACTTTAACAGAGCAAATTTCCTGCGAAGGAAGCGCACAGCGAGGCTCGGCGAGGAATAAATGGGGTAGAAATGACAATCATTCTTCACTCACAATCCATGACTGCGCCCGGTGCTGATAAAATCCAGCATGTGTCTCTTGTCAACTGTCTCTTGTCACACTTCAATGTGAACCTTGCAGGGAGACGAGGCGCAATGAAGGGAAAATCAGCCGAGATCCCAAGGACTTGAGCACTCAGTGTGACGCCATTTCATTTTTATCTTCTCGTACACTGTGCATGTGATCCCCGGAATGTAATTATTGTCAGCTAATAAAACAACATATGCTAGCACAATTAACAGATTCCATTATACTCATGGCGACAGCGCCGGCGCACAACCCATCTACGGACAATAACCGGGTGTCCTTTATTAATGCAGTAAGTCCGCTAACCTGTTCTTTCCGCTAGTAATTAGGATTTTTATTATGGAACGTATGAACCATTGAGAACAATGTCGCCTCGGAAGAAATATCAAACAAGTTTGAATGTGGGGGGGACAATAAAGGATTCAAGGCACGGATGTAGAAGAGCTGGACTTGTGGGGTGTAGAGATGATTGAATCGATTTGCAGGAGCCTGGTTGAGCGGCCCAGTCAGTATTGGGTTGTACTGCGATCCGATGCACATCTGCTGTCATCCAACTGCTTCTCTTTTGATTTATCAGCTTGGCGTGACATTTGTCTGTCTATATGTAACGTGGGCAGGGGTGGTAGTTGTGGGCAATGGGGTCTCAGTTTTCGCTTCAGCACAGTACAGACACAGGTTGTGATTGGACACTGGCTGCATCACTACTTCTTGGCAATAGGACCAATCACAATGCACAGTGCCTGGTTTCAGGTCATCAAGAAAGAGTCCACTACAGTTTATGACTTCTTATATTTTACTTGCAATATAGTTCAAACACAGTTCTGACACAGTTCACTGGTTCAAACATAGTTCAAACACAATTCACTGGACAGGGTACATGGTACAGACTCCGTTATACCTTTAACTTTATCATCTTCACACACAGACAGTTTTGGGTGCAGACTATATGCCACCTGACTAACTGAGACAACCTAGAGGGGTCCTGTACTGCACCCTTCCAGGTACCCAACCGCACAAGTCAATGTGTAATGTTGCGATTAGGGTCCCCCTTATGTTAGGGTATGTGGCTCTTGGCCAGAAGAGGGCAGTCCTATCTGGCAAGCTCTATAGCAGAATCATCTGCCACTCTCCTCACAGCTAGTGTCACTTGCTGAGTGTTGCAAATGCCGCACTGTCAGTAAGGACACACCGCCAATATGAAATTGATGAAAGTGATTTTATTTTCAACGCATTTCAGAGCGATATTGGCTCAGCATCTGTACAGCCCATCTTGAATGGAGCAGACCTGTGCATGCTTGATGTCTGATTTCTCCATCAGTCTCCTAGACAAAGAATAGAGCAGAGTGCAACGCTTGGCTATTTCCAACAATCCTAGACAATGAATGAGCAGGAGTCAGGTATATTAATATCTGCTCCATTCAAGACAGGGTTTACAGAGCCGGCTTCCTGTCACCAATGGATGGAACCAAAGCGATCTGGAAATGACTGCATTATTAATACAGACATACTGTAAGATAACCCTTATGGTACCTTTACACGCTGCAACAGGATGGTGGCAACAACCGGGTACATGAGAGAAATGTATCTTGCACCGCCAAATCAACCCGAGGTAGCGGCGTGTGAAGACGGTTGTTGCCACCCGCCACTGGAGGCACCTGTTTCAGAGCAGCGCCCTAAAACAAGTGGCTTTCAAGGCTATGGTTGTGGCCTGTATCAGCGTGTAAATAAGGAACAGAAGGGTTGTTTCAACACCATGCTATGCACCTGGGGTGTGACACAGGCTCCGGGTTACCGCGCCCCATCAGCGATCATTGGTGGAAGCTCCTGCGTTACGATTGGTAGTCGCTGCATAGGGCGGCATATTTAAGGAGATGACCAGTCACACTACACAATTGCTCGAGCGTCATGTATTAGTCAGCCTCCTGCGCTGGCTGCCCAATCATGATGTTATTGCTTTGTCCTATCAGCGTACGGAATTCTCGTAATCCACAATTGTGGCACCCCTATGTGTTGTCCCTGCTGCCTTTGTTCCGCCCATATTACCTTGTTATAGCGGCGTGTAAATGAGGTAAGGTGAGCTACAGAAGGTAACTTGTGGCACCCGGCGGTGTATCCAAAGATAGATGTAGCCTACCGTAGCGCACCTTGTTGCGGCGTGTAAAGGTGGTGCGATTACCGTTTGCAACCGTTTGTGCGTGCTCGTGCACGTGAAGCACCCGGTTGTTGCCACCATCCTGTTGCGGCGTGTAAAGGTACCATCAATGATCGCCGGGGAGGAGTCTATCTCTGGAACCTTCATGGATCCGCAAAGTGGAGTCCGCTGTGCTTGCTTGGCTATACTGGGACTTGGAGACAGTCCTAGTCACTTACATAAGTGACTGGGAGAACCCATGTGCAGAGGATAGACCTGAAAGGATAATCTTGCCAGCATCCCTTCATCACATCAGCGGGGGGCTTTGAGGTTAGTCAACCTATGATCATTAAATGATGACAAATTCTAGGGTGATATTCATTATTAAGATAAGAAAACCCCTTTTAGCTTGGCTACGTGAAGGAAATCAGGAACATTTTTCAGACCAGTATCAGAAAAATGTCGGTCCGACAGCAGAAAAGAGATGTATTTTGAGATTAGTGAACACAGAATTTGGTGAGCTAGATCAAACATCAGTGGAGTGTTTGCAATATCAATATTATTAACCCCTTAAAGTTCAAGCCTCATTTTTGCAATTCTGACCAGTGTCTCTTTATGAGGTTATAACTCTGGAATGCTTCAACATATCCCAGTGATTGCAAGACTGATTTTTCATGACATATTGGACTTCATGTTAGTGTAAATTTAGGATGATATTTTATGCATTTCTTTGAGCAAATAGAGTGTTTACATGCAGTGACAGTTCAAAGCCATGACAGGTATAGCCGTCATTTCTCCTTAAGGGGTTAAACAGAGCAGAGATTCTTCCATATGAAGATCAATAGCCACTTCTAAGTTACAAACAATAAAAGCCAATAGAGAGCAACCTATACCAAGCTGCCTGCAATGAGCAGCCTATACAGATGAGTCTATACAGAGCATCCTATACAGTCCAGCCTACACCGAGCAGCCTATACAGATGTCTATACAGAGCATCCTATACAGTCCAGCCTACACCGAGCAGCCTATACAGATGTCTATACAGAGCATCCTATACAGTCCAGCCTACACCGAGAAGCCTATACAGATGTCTATACAGAGCATCCTATACAGTCCAGCCTTCACTGAGTAGCCTATACAGATGAGTCTATACAGTCCAGCCTACACTGAGCAGCCTATACAGATGGGTCTATACAGTCCAGCGTACACCGAGCAGCCTATACAGATGAGTCTATACAGAGCATCCTATACCGTCCAGCCTACACCGAGCAGTCTATACAGTCCAGCCTATACAGATGAGTCTATACAGAGCATCCTATACAGTCCAGCCTTCACAGATAGGTCTATACAGAGCACCCTATACAGTCCAGCCTACACCGAGCAGCCTATACAGATGAGTCTATACAGTCCAGCGTACACCGAGCAGCCTATACAGATAAGTCTATACAGAGCATCCTATACAGCCCAGCCTACACCGAGCAGCCTATACAGATGAGTCTATACAGAGCATCCTATACAGTCCAGCCTACACCGAGCAGCCTATACAGATGTCTATACAGAGCATCCTATACAGTCCAGCCTTCACCAAGCAGCCTATACAGATGGTCTATACAGTCCAGCGCTACACCGAGCAGCCTATACAGATGAGTCTATACAGAGCATCCTATACCGTCCAGCCTACACCGAGCAGTCTATACAGTCCAGCCTATACAGATGAGTCTATACAGAGCATCCTATACAGTCCAGCCTTCACCAAGCAGCCTATACAGATGAGTCTATACAGAGCATCATATACAGTCCAGCCTTCACTGAGTAGCCTATACAGATGAGTCTATACAGTCCAGCCTACACCGAGCAGCCTATACAGATGGGTCTATACAGTCCAGCGTACACCGAGCAGCCTATACAGATGAGTCTATACAGAGCATCCTATACCGTCCAGCCTACACCGAGCAGTCTATACAGTCCAGCCTATACAGATGAGTCTATACAGAGCACCTATACAGTCCAGCCTTCACCGAGCAGCCTATACAGATGAGGTCTATACAGTCCAGCCTACACCGAGCAGCCTATACAGATGAGTCTATACAGTCCAGCGTACACCGAGCAGCCTATACAGATGAGTCTATACAGAGCATCCTATACAGCCCAGCCTACACCGAGCAGCCTATACAGATGAGTCTATACAGAGCATCCTATACAGCCCAGCCTTCACAAGCAGCCTAAGATGGTCTATCAGAGCTCATATACAGTCCAGCTTCACTGAGTAGCCTATACAGATGAGTCTATACAGTCCAGCCTACACCGAGCAG
The DNA here is from genome assembly GCA_033576535.1 of Allobates femoralis. Taxonomy (NCBI): domain Eukaryota; kingdom Metazoa; phylum Chordata; class Amphibia; order Anura; family Aromobatidae; genus Allobates; species Allobates femoralis. The sequence goes on from JARQOC010000010.1 coordinate 89,006,744, forward strand.
CCTATACAGATGGTCTATACAGTCCAGCGTACACCGAGCAGCCTATACAGATGAGTCTATACAGCTCCATACGTCAGCCTACACCGACAGTCTATACAGTCCACCTATACAGATGAGTCTATACAGAGCACCAAACAGTCCCCTTCACGAGTAGCCTATACAGATGAGTCTATACAGTCCAGCCTACACCGAGCAGCCTATACAGATGAGTCTATACAGTCCAGCGTACACCGAGCAGCCTATACAGATGAGTCTATACAGAGCATCCTATACAGCCCAGCCTACACCGAGCAGCCTATACAGATGAGTCTATACAGAGCATCCTATACAGCCCAGCCTACACCGAGCAGCCTATACAGATGAGTCTATACAGAGCATACTATACAGTCCAGCCTCACCGAGCAGCCTATACAGATGTCTATACAGAGCATCCTATACAGTCCAGCCTACACCGAGCAGCCTATACAGATGTCTATACAGAGCATCCTATACAGCCAGCCTACACCGAGCAGCCTATACAGATGAGTCTATACAGACATCCTATACAGCCAGCCTACACCGAGCAGCCTATACAGATGAGTCTATACAGAGCATCCTATACAGTCCAGCCTACACCGAGCAGCCTATACAGATGAGTCTATACAGAGCATCCTATACAGCCCAGCCTACACCGAGCAGCCTATACAGATGAGTCTATACAGAGCATTCTATACAGTCCAGCCTACACCGAGCAGTCTTACTTCCCCACTGTATTACGTTTCCACATTTCGGATCTAGCATTTCCCGTCACACTGGCTAGTAATGAGCCGCCATCTCTCTGGGGATACACCTGTAGACCTGCTGCACTACACAACTCCAGAGTGTAATGAGCCAGTGAATTCACCAATCTAGCTAATTACACAGGGCTCACAAATGTGACCTTTATTTTCAAGGGAATATCTGACGGTATGAAAAATCACAGCATGTGATGATTTCACGCATGGGAATACGTCTCCGGTGCGTCTAGGGGACAAACATGTTCTCTTATCGCTGGTGATCATAGCTTATCACTTAATGCTTTGCTGCCTGACAAGTAGAGGGGTGCGGGAGGGGAACAAAGCGACTCCATCTGGGCTGACCCGAAACACTGTCCTGTATGTCTACAGCATGAAAAATATCAATCCAACATTGATTCTCTCTACAGGACAATTTCACCTGCAAATCCTGAGAAGAGAAAGAAAAGGACAAACTAGATTGTGTTTGTTTATATGGAATTATCTTAAAAGGAAGTCCAATCGTAAGGACCCTCAGTGATCTGTAGGCAGCGTTCTCCTCCAGTGGTTGCAAAACTACAACTCCAATCAAGTATAAGATCTGCAGGTGGTCAGGGTATGATGGGAGTTGTAGTTTTGCAAGACCTAAAGAGCACCAGTTTGTTTGGCTGCAGCGCTGTGGGTGGTTTCCCAATCAGTGAGTTTAACATCTCTTCTCAGGTAGAGGCACTGAGCTCACTGATTGACTGCAGCGCTGTCAATAAAAGACACAGGAATGAGAGGCAGAAGCCTAGTGCTGGACGTGGAGAGGCTGGGTGAAGCTGAGTTTTCTTTCCTTCTTACTTTTTTTTCCCCAACTTTTTGGAAGTGAATTATCCTAATAGACATCCCCTTTAAATGAGTTTTCAGCTTTGGACCATCCATTTATTTTAGAAGAATCCCCCCAAAAATGGTTATGGGAGGGTTTCCTGCTACTGGAATCCCCTAGAAATGTGGTAGCAAGTGTTTCATTTCTTTTCCGTGCCCCTACAGGGAAAATTAAGTATTACACCATTCCCATTTTAATCAGACCTGGTCCTTCTTAGTTGCTCTTTGAAGTTATTCCTGGCTAAGATGCAAAGATCCTGAATAGAGCACTCCCTTTTATCAACTCAGAATTCTCTAAAAATGGCAACATAATGATACCTCCATTATCTTACTTTTTAAAATAAATTGATATCACACACATCTGTATGATGACCATTTGAGTCGGTCGACAGGGTAGGGGGTACTCGGATACCGGGACAGGTAGTTACTTCAGTGGGGATCACGGTTGGTCAGTTCCCGATTCCGTGCCCTGGACTCCCCAGTGGCGGGGTGGGGGTGATGATGATGGGGGGGAATGGTAACGTGACGCGACCTGTGGTACCTGATAATAGGGTCACCAGCGCTGTGGGCCGGCCACTGAGGTGATGGGAATGCAGCTTTGGTAGTACAGCTCCCAACAGGTGGAGCTTTACCTCAGGGCAGCGGGGTGGATGAGGGGAGTTCTGCTGTGAATGCTGCAGGCGGCGGCGGTGAAGCAGGCGCACGCACACACAATAGTCTCTGTTTCGGTACCTTTTTACTGATGTCCAGTAACAGGCACGGTCCAGGAGGGTAACCAGGTTCGTGCAGCTTGGGACGTTCACCTTGGAGAGTTGTGAGGCCTCCTCTGTTAGTGTTTGCGGTGATTGGGGTAAGCTCTGCCTGTAGCTAAACCTGTCACTCTTTCTCCCTCTCAGGGTGCTACTCCACAACCAACAAGGAGGACCTTGCTGTGGGGATCCCAATTCTCCTCTTGGGCCCCTGGTCCTATGCTTGGTCAGGTTTGGTGTCTCTTGTGCATTAACTTCAGGGGGAATAGATCCTCCTGGTTGGTCCAGGCTTTCTCTGCTACACATTAAATGAATAGCAACTTCGGATTCCGGTGTCCAGGTGGGCTAAAGGGATACCAGGTATCTTCCCTTCTTCTTTCTTCCTACTTCTTCCACTGGCCAACATCCCTCTCCCTAGGGCGTTGTACAGCTGGGTCAGGTTTCCTGGTTCTGGGCCTAGCTTGGTCCCAGCAACCAGCTCCTTCACTAACTGTCTAGCTGGAACTAACAGACTCCTCCCCTCAGGCCTGGATCTTTATAGGGGATCTGGCTTAAGGACAGCCAGTGGTGCTCCCCCTCCAGGTCTGGGGTGGAAGGTGTTGGATGCTGTGTATGCCAAGGTGTACATCCCTGCCTGCATCGGTGGGTCCTGTGGCAATCCCCTTCAGTGGGGCCACACATTCATGTAACATTATTTCTATCCCCCTCTTCCTCAAGATGCCTGGGCCATCAGCGTAATAGGCCCCTGTACCTTGTGTGACCCCTATCTCATTGTAGATTGTAAGCTCTTTTGAGCAGGGTCACCTTCATTATTGCTTTAATTATTGTATTGTACTTTTTACATTGCTTATTGTATCTAATTACTGTATTTTTTTACATTGTTTCTCTGCTTAGTGTATTGGATTTTTTTACATTGATTCTCTACTTTACTTACTGTATTGTATATTTTTAATTGTTGCCTATGACCGCTCGTAAACAAACCACTTTACTCGTAAACATACCCCTTTACATGTGGAAGGGGTAAAGCGCTGCAGAATATGTTGTCGCTATATAAATATTTATTATTATCACCCCTATGCAATTTGCACTGTGGGGAGCTCATTTAAAATGATTATTAAAGGGTATCTGTCAGCAAGTTTTTGCCATCCCATCTGAGAGCTACATATTATAGACACAGAGGCCCTGATTCCAGTGATGTTTCACTTACTGAGCTGCTTGCAGTCATTTTGATAAAAATACTGTTTTCTCTGCTGCAGATTTAGCAGTTCATAAATTTGCTGGACTACCTGTCAGCTGGCCAAGTAGTCCCCTAATAATAATTTCCAGCTGACTAAACAGTGATCCTATAAAAAATACACTGTGCAGCCCAGCAAGTGACACATCTCTGGAATCCAGTTCTCTGGCCCTACATTATGTTACTCTCAGAATAGGTGGCAACAACCTGATAACGGATTCACTTTAATGGCCACACAGTGTAGACCGCGAGTCATGATGTCGCCAACCCCGTCAAGGTGACAATTCCTACATTTGTCTATATCTTTGGAACCATTTTTAATTGCTTCTGCCCATCTAAAATCTAAAATTAAGTTTGAAGGAAAAAACAAAAAAACAATTATCCCTACTACAGAAATATACCAGAATGTAATCCATGGTACCGCATATACTCGTGTATAAGCCGACCCGTGTATAAGCCGACCCCCCTACTTTTGCCCCCGAAATCTGGGAAAACCTATTGACTCGTGTATAAGCCGAGGGTGGACCCCAGCACAGGTATACAGCCCCAGCAGTGTGGTATACAGCAGCCCCAGTGGTAGTATACAGCAGCAGCCCCAGTGGTATATACAGCAGCAGCCCCAGTGGTTAGTATACAGCAGCCCCAGAGGTGTATACAGCAGCCCCAGTGGTAGTATACAGCAGCCCCAGAGGTATATACAGCCCCAGTGGTAGTATACAGCAGCCCCAGTGGTAGTATACAGCAGCCCCAGAGGTAGTATACAGCAGCCCCAGAGGTATATACAGCCCCAGTGGTACTATACAGCAGCCCCAGAGGTAGTATACAGCATTCCCAGTGGTAGTATACTGCAGCCCCAGAGGTATATACAGCCCAGAGGTATATACAGCAGCCCCAGAGGTATATACAGCCCCAGTGGTACTATACAGCAGCCCCAGTGGTACTATACAGCAGCCCCAGTGGTAGTATACTGCAGCCCAAGTGGTAGTATACAGCAGCCCCAGAGGTATATACAGCCCCAGAGGTATATACAGCAGCCCTTAGGTAGTATACAGCAGCCCCAGTGGTGTATACAGCAGCAGCCCCAGGGTGTATACAGCAGCAGCCCCAGGGCTGTATACAGCAGCAGCCCCAGGGGTGTATACAGCAGCAGCCCCAGGGCTGTATACAGCAGCAGCCCCGGAGGTATATAGGCCCCCCATCAAGGTCCAGGGCCCCCCCCTTGCGCGGCAAACCTGTAAAGTAAAATCATACTTATCAGTGTCCTGTCGCGCTGTCCCGCCGCTTTGTTTTGCCTCCGTGCCATTTAGCGCCGGTAAAAAAACGCGGTGCATTCACACACAGTTTTTTTAGGCCGCATTTTTCCTCCAAAAGCGCAGGAGGAAGTGATGTCACACGGGGGCAGGAGTTATCCTGTTCCCGCGTGACTGTGTACTTTCGCTTTAGCAGTGTATGTGAACAAAGGTAATCAAAATTATTGGATTAAAAACCTCTCCGCCGACTGTCTGGGGATGCGAGGCGTCCACGTCCGATCACTGCAGGACCTGAATCAACTGACAGACGGCAACTGATCAGCTGATGTGTCACCTGAGACCATTAGCTGAACAGTTTATACCGCCCGCCAAAACCGATTGCCACTCAACTTCAAATCAGCCCTCACCTTGGCTAAACAGACCTACTTCTCAAACCTTGTATCTTCCTTATCCTACAACCCCAAACAACTGTTAAGCACATTTAACTCTCTCCTCCACCCACTACTGCCTCCACCAACCTACCTCATCTCTATGAGGACTTTGCCACATACTTCAAAAATAAGATCGACCAAACAAGGCAAGCCTGTATTGTACCACCACCCCAACCACTCCATATCACAGGCCTCTGCTCTTCCCTCACAACCTCCTTCTCCAACATCACTGAAAGACAGTTTACTCATCTCCCCTCCAAACCACACCTCACCATCAGTGCAGTTAAACCCCCATCCCTTCCCACCTCCCCCCAACCTTACTAGCACGCTCATCCCAGCCCTAACCCATTTCTTCAACCTATCGCTAACCTCTGGTACCTTCCCCTCTGCTTTCAAACATGCCACCATCACACCCATACTCAAAAAGCCATACCTTGAGCAACCACTATGCCCAGCTATCACCCCATATCAGTGCTCCCATTTGCTTCCAAACTCCTTGAGCAGCATGTCCATGCTCCACTTTCCTTCCCTCCTCTCATCTAACTCTCTCCTCGACCACCTCCAATCTGGCTTTCAGCCCCACCACTCCACAGAAACTGCCCTGACCAAAATTACTAACAACTAAAGGCCCCATTACACCTAGCGACATTCCAGCGATCCCGACAATGATACGACCTGGCTAAGTGGTCACTAAGTGGTCGCTGGTGAGATGCCACACAGGCAGATCTACTCACAGATGCGGCAGCCCCCGACAGTCGTTGGGATCTGTCACTGTCACGGCCGTAGCATGGAGATCGTTGGTCATTTTCCCTGTCACACACACCGATGCAGCATGCCCAGCGGGAGACCGATGATGAAGAAATGGTCCAGGCCATTCCGTAACGTTCAGCGATCTCACAGCAGGGGGCCGCTCGCTGCTACATGTCACACACAGCGATATTGCTGGCGAGGGCACCGTCACATCACAAAACCTGTGACGTTGCAGCGATATCATTAACGATATAACGTAACGATGTTACGTGTAACAGGGCCTTTACTCACAGTTATAGATTACAGACATTTCTCCATCCTCCTCCTAGACCTGTCATCTGGCTTTCACACAATTGATCACTCTCTCCTACTGCAGATCCTCTCTTCCCTTGGCATCAAAGACCTTGTCCTATCCTGGATCGCCTCATACCTTTCCAACCGCACATTTAGCTTTTCCCACTCCCACACTAACTCCTCATCCCACCCTCTCTCTGTTGGAATCCCTCAAGGCTCTGTCCTGGGCCCCTACTTTTCTCTATCTATACCCTTGGCCTAGGACAGCTCATAAAGTCCCTTGGATTCCAGTATCTCCTGTATGCTGATAAGACTCAGATCTACCTCTCTAGCCCAGACGTCACCTCTCTGCTATCGAGAATCCGGGAGTGTCTGTCAGCCATATCCTTTTCCGTTTCCTAAAACTCAATGTAGACAAAATCGAACTCATCATCTTTCCTCCATCGCATGTATCTTCCCTACCTGACCTATGTGTGACAGTAAATGGGATCAAGCGCTCTCCCGCACCTGAAATCCGCTGTCTCAGAGTAATCCTTGACTCTGCCTTGTCTTTCAAACCGCACATCCCTACTCTCGCCACCTCCTGTCGTCTTCAGGTCAAAAATATTTCCAGAATTCGTCCTTTCCTCAGCTCTCAATCTACTAAAACACTTGTACATGCCCTCATTATCCCCTCCTTGACTACTGCAACATCCTCCTCTGCGGCTTCCCTGCTAATACTCTTGCACCTCTCCAGTCTGTCCTTCAACTCTGCTGCCCGACTAATCCACCTCTCTTATTGCTACTCCCTGTTATCCTCTCTGCAAATCTCTTCACTGGCTTCCAGTCCCCCAAAGAATCCATTTCAAACTCCTAACACTGACCTACAAAGCTGTCCATAAAGTGATTTATAAGTGTTCTAAACATCACACAAGTTGGAGTATAGCTCAGCATCTACTTACATAATTGTCCTGTGGCATCAGTCATCCTCTTCTAACCTGATGTCCTCCTACCATGCGCTGTGGTCTCCGCAATATTTGACACTCAAGCAATGGGTGTGCAAATATGGAACCTACTGGTGGTGAGGCCCATTGCATAGTACCGCCAGTGGTGCCACAGCCCACCATACATGCCGACACTCACCACCGCCGACAGGAACTGTCGCTGCACACCTGTAATCACCATCAGGAACCGTTGCCACATCCCCAGCCATCGCTGCATCTCATCACCGCACTCACCGCCTCCTGAGCAATTGCGCATGCGTGTACCCAGCACACATGCTCACTTAACCGGGCGACCGCTATCTTTGGACACTTGGGTGTTCATAGATGGTAGCGGCCTGAGTAATTTTGCATGCGTGTGCCGGGTTTGCGCATGCGCGTTAGCTGTGGGTGTGCGGTGATGTTTCCTCATGTTGCCACCATCTTTGAACACTTGTGAACACAAAAATGGCATTGGCGTGATGAACACGGAGGGGGTAGAGAGAGTGCACACAGGGAAGACAGCTCAAAGGGGAGTGCACGAGGGGGAAGACAGCACATGAGGGAGAGAGACAGCACATGGGGGAGTCAAGTCAAAGAAGAAAGCACGGAGGGGAGAAGGCAGCACGTATGGGAAGAAGACTGCACACAAGGGGGGATAGACAGCCGCAGCCTCTAGCACCACAGAGTCCACCCCCACCACCTTCCCAATGTGATAGCATCAGGCCCCCAATTAGTTATAGCATGGGAGTGCAGGGACCATACAAAAATGTTCTATCTTCCCGTAGTATCCCGCTAACTGATTTGTGTATACAGCTCCCATGAAGAGCTATGGCTCCTATTGGTTACAGATATTATGATGATTCCTGTATATTAGCAGACAGTATATCAACAAAACACTGCGGCATCTGACTATATTTTTTGCAGCTATGGAGACACAAGTCTGCATTTGAGCTGCAGACACAAAATGCTAACATGTTTAGCTGAGATCATTATTTAAAGTGCTTCATTATATATATATACACACTGTAGCAATAGAAGTTAAAACAAATGAATTGGACATTCCCTCCAAGAACACGTTTTAAATTTTCACCATGGATTGGAGGCCGGTGGTTTCTGAGACATGAAAACTGTGGAGCCAACTAGCCAAATCCTCGACGGATCAGAGTAGTGGGGTCAATTGTACATGAGGAGTGGGTGGTTGAAAACTGCATTAATTTTCATGGGTTTTCACAGAAGAGCAATGAGCAGAAAACATTATGAAAATGTCCAGGAGAAGCGATAATTGAGTTGATTACTGTGACCTTGGTTATGAAGGTAATAGAAGAGTGAATGATACTTAGACTGAATTATGGTCCGGCGCCCGGTGCGGAGGGTACTGAGGTCTGTCATTTGTTCTGGGTGAATATAAGTAGCCTATTCTTTATTTAGCAGTAACCACTGTACTGAGGAATCCAGACCATGCTCCTGCGGCCTCGGGTCCTTCCCATCTTATACACAATGTAAAAACTGCTACAAAAATATTTACTAAACTTAAAAATAAAATCCATATAAAATGAATGACATCAGAAGATGATCCATTGTTGAAATCAAGTTTTAATATAATTTTTTTTTTATTATTTTTTTGATTTATGATTTTGTATTTTCACATCACAACCTATAAAATCTTGCAGTTTTCACTCTCACCTCTAAGCCTAAGGCTAAACTAGTATTACAAATTCTGTATAGGAAGCCTCATGGACATAGGCTGCTACAGAAGAGAAAAGGAGGAGGTGAGCTGTGATATCCCCTATTGTGAATGGTGGATCCTGTGTTATCTACTGTATATAGAGGTGTTATCAGTCATTGTGCAGGAGGAGGGGAGGTGAGCTGTGACATCACCTATTGTGAATGGTGGATCCTGTGTTATCTACTGTATATAGAGGTGTTATCAGTCATTGTACAGGAGGAGGTGAGGTGTGACATCACCTATTGTGAATGGTGGATCCTGTGTTATCTACTGTATATAGAGGTGTTATCAGTCATTGGACAGGAGGAGGAGGTGAGCTGTGACAGTATATACAGATGTTATCAGTCTTTGTACAGGAGGAGGTGACCTGTGAAATCACCTATTGTGAATGATGGATCCTATGTTATCTATTGTATAGGTGTTATCAGTAGTGATGGGTGAATAGTTCAGTATTCGATTTATTCGGAATACTTTTTTACTATTCAGGTACTCATCCCAAATACAGAACATAATGCAAGTCAATGGGAAACTCAAATATTTGTCTGGAAGATTCAAGCCAGCAGTACATTTTACAGCAATAACGTTGGAAGGTGTTTAGACAGCTGATTGGTTTTACACTTCATAAGTTACATCTTGTGTGGCACCTTGATAATTAAACTCCTTTTTATCGGCCATCATTTGAATCAGCTGATATTATTTGTCTTTAAGTGGCAGGATTGCTTTCTAATTACTGATAGATTTCAGCTGGTGTCAGGACTTTACAGGGATTTATCACCTCTCTTAACTCATATATTCAATACTTTTTCATCACACATAATTTATGGACATCTATGGTTTGATTTCTTTGCCTGTGTAGATTGAATATGTTGTTACCGACATATGGTGAGAAATTGATGTCAATAGCACCTTAAGAAAAATATTAACTTAGAAAATTGGTGACGTGTTCAATACTTATTTTACCAGCTGTATTACAATGACTATCAAAGACAGACTGGTACAGAAAGGAGAGGGCCTACATTCTACAAAGAGATATGTTTGCACTCAGACTTTGCTTAAAGCGAACCTGTCACCCCCTCCAGGCATCTAAAGATAACATAGCCACCTTCTGCAGCACTGAGGCTGCAGTCTCAGAAGGTGTCTATAGCATTTATGCTCCCTTGATTCACTGAAATAAAGACTTTTATAAATTCTGTTTCAAACCAGATCCAAGACCGGGAGGCGGGTTTTCAAGCGTCTATCTCCCTCCTCTGTGGTGTCAGTCATTCCTCTCTGCTCTCTGTGTGCCGCCTCCAGGGCCATCTCCCTGCATTACAGAGCTTTGTCAGCTCTGCTACAACATAGAGCTGCTGGTATAGGAGACCCCACAGTAGTAAATCTAGCAGGAGGATACTGCCTGATACGTAGCAGCCCTTGAGCTGATCAGGTTTCACTTTCAGTTTCTTGTATCCAGCATTGCTCCGTCCTCAGCCCCTGATCTAAAGCACAAACTCAACTCTGCTGCACTGCTGACAGCTTAGCTCAAGGCTGCTATGTAGCAGGCAATGCTTTCTCTGCTCAGGGTCCTCCTGCAAGATTTACTACTGTGGGGTCTCCTATACCAGCAGCTCTATGTTGTAGCAGAGCTGACAAAGCTCAGCTCTGAGTGCAGGGAGATGGCCCTGGAGGAGGTGCACAGAGAGCAGATAGGGATGACTGACACCACAGAGGAGGGAGATAGACACTTGAAAACCCGCCTCCCGGTCTTGGATCTGGTTTGAAACAGATTTTATATAAGTCTTTATTTCAGTGAATCAAGGGAGCATAAATGCTATAGACACCTTGTCAGACTGCAGCCTTAGTGCTGCAGAAGGTGGCTATGTTATCTTTAGATGCCTGGAGGGGGTGACAGGTTCGCTTTAAACTAAGGTAAATATAAGAAATAATGTTTGACTTATTAATACTGATGAGGGAATCAACACGCTTAGTCTAGCTTCATTCATCCGATGATAGCCTTGCAAACCATCTACTAGAATCCCCAATATCTCTTGTGAGGATTATAGGCCTCATGCAACTTTGCATCAAGTTAGTGGCCAACATCTGCATAGCCAACTAGAGTAGTTACCAGAAAGCGGTATGTAGCACATTTCTGGCTGCCCGGCAGAAATCACTCGTTGTAGTCATCCGAATACACTGTTGTAGCTGTCCTGCTCTGACCCAAAGTCAGATTGTGAGGTCCAAATTGAGTTAGACCTTCCAGAAAACCAGTGCTCGGAGAAAAGAATGCACACTGGTGAGCAAAATCGGTTCTGTTCATTTTTCTGTGCATAGATTACTTATCCCAATTACAACTAAATGTAACACTGCATGCTACGCTTGTATTGGAAGTTGTAGCAACCACCCCCTTATCAGAAATATATAGGTGGTGGCACTGACAGGACCACTACGCATTGTGTTAGGTTACACCTTTATGATGTCCTCCCTTATAAAAAGATATATTAATTTTTGAAAAATATGTTCTTTCTGTACATTATTGTCATTTTCCAGTTTCAATCAAAGAATACTCAATCCTCAGCGGCCGGGAAATCCATAGACTCGGCATAGCAGGCATGTTGTTCGGAGATTAAACGCTGCGTGGCAGAGGATTACATGTGTCATTAAACAATTTCCTCCTGAAAATCGAATAACTTACAAGAGAAACCAACTGAAGGTCCTTCCCCGCACTCGGATCCTCCGTCCGTTGACAACGACGATGATTATGATTTTAATATCTATCTGCTGCGGTTCTCCAGCTTTGCCGGAGTTCCTCAGCCTCGTAGACGGCAGATAATGTGATATGTCAGCTAAACAGTTTCACATGAACTGAACTAACAAACCCTAATAGTTCAGGCAATTATTGTCCGGCTTCAAATAGTTGATTCTGCTTGTTCTACAATTTCTTTATGGCTATAGGGGGTTATTTACCATCTCTAATATGTACACCACCTCCCATGGCTTTACAAGTGACACTTATTATCCAAGTCACTGGTCCTAATTGATAGCCTTTGGTCATCCTTTATCTCCTACACTGAACCCAGGCTGAAACATTGTATTAACAACATATTTTACTTTCCATCAGACTCAGCAGTGTGCTACTTATTTAGTGGGTTCTCTATTGGGGCCGGCTATGAAGGCGCGGGTCATGAAAATAAAAAAATATATATACATATATATTTCCTACAACCCAATCTCTGACCTGAGACTTTTCATTTTGCATCCACATAAAAACACTTACGGGAAAAATTGATTTACTTACTCACTTTTGGCTTGTGACCAACTAGTTTAATTTCAGTTTGAGCTATTAATTAGGTTAGATGCACAGAAATAAGAACTAAGTCTACATTGGCAGAAAGTGCGGATTTTGATTGTGTCAAAAACTAACTTTGTCGTAAAAGTGTTGTCATATCTCTGTTATAGAAGTGACCCGCACATCCAACAGGTGTGAACAGATGCCTAGCTGAAAAACACAGTATAGCTACAAAGACATATACAGCGGCATTCTACAATGTTATAATATGCTACAATTGGACAAGGGAAATTTACGTAATTCTTTACTACTATAGGAATATTTGAAAACAAGAGAAACACTTAGCTTATGTATTGGACAAACAATGTGAGCCCGATAGCCACCGACAAGGTGATCTCATTTATCGGGAACCTAATCTGAATAAACCTCTAGGTGGATTCAAAATCTACACTTTGGGGCAGATAGGATCCTAGCTAAATAAGAAAATGTTCACACCCTAGCTAAAGGGCGGAGTGCTCATTCAGAAGAAGTGCTATAAACATATTAATATATTGTAGTTATACTGTTTTTCAGCTGGCACCTGTTGGAGTAACAGGTCAGTTTCTTTTTATAAATTTATAGTATTTTGTCTGACTGAGCACTCCACCCTTTAGTTGGGGGGTGTACATTTTCTTATTTAGCTAAGATCCTATCTGCCCAGATTTGTAGATTTTTAATCTTAGGTAGAGGCATATTCAGATGAGGTTCTCGATAAATGAGATCACCTTGTTGTGGCTTTAGTGGAAGGCTGGTTTCACACTGCAGTTTTTTTCCTGATCAGTGTCCATCAGTGTTTGGGTGCCAAAACCAGGAGTGTCTCCAAAACTCAGAACAGGTGTCAATCTTTCAATTCTAGTTTTTCTCTGCAAGTTCCTCTCCTGGTTTTGGCACACAAACCCGGATGGACACTGATCAGTGAAAAACTGCAGTGTGAAACCAGACGAAGTCTTCACACAGAGGGCTGGATAGATATCTGTATGGGATGATTTAGTGAATCCTGCTTAGAGCATGGGGTTGGACCAGATGACCCAGGAGGTCCTTCCATCTCTACCAGTCTGTGATTAGGAGGTGTCGGCTTATAAATTTACAGGAAGGAGTTAATAATCTGTTACAAACAAAATCTCTTCTTATTCAATCGCCCGTTTTTATTTTTAAAGGGGATGTCCACAGCTTTGATATCAATTGCCTAATTAATATTAGATTTGAACCCCAGTCTGGACCTCCACTGATCAGCATTAAGCAGGTCCCTCAGTGGCTACATAGCCACGGTGTACAGAGACTTTCTTGCCTACTACAACTTACCAATTCTTAGGTCATAGCCATATAAATTATTGTACTACATAGTATGTGGCATTGCACTATTCGCCTGTGTCCTTTCGGCCACCGTGAGACTTGATAAGTGTAGAGTATACTGTTGCCAGCTGTATCACCCCACAGAACTGATATTAATAACATCCTAGGAATAAGAAATCAATATCAAAGTTCCGGGATGTTTCTTGTAGCCAAGCATGGTGAATTCAGCAGTTATTTTTAACACTTAGTCACATAGTTACACCGTGCATCATTAAGAGTAATTGTCCATGCTTGGGATTAGTCTATGTCTCTGATGACTTGTGAATCCTCACAGCAAGAAGTCTGCACACTGTCAGGATTCTTCAGTGTTGGCGGGCACGGCACATGACTACAACATTGTGATTTACATACTACTGACTAGACATGTTTGGTCTCACTCAATTCACTTGTATTGAGCACAGCTGCAGACACCTAGTTGGCACGTGACCCCAAGTAAGGAAATCATGTATATGAGTTCAAGCGCCTGTCTGCTGCCAGAGCCAGAGAATCCTGACATCATGCATAATGCGCCTGTGAAGATTCATAGGGTGACTGGAGACTGGTACTGAAAGGCTGGACAACCCTTTTAAATCACTTTTAGTAGTTAATGAATTTTATGCAAAATTAAAAATACTTTATTTTTGCCTTTAACCTGTTTTGTGTAAAAAGTTGCTCATTTTGCTAAATGCTGCCAAATCTGTGCAATACACAAAAATAAATGTTTTTTTTTTTCATTTTCTACAAATACATCCAATTTTTTATGACTGCTAAAAGGCAAACTAGTCAATTACTATAAAGAAAGCCCTACGTGCCTCACAGAGCCGAGTATTATAATAAGCTTTTAGTATCTGAAGCCCGTGTTGCATCGTGGGTCACGACAAAAACTAAAAAAATATCTATGATTTAGAGGCTTCTATTTTTGCATTAACATGTAGGTTATTTTTTACATAAATAGAAACGAGTGTTTTTCCTTTTGTATAACCTCAGTGACGCTTACAATTTGCCGTAAGACGAAAAATCCGGCAGCAAATCTAAAACAAAGGGAACGTCAATGTAAAATGAGGTAGATTTTATAACTGATGGGTATACAGCTTACAAAAATGACAGCACTGCATCCCGCCTGCCCCTCACTCACACATTAAAACACACATAAACAGTAGCTATGGTAGAGAATTCTCCATTTCCACCACCCCTCCCCATTTCTAATGCCGCCGGTATCGCGCTGTCACACAATGCGCACTGACCCTATAGCGAAGCCAGCTCTGACCACCAAATGTGATCGGAATAAATTATCTCTGACACTCCGATATTTAATTATGCAGCTGTCAGAGCGGCCCTTTCGAAAATTCATTTTAATAAAGTGGGAACTTTTTTCCCTCTCAAGGTTAGAGTCAGGGGAGTCACTTTCAGTGTCAGCCTGAGGTCTGGAGCGGGAGATCCTGTATTCATCCTCTGGAATCCTGTCACTTGGCCTGATAGAAGGGCCAGATAACAATGTCTCTGCCGCTGACCTCCCCCTCTCTCTGCCTCACTGAACATCCGTCATTTAAACCCACCATAATGAGGACCTCAAAGTCAGGCAGGCGGCTGCAAGGGCAGCCCGAAAAAATCATATATATGTGTGTGTGTATATATATATATATATTTTGTGTGGTGTGTGTGTTCGTGTTATATACATATATGTGTGTGTATTATACATTTATATGTAGATGTGCATATATGTGTGTTAATATATATATATATATATATATATGTGGGTGTGCGCATGTATGAATTTGTATATATATATGTGTATGTATGTGTGGAAGTATATACTCTGCTCAAAATAAAGGGGACGCTTAAACAACACAATGTATCACCAGTTCATTCACACTTCAGTGTAATCAACCTGTCCAGTTATGAAGCAACACTGACTGTGAATCAATTTCTCCTGCTGTTGTGCAAATGCAACAGACAACAGGTAGAAATGATTGGCAATTAGCAAGACATCCCCTATAAAGGACGCTTCTGCAGGTGGTGACCACAGATTATTTCTCTATTCTCATCCTTTTTGGCTGTTGTTTTGGCCACTTCTGCATTTAGTCATTGCTGTCACCCCTAGACGTAGCATGAGGCGGTGTCTACAATCCGCAGAAGTTACTCAGGTAGTTACTCAGGCGCAGAAGTTACTCAGTAGTGAAGCTCATCCAGGATGGCACATTAATGTGAGCTGCGGCAAGAAGGGTAGCTGTGTCTGTCAACAGAGTGTTCAGAGCATGGAGCAGATACCAGGAGACAGGCCAGTGCACCAGGAGACATGGAGAGAGTTGTAGGAGGGCAACAAACCAGCAGCAGGACCGCTACCTCCTCCTTTGTGTAAAGGAGCAGCAGCACCACAACAGGCGGAATGAAGCATTACACAGGTAAGGTCCTCCAGAAAAGGAGACATTGCTGCCAAACGGAGCACAAACTAGATGTGCACTTAGCCTGAGGGCTGTTAAAATAATAAAAAGATAAATATAGGAGTCATATCCTTCTTCTGGATTAACGCAGTAGGATTATACATAGACTATGTTCAACTTCAGACACACTTTAGGGTAAATTTGAAACCCAGCCAAATCAGTGTGCGAGTTATATCCACACAAACATGGAGAAACAAAAGCTTCATGTAGATGTTGGTCTTGGTCAAATTTATACCCAGTAGGCCTCCCTCAATTGAAAAAAAAATGGATCTTTTTTCCCCAGAAACAGCTACTTTTACTCATAAGCGCTGAAAGGTATTTTTTCAGTTTTAGAAAAACCACAGTCACCTGTCTGGAGTTTATTTTAAAAATGAGAAAAAAAAAAACAACCTGTGCTTTAGTCACCCTTCCAGGGTCCATGCGCTGAGTCTCCACCACTCGTCGTGGTATAGTTTGCAGTGCTGACACCTATGACTGAGCTAATGAACACCCAGCTGACCTATTGTTGGACTATAGAGAATGACACCGACAGAGACTCAGCTTTGGACTTGGTGACTTTCTTCTTTTTTTAACAACAAACTGTAGCCTGGGGACAGGGGTTTTCTTAAACAGGGAAAGAGGCTGAACTGCAATACCAGACACAACCTGTTAATAAGAGTGGTGCTGTTTCTGGAAAAAAAAAAACATTTGGACTGAGGACATTAGCTAATTATGCTTCTCCGTAAGCAGACCCCTAATAACTGGAAAACACCCAACAAATGATCCTTAGCCCACTCGGATTTGAGATTCCATATGACCTATGTCTCCATATTACGCTATCAACCCCTGGTTCAGTAGCTCAGGCCTGACTTTGGTATTATTATATTTCATTTTACATTTGGCAAAAAAAAAGTTTGGAACGAGAATGCAGGTGTTTGTTCTAGCGAGAGGAGGAGAAGAGAAAAAAACAGGTTCTGACCTCAAAAGGATGAAAAGAAATCACAAATTCTGCTGTTTGACATCACAGTTCATTAAGGAGTGGCGGTGCGATCGCTGCGCCGTGTGCGGAAACATATGTTTGGCCGAAACAGACAGCATGATGAATAGAGATTCTGCTTTCCTTTTTTTTTTGCATCTACCAAAGGACAAACATTTTATGATCCATGCAGAGGTTGTACGGAGCTCCGGGATTATTTTAATATTGCAAGGTGATCTTTACAAGGGTGCAGTTAACTAGTGACATGCTTATGGAAAGTCTGGATAGCAAATCTATTTCAACTACCCTAAAGGAGAAATTACCGTATAGACCCTATCGATTATCCAGGGAGGCCACCAAAACTTTCTCTGGCTCTGGAGAACACAACCAGCTCATTAATTTAAAAAGACAACATGCAATCTAAAACTTTTCTTGTGTTGCTACCGCTTAAAAAAAAAAGTAAAGGGGTATGCACCCTGGTCACTGTGGCTATGTTATAAGGCTATGTGCACAAATGTGTTTTTATTGCACTTTTTTCTTAAAGAGAACCTGTCACCCCCCTGGTGTTTCCAAAAGTGACAGCACCACTGAATGCAGCGTGTCTGCTGCATTAAGGGAAGATGTGTACTAAGGCTCTAGCCCCCCTGTGCCCTGTAAAAAACACTTTGCAAACTTTACAGTTAAGAGGTCCGTGGGTCGGGTCTGTTTAAGAGATCCTCGCCACTGGCCGGGTTTTATCCTCCTCCTTTTGTGTTCCACCCCCTCTATGTGTCTGCCCTCCACCTCCTCTTATTTGGAGTCTGCCCTCCTCTTCTGCTCCTGCTCCTTGTAACATCACGCAGGCGCACAGCGCTGGTTGAGCTGGCCGCGCTGTATGCAGCATAAGCATTGCAGGGAGGCTTGTGTGAAGTCACATGATGTGCCTTACGCGCAAGGCCCAGCGCTATGGCCTGTGTGATGTCAACAGAGCAGGAGCACAAACGGAGGGCAGACCCAGAACAAAAGGATGTGGCGGCAGACACATAGAGGGGGCGGGATTCGCTGGGAGGAGGCAGGGAGGACCTCTTAATCAGACCTGACCCACGGGACCTCTTAACTGTGAAGTTTGCAAAGTGTTTTTATCGGGGAACAGGGGGGCTAGAGCCTTAGTACACAGCTTCATTGAATACAGCAGACACGCTGCATTCAGTGGTGCTTTCACTTTTGGAAGCACCAGGGAAGTGACAGGTTCTCTTTAAATGTGTTTTTCAGTGCAGATTTATCACAAAACCTGACAGGTCGGCAGCAAAGTCAATAAGAATCCTGAGGTCTCTGCACATGTTGAATATTTTCTCCTTGCACATTTGGTGTAGAAATAAATTCTTGTTTTTGCTGCAGATTTCATTTTTCCAATGAATGGGAAAAATCTGCACTGAAAAACATGGCATAATCAAATCTAAAAAACAGGGAAAACGCAGCAAAAACACAGTGAAAATGCAGCAAGAGGATGCCTAAAACGTAACAAAAATCACTGAAAACGTGCCAAAAATGCCTCGAAAACGCAGCAAGAAGGCACCAAAAACATGTAAGAAAAACACCAAAAACATGGCAAAAGCAAACCGAAAATGCAGCCACAACGCACCGAAAACAAGGCAAAAAAGAACTGAAGACACAGCCAAAACACACTGAAAACATGGCAAAAATGCACCAATACACAACAAATTAGCACCAAAATCCACCAAAAAAGGACAGAAAACATGGCAAAAATGTTTTTTTCCCTGCCAAGATATGCAGAAACCTTTGCACCAAATCCTAAATGTGCACAGATCCTAAATATCAGATAGGCATGGGTCCTAGAAGTGGGACATTCTATGCAGAGAATGAAGGTCCCTCGACAAACTGTCACTGCATCATGGTGGGAGAGGTGGTGCTATACATTTGTGTGGCTCTCTCTTTTCACTTCTATTTAATTACACATATGTGGGTGAATACAAGGAGGGACATTTATCATGTGACTATCATGTAGATGGTCATAAACGACCTAAAAGTGGAGCTTGTAACTTTAAAGGGAACCTTTCACCCCAAATAAGCTTTCTAACCTATTAATACCTGTCCCTGCAGCCTTACAATACTTTCTAACACATCCCTGACTCACCTTTTTTACTAATCTACAAGTACAATAATGTAGTTAGGAAACGTACAAAATTCTTGTCAGAGGGGCGTTCCTCCAAGGCATTTTGACCGGTAGGCGGGTCACAGCTGCGACGCGGTCATGTGATGCTGGGATGCATCACTTCCGATCGCAGGGCTTACAGGTAGACTTTGCGCATGCGCACATTGCATGCTGACGTCTGCCTGTGTGCGACCGGAAGTGACGACCGATCCCGGCGTCACATGCCCGCGTCGCAGCGATGACATTGCGGGCGAGATATTGAAATCGTGCCCGCTCTCTGTATTTGTATAATGACGCCCATTAGGGCATATTACAGCGGCGAGGCAGGGGTAGCGCGGCACAGGGGATCCGCCTATCAGTCAAAATGCCTTGGAGGAACGTCCCTCTGACAAGAAGTTTGTAAGTTTCCTAACTACATTATTGTACTTGTAGATTAGTAAAAAAGTTGAGTCAGGGATGTTTTAGAAAGGCTGCAGGGACAGGTATTTGTCGGTTAGAAAGCTTATTAGTGGTGACAGGTTCCCTTTAAAGAGAACCTCTCAGGATGATTTTATTAATTAAACTATAGTTATGGCTGTATAGGTATCTTCACACACAGCAATATGGCTACGTCACAATCACGTGATCGCTAGTAGCCGCCTGATTGGCCAGATGGAAAGGTCCTCTCAGGTACACCGAGGACCTTTCCATCTGGCCAATCAGGTGGCCGCTAGCGATCACGTCATTGTGACGTGGTGGCATCTGATTGGCCAGATGTCTCCCAACCATCTGATTGGCTGATGGAGTGAAAGGTCCTTTTACATGAATAGATGTGCATCGGCCGTCCCGGTACAGCCGTCGGTTAAGGTGAGTATCCGATTTTTTTTATTTTTTAACCACTTTTTCTCTCTTTTACAGGACTTTTGCAGTGTATCTATTGATACACTGCAAAAGTACTCGGAATCGCTATACTCACAACGAGTAGCGAGTACTGCTACCTACTCGTTGCGGGTATAGCGATTCCGAATAGTACGGTACTCGCCCATCCCTAGTTGCTGTGTACAAATGGAGCAATGTGTCCATGATTTCACTGCAACCAGCAAATTGCCAGTGAAATTGCCTAGCAATATTGCTGTGTGTGAAGGTATCTTAAAGGTCTCATAATGCAAGCCTAAAAATGACACCTGTTTTGTCGTAATCCGATGTTCTGCATCGGAGAAATTGAGCTCTGAAACTACATGCAAATTTGCCTGCAAGTGCACTGGGGCGTGTCTAGACACTTGGACATGCTCATTCGTGCCCTTCCGTTTCTAATTGCTATGTAGATCACCACTTAATTTCTCAGTTCTGGCACATCTCATTACTACAAGACGGATATAATTTTTACGGTTGTACTAAAATGTATACAGTCATACCGCAAGTAAAATAATCTTCTAAAATGTCCTGTCAAATCCCTCTACAGAAGACTACAGATAATCCTAGGGGATCTTGAAGGAGGACACTCTGGGATCAGCTTGTTTAGGAAGACAGATCATTATTTTGCACATCTATTTTTTTTGTTATATTTACATATATAGGGATTGTTTATTGGTTTCACCATTTAACGACCTGAATCTTCTATGAAGCTCATCCCCACTTCAGTAAGCTGCTATACCATACACGACTGCTGAGAATAGTGGCGGTTTGGACGAGACAAAAAAGAAATATTTCAGAAAGCATCAGCTCCAGCCATGGATCCCAGATCACTAATAATATAAAGTTAGGTCACCTGAATATTACAGAAAATATCTTCTCAGTTGTCCGGTGAATACAAGCTACCGTCCATCTGCAGGTGATCAGGGGGTAGCTGAACACTGGGACTCACACCGATCGGCAAAACGGGTAATGATTATTTTATGCCTATTTGCCACTCTATTCGTTCTCTAAAGGGCTGCCAAAAAATGTGAGTGCAGCGCTCAGTAGCCCCGTAGGGAGTGAATGGGGTAGCAGTTGACCGCTGCTCCATTCTAACGCTCAACTGCCGATCCGTGCAGGTTCTGGTTGTCAAGCTCCCACCAATCATCAGGTTATCAGCTATCATGCAGATGGGTGATCATTTGTTTTCACCAGACAACCCCTTTAAATTTGTTAATCAAGCTAAAGTATAATAAGTTCTTTCATTCTACCACCTTAGCAGATGTCAGAGAACACATTTGCCTATTCAAGCTCAAAGTCTGAAGACCCACACATCAAAAACATGAATCTCCAATAAATTAATCTCCTATAATACATAAGATAAGAATTGTGGGCCTTTTCCAGGTCTCTCTGTCATGGGATGCACCCAATCATCATTATTTCTGAAGATGACCTCAGTGTAAAGTATCTGGTAAAGACAGCAAAGCTTATAACATGGGAGGAAGGAAGGTGAGAATGGAAAAACTGCTACTAGACGAAGGTTCCCATGAAAGTGAGAGATGAGTCGATGTTCAGGTGTTATCAGACGAGAGATCTTGTGGCAGGAAGAAGAATGTGGTAAAAACCTCCGGAGCTCATCACTCTCTTATTTGGTGTTAGAACCTAACCTGCATTGTAAAAGCTCTTAATTTTCTAAAAACTTATAAAAAATAAAGTGCAAAAAGTCAATTATTTCACAGCTTCACACTCATCAGCTTCAACTCCTTTTAAAATTAAAATCAAATTCAACTCAATATCTAGAATAGTTAAAAAAGGATTTCTCAACTCTTTAAAGCCTTCCTGGTAGCCTCCAATTACCTTTTATTTGCAGTTTTACCACAATTTAGCAGTTTCTGCTTTGTTTCCCATCATGCCACTCCATCCCAACAAGTTTGCTTCCCATTCCTCGTTCCCACATTTGGAGTAAAACATCCGATTCAGTGGAAAGTATGAAGCTCCATACATTTCTGATGACAGATGAGAAGGTCTGGGACACCATGAAACCGCGTGAAGGCTCAAAATCATGGACCCTGGGGTCACGTGGCCCTGCAAGAGTTCTGTGAAATGGCTAAGACTTGTAATGTTCAGTATATTGAATACTTTGCAGTAAAATGGCAAAGTTGTTTGTGTTAAATGGTGGAAACCCTATTCAGTTGGGGCTGTATCAGGCAGAAGTGGCAATAGCCCAACAGTAACATTGATTCTGGGGCCCTACTCACTGAAGACAGATTTTCACCTTTGAATTAGAATGTTGAGAGTGAAAGATGAATCTTGGAGGCGTAAGAAGCATATTTCTCTGATAAGATATATTACATAATTTCTCATTTTCAAGTGTGCTATTGATTTATGGGGAAAAAAATACAGTTAACCTAAATTTTTTCCTTGCCAATCTTGTGTCAATATGTAAATAAAAAAGAAGGTACTGTTGAACACTATATTCTAGAGGTGTATATGCAAGAAGCATTGCTTTGTTAGGTTCTTTTGATTCTGACAAAAATGGAGGACAAAATATTTTTTTTGCATAAAATTAAAAACACTAAGATGGAAACTCAATGGACCCCATTGTAGTCAATGAAATTCATCACTGCCAGAACACAAACATCCTTAAAGGATGACATATGAATGTACAGGGAGTGTGCATGGCTGCACACTAAAGAACTATGGGACTTCATGTGCAGGTCGCACACGTTGGGTGGGTACTAGTGATAAGCAAGCACTACCATGCTCCGGTGCCTGGTACTCACAATGAGCAGTTGGATGCTTGGATGATCATTAGTGATGAGCAGCACTACCATGCTCAGGTTTTCAGTATTTGTAAACAGCAGTTGGATGCTCGGATGGAGGCTAGTGATAAGCGAGCACTATCATGCTCGGGTGCCAGGTACTCAAAACAAGCAGTTGGATGCTCGGATGGTCACCAGTGATAAGCAAGCACTACCATTCTCAGGTGCCAGTACTTGTGACAAGCAGTTGGATGCTTGAATGGTTGTGAGTGATGAGTCAAGCACTACCATGCTCAGTTGTCGAGCTCGGTACTCATAACAAGCAGTTGGATGCTGAGGTGAACACTACTGATGAGCGAGCACTACCATGCTCGGGTGAACGCACTCGTAATGAGCAGTTAGATGCTCGGATCGTTGCTAGTGATGAGCAAGCACCACCATGCACGGGTGCCCAGTAGTCATAACAAACAGTTGGATGCTTGGATGGTCACTAGTGATGAGCGAGCTCTACCATGCTCAGTGCTCAGTACTCGTAACGAGCCGTTGAATGCTTGGATGGGAGCAACTTGTGACCCAGGTATAATGGAACTCAGTGGGGAACTGGAAAGTTTTTATGGGAATTCTTCTGGAAAAATACTTGAAGTTCCCATTGATTCCATAATACTCAGGTATACAACTTGTGCAATCCGAGCGTCCAACTGCTCTTTACAAGTACTGAGCACCCGCACTTGATAGTGCTCGATCATCACTAGTGGACACACTTTGATGAGAGTAGAAATTAGTATTGTAATTCTATTTTATTTTAGATTTTACATATATGATTCTCTTGTAGATAATTGGTCTTTTTAATAGATCAAAAGAAAAGGATGGAAAAATAAAAAAAATAAAAATAATAATAGAAAAAAAAACAACAAAAAACTTCCCTGATGCCAGGAGCTTCCTATCTGACCCAGCCTGGCTGCAAGGCAAATTGCATTAGAAAATGACATGCCATTCATCTCTCGAGTAGTTGCAGGAACATTTAGCTAATTAAATGATTAATAAATTTAACACTGCTTTATAATTTCATTTGGCCGTGTAGGAAATCGCACGGTGCGCTGCGTGTGCACCCAATGAGATTAGGTGGGAGTTGAGGGTTTCGGAGGCTGCCCTGATAATTGAGATTAGTCTATTACTACTATGACCTTTTTTCACTTTTATATTCTCTTGTTAAAGTGAAATAAAATTTTATTCACTTTTAAGGGATATTTACTTAGGTCTCAATGACATCGGGTATAAGGGAAAAAAGAAGATGACATTTTTTCCTTCCCTGGGAAATATGTAACATGGGTGTCCTGAAATAGCAGACACGGACGGCTGAGTAAATCCAGCGAGTGAACGAGCCGCACTAGATAAAACTCTATTTAACAACGTCATAAAGCAAATTTATTTTAGAATATTAGAGCATCATTCTTGGATTGCTACAATAATTCTTCATATATTTTTTTTTCCTATCAGCAAATGGAGGGTAATACATGGAAATCTCAATAGATAGCATTACAAGCAATACAGCGACTGGGTAAACTACTTCCACTATGCTGAGCTAGGGAAAAAAAAGGTAAGAAAGCTATATATTATCACAAT
Source organism: Allobates femoralis (assembly GCA_033576535.1). Lineage (NCBI taxonomy): Eukaryota > Metazoa > Chordata > Amphibia > Anura > Aromobatidae > Allobates > Allobates femoralis. Next base: position 89,031,198 of record JARQOC010000010.1, read on the forward strand.
AAAAATATAAACATGTTCAATAAAGTATTAATATTTAAATAAAAATGAATCAATGAGAATTACAAAAATGGAAGCAAAAGTCCTTTTGCAAATATTCAAAATATAGTAAAAGTTTTAAAGTGAACCTGTCACTCAAATAGCGGACAGCATTAATCCAAGCCTTGCTGCATGATTGCAGCCGGGTACATTTTTGTGCGACATGCCAATATTGTTAGAAGTTCTGACAGGGAATCATAAGAGAAGACAAGACTAGTTTGGGTCCTTCCCTGCTGGCTACTCCCAGCGCCTGTGTATGTGATTGACAAGTCTCTCCCATACTGTTGGGACTATTCCCAGCCTCCTCTTCCCATCTCCGGCTACTGTCCTAGGCCAGAACTTGTAAGTATATTTTCTCTGAGAGTTTAAGAACAAAATATACTTGACTGCAATTTGACAGCTAGGTCACCGTTTGTGTTCCCTCAGTGTTAGGCCTGTTTCACATATTCGTGCCTTCGCACGTATGCAGTCCGTGCCGACACATGCCGGAAACACAGGAACACATGATCCCCTCCCCCATGGCTCCTTTCAGATGTCCGTTATTAAGCATGGACCGTGTCGTCGTGTGGAGCAGATGTGTGTCTGTGTGCTCCACATGGCGACATGTCCATTTTTCAGCAGAGCCAAGGACCCATTCAGGTCAATGGGTCCATGCAAAAATGTCCCGCACACGGATGTATCCATATGACATCCGTGTGCAGAGATCAGAACCAAGTGTTTCAAGTTAACAACAAAGAATTTCATACTCCCCTTCTTCCAGCGCGGTCTGCTCCTCTCACTTCCGATGCCACTCATTACTCTCATCTAATATTCACCTCACCGAGAGCTGCAGTGGCTCTGGAAGAGACAGGAACAGCAGCCCTGGAAAGAGGTGAGTATGAAATAACAGGTTGTCCATGTGCTATCCACGGATAGCACACAGCCAGCAAACAATGTCACACGATGTGTGACACCATGGAAGCATCGCCCCCCAAAAACAGCCTGTCTCACACATCATATTTTGCATAGATGTGTGAAACAGGCCTTACACAGGGTTAAGGTCATTCAAAGAAAATAGGGCTAGATACCATTGATACAGGAGATTTGCTAATATTCCTCTACCATACTCGCCTTCCCAGTAGAAGACTATATTATACTCTTAAGAGTAGGGCATTAAATTACAGGGTAGCTTCCTCCAATAGATGGCACCAGGAAGCCAGCCTTCTTCCTTCTGAAGGAGAACTTATTTGCATACGTTTTCCCAGTATGCATGGAGAAATAGTGCCTTAAAGAATGAATTTGAGCTCAGGCTACACAAGAGCACTAAAATGCCTGTGGCCCGCTAGTCTGACTATTTGCTTTCTCTTTAATAGGCATTCAAGCCTTTTGTCAGGTAGTGTCATCAATGTCAGTTGATCTTATAGTACAGGCTGGAGTCAGAAACCTTTGGTCCATATATTTTGCTTCAGTAGTCAACTATGTGACCACCCATGTACTGTCATATATGGATAGGTATCTTCCCACAGAGCAAAGCTGGCCAAACACATCAGATGGCTTCGGCTGATCCTTTGCACCTTAGCCAACTCTCCCATAAACAAAAGCACTTGCTATGAGAAAATCACAGACTGACCTGTTGGCTTGCGGCTTATCTCCAGGAGAACATAGCGATTGGTAGCATGAAATTGGACATGTACAATTGACATCTCTCCTCACCATCAGTTGGCCGATGCCCCCATACACATAATACTGTTGACTGACCCGTCAAGATGTGCAGGTTCAGCTGATATCAGTTTAATGTGTATAGGGACATTTGAAATTACTCTGGTTTATATAGAGGAAAAATCCCAAAAAGGACCACCTTCCACGGGTCTCCAACCTTTCTGACATTAAAAGACACATTCAGGTCTGAAAGTGGATCCAGAGCCACATCCAGCTCTGAGAGATGGTTGTAAACCACATTCAGCTGTGAGAGGGTCGCAAGCCACGTTCAACTCTGAGAGAAGGTCTTGAGCCACATCCAGCTCTGAGAGAGGGTCTGAGCCACAGTCAGCTCTGGGAGAAGGTTGCAAGTCACAATCAGCTCTGAGAGAGGGTCTGGAGTCACATCCAGCTCTGAGAGAGGGTCTGGGGCCACAGTCAGCTCTGAGAGAAGGTTGCAAGTCACAATCAGCTCTGAAGTGGGTCGCAAACCACAACCAGCTCTAAGACAGGGTCATGAGCTACATTCAGCTCTGACAGAGGTTCGGAGCCACATTCAGCTCTGAGAGAGCGTCACAAACCACATTCAGCTCCTACCCCCTCACAGTAGAGCTCCCCATTACCAGTATAATGAAAGCCAAAGCTTTCCCACAGACATAAACTCTGAGGCAGTAGATCAAGATCCAAAAGTTCCCAGAATACCCTTATCCAGATCTACTCTTCTATGTGTGGCTCCTCACAAAAGTCACCATCTGGAGACCCACTCTTCATAGTTGTTTGCGAAACCAAGTGCTAATGCACCAAGCTGGAAGACAGTCGTGAGCCATACATCATGGGCTCACAAGTCACATGTGGCTCCCGAGTTACAGAATGGGGACCCCTGCTCTATAGAGCCCCTAATATGACATATAAGGCCAGGTAACTGAGATGATCCACACATGAGATGAACCTACAGTAATACACAGTTCTCCACATGTAATCTATTGAACTGACATAAGTGAAATAATCTTGAAAGACATGCTTCATTTATATATATATATATATATATATATATATATATATATATATATATATATATATATATTATAAAATTTATAATATATATATACAATATATATATATATAAAGGCGAATGCCAGGCATCTGCCTTACTCTGGAAGTTAAATTTTACTTTTCGAGGATGATAGGTTTTGGTCCTCGGCTTCCAGCACTGAAGGGGTTGACGTCTCGAGGACCCCATGTCATTTCTGCGCTGGCGGAGGCACAGATTCTTGGAACCAATAGATCTTCATCAAGATTCTCGTCTCCCAAGACAACAGGAAGTATATTTTGATCAATACATATAGTTCTGTGATTAAAATTTAATGCGGTTTCACAGGAACCTATGTGCCCCATCCATGAGCGAGAGCACATACACGGCTACAGCAATATTCTGTATTCTGTCTATTACCGCCGAAGATCTATGCATCAATGGCTGCGTATAAAAATAACATGATAGTGCGGTATAAGCTGGAGAAATTTACTTCTGATCTACATTTACATTAACTCTCTTCATGCCGTAAATAAGTAAAAAGATGGATTTTACATCCTTCTCAAAAACAAAGTGGTGGATCGAAGTCGACCTTCTCTCCCTTGCAAACTATTTGCAATCCTGCCATGCCATTAGCAGAATTCAGGACATCATATACATAAAATAGTTTTGTTTTATTTCTCGTCCCCAGAAATAACATCATTGGCTGGTTTTGAGGTTACAACTTAGACCTATTCAATGACTGGACTAGATGGTAATACCAGTCACAACCACAAATATTGAATAATAGCTCGTCCAAAAAAGCCGTTTTCAACAGAATCGGACAACCATCTGTCCTGTGTTGTGTTCCTATGTATAACGGAGTTTGGAGAGATAGCAGTCAGCAGAATGATCCTGATACCTACATAATGAGTATGGCCGACTTAAAGGGATTGTTTCTTTTCATTAATTGTGTAAAATTTCAAAGGGCTTTGTAAAAGAAAAATTAGCAACTTTGCAATTTGCGTCTTAGAAATCCTCTCGGTTCTCATGAACAAAGGGGTTCTTAATTATTAATTATGATTCTTGACTGATTGTGGCCTAGGTTACCAGCCAACTCTGCAGACTGTCCAAGGGAAGGAGCTATATAACTAGCAAGAGCTGATCGCAAGCCAGATAGCTGGATCCAACAAGATTCACTGCCACTGCACCCTTCCCCACCCATCCTCGGGCCCGCAGAGTCAAAACTTCTTCTGTTTGGGCCAATAGTGAGGCCACACCAAAAGTCTGAACCATCAATGTTCTGAAGCACTCTGCATCCGGCAAGCAAAAAGTGGGCAGGCTGGGAAGCGGGATGCTCCTGAAATACAAGATGGGAAAACCCTCATAAGGACACTGGGACTAAAGGCTCCGTCACACCTGGCGACGGGGCTGGAAATGTCGGCGGCGACTGGCGGGTGTGCGCACGTTTTTGGCGCCCCGCCAGTTTCGCCGTCCCCCATTTAAATGGGGTGACATCTCCAGCGCCGCGCTGGCGAGCTGTCAGGCGGCATCACCGCCGGGGGTCTGAAAACCCCAGCGGCGATGCATGACAATAGGAGCCTATGGCTCCTATCACCTGACAGGTCGCCGGCGGACGGTTATATGGGGCGATGTGTGCACATCGCCCCAGATCGGTCGCCTGGTTTCAGAGCACTGCTCTGAAACCAGGCGACCTCCCAGCGGCGCTGACATCACCCATTTACATGAGGCGACGTAGGGGCAATGTCGCCGCCGATAGGCCACGCCCCTACGTCGCCTACGTAATTGGCGGCAATGTTGCCCCGTGTAACGGGGCCTTAAAAGAGAAATATTGTATAATCGCATTACACACAATTTTAATAATAGGACAACCTGGAAAAAAAAGTGTATGTGTTTCGAACCTAGAAATATACGTATACGGTTTTTACTCATGGCATAGGATTTTATTTTGTCCTGTTTTTAAACTTGTGAGGTTTCTTTTTGTGTCTTTTCAATGGCTCTATTTTTTTAACTTGAAAAATTGGGAGATTGAGTGATGGAGAAGATTACGGTTTTTCACGTGTTCCATTAATTTCCACCTGGGATTTAGTGTCTGTGCACATTTTGGAGAGTTCAAAGCTTTTTTCATCAGAAGAGCTAAACATTTTTTTTTCCTTTTTCTGAACAATCACATTTCACACATCAGAAAAATCATGATAAGTCCACAAACTTGACACAATTTAGTGGCAATCATAAAACATATAATGCAACATATATGGATTGTACCTTACGACACTGACCAGGGAGGGAAAAAAACATCTTAAAGGGAGTCAGTCACCCCCACAATACAAATTATTCAGTTATATAGAAAACACACAGTGTGAGTGCGGGTGCACTCTCAGTGCTGACTCCTGTCTTCAGCCACCACCCACAATACATCCAGAAGTATCACTGTAATGAGTAGCGGCTGCAGACAGAAGCCAAAGAGCATCACAGCGTTCCAGAAACCTCAAATAGTGCCTGCCACTAGGCTCCAGAATTGTGGATTAGGCTCATGCAGCATTCGCTCTGGGCAAGCAAACATAGTAAGGGGAAAAGCTCAGAATGCAAATTGGTGGAGAAGTGGACATATCATGGGTGCAACCTGTGCAGTCAAACAGGGGCCACTTCCACCTACAAAGAAGGCTAGATTTAGATTTATGATGAGAAATTGGAGACCACAGACTGCTCTGGCACTGGGATCCTTTTTTGACTGTGTCTGCCCCTGAAAATGTAATGGTGCACTGAGCCTTTGGTCATACCAAGGGTGGTCCATTTGTATATTGTTTAGCCACTACAACACTGAAATCTATACTCAAGAATTTTATAGAGGCTAAATTCCCTATGACAGTATAAGTAGATTGATTTGCATTTTAAGGGTGACACACACCCTTTAATTTCCTGCCATATTACCTTTAAAGAAACTACGTAGATATCTGGTGTTTCTCCTATGTAAGCACTCTCAGCAATTTAATTAAGATAGGTCACATTTGCACTTTCCTTTGACACTGACCATTATGTTTTTAACCAGTCAGTAGGTGGTAGGTGGCTCCCAACTGGCACTTTAAGGAGGCACTCTGACTGCCATCTCTAGCATTCTACCAGTGACAGATGTAATGGATGCCTGTCCTGATGTCAACTTTTCAATATCATACCAAGATTTTCTTATGAAATTCTAAGTATCATAATGCAATTTTCTAGACTTGTAGACATTGGGCAAGTTGAAACAATCAACCAATTTTCTCCCTTTCTCCTAGCAGTAAGAACAGGACAGTTTGTTTTCATTTAAAATTAAACATTTTAGTACACTTTGCTTCTGAGAAACTTTTCCTATTTTGCACACGAATGAAACCTTCTGGTCTGACTCACAGCATTTCACACCTCTGGTAATGGTAAAGGTATGCAGCACAGAGGACTATCTGCAGCTGATGGAACAGGTTTTTCTGGTAAATACTCTCTTCATGTCAATTGAAAATGTTCCTTTTTGTCTTTACTGTTTTATAAAAAGTCTGCAATGCACACGATCAAGGAAGTACAGAGAAGACATTGGCCCCTTTAAGAAGTCAAAACGTGGCTCCCAACTTTGTTCGTCCACAATGCACTGGGAACGAGTAGACTACTTCTGTGGCAGAGAAGGGTTATTTGATTGCTGGGGGTTCTTCTTAACCAGATCACTTTGGTGCTGTGGGGGAGGGATGCATTTTCCAGGGAAAAACATATAGTTGACGTGACATGAAACATTCAAACTCATCAATGATACAATTATATCTATTGCAGATGGACAAATTTATTCGAGTGAAATTGAATTCTACTCAAATTGTACAAAAATGTTTTGTAATTCATTCTACACAAACCAGCTGACAGATGGCTATCATTCTGCTTTCCTGAACCACAGAAGGCCAGCAAACGGTTTTAAAAAAATCATAAAAAATAAGAAATAGAAGTACTAAACTCACCACTCATGTCTCCGGCTGCCCACTTCCCACTAGCCAGTCCTCATGGCCTCCTCTTTTTACCATTGCACGCCGCAACTCAGATGTCTCATTCTAGAATAGGAGCTCATGTCACCGTGCATCATAGGCTCGCAATATACATTGTAACATCACAATGAGCAGGCATGTCCAAGCATCGGTTGTGGCTGGAAGTCCTATTCTAGGCTAAAAAATCTAGAGATCTGGCATGTTACGGTAGGATGAAGTAGCTATGAGGACCGGATGGTGGGCTGTGGGGAGGCTAAAAAGCAGAGTATTTGTTTATTTTTTAATTCACATCCTATGTTTATTATCTCTAGGGTCTGGAGAAAACACAGAGCATTATCAGGAATATACAATGTGAAGAAAATAACTTAACTGAAAATCCGCATAATTTGGCAAATTCCAATTTTGATAAATCTGCCTGTCTCATATCTAAACATGATCAGAGGTCAGCTGTGCTTTATATTAAAGTACTGGAAACATTTTTGTTTTTTGAAATGGATAGAATTCACAGAGAGCGGTTCATCACTTGGAAACCCCTCAATGTGCAAGCCCATTAACAATGCTCATACACTTAAGAACAAATTTGGCAGGACCCATGGAGCAATGTGTGACCTCCTGACTTGGCATATCAATTTTCTTTGCCAAATATTTTAGTTCTCAGGGAAGAAAGCCCTTCGTTAGAAGTGTCTGGTAAGTATAGAGTATTTACTCTCTTCTCTCCGTTGAAGCTGCATGCAAATGGGGGTTCAGGAGGAGAATGATGATGGCAACAGCTATTCAAATTGCACTGGAACCTTGTGTGTGTGGCTCTCTCTTTGATGAACTTGACTAGTGATGAGCGAACACTACCATACTCGTACTTGTAACACATAGTTTGACGCACGGGCAGGCTTGACTCTATTACTGAGTATAATGGAAGCCAATGGGGAACTAGAGATCTTGTGAAAAAATGCTTGGGTTCCTTACTGACTGCCATTATACTCGGTAATCTGGCTGAGCCAGTCCAAGCGTCCAACTGCTCATTATGAGTACTGAGCACCTGAGCATAGTAAGGCTCACTCATCACTAGACTTGACCCATTATTGTGAAGGTATCCTAAAGGGGGGTTTACACGTAGCGACGCACCAGCAATCCCGACAACGATCCTGCCTGACCGGGATTGCTGGTGCGTCGCTACAAGGTCGCTGGTGAGATGTCACAGCAGATTCACCAGAGATAACCTAGCGATGCTCCGACACTTGATGGTCGTTGGGATCGTTCAGGGTCTCGGGCACAGAATGGGGATCATTGGCAAGTCTGTCACACACAGCAATGCAGCCTGGCCAGCGGGAGATCGCGGATCAAAAAACGTTTCCAAGCCATCTAGTAAAGATCAGCAATCTCCCAGCGGGGTGCTGATCGCTGTAAGTGTCACATGCATTGAGTTGCCGCGAGTCACTGCTACGTCACAAAATCGGTGACTTAGCAGCGATCTCGTTAGCGCTTTTGGTACATGTGAAACCACCCTTTACTGTATTTTAGAAAGGTACTTAAAGGGTACTTCACACACAGCAACATCGCTAACGATGTTGCTGAAACGTCACAGGACTAGCCAGCGACCTTGCTAATGTGACACGCATCAACGATCTGGCCCCTGCTGTGAGATCGTCGATTGTTACAAATCGTTCAGGACCATTCTTTGGTATTCTGATTGGGCGGCTTTGACTGAAAAGAAGGCAACTTAGTAGCGCTTCTGTCCTTGTTCCAAAGCTACTTTGTTCCTGAGCATGCTGGTTTGCGGATCATTGCAGAGAGGTCTTCAGGATGCGATACTACAACATCTATAGGTAGGCATCATTTGGGATATCAAATTATAGATGAACCAGTGTGAAGACGCAGCACAGAGATCTCTACAAAGATCTGCCAACCAACACAAGCTCAGGAACAATGGATACAAGCATGACTTTTGGCCATCTTTTCAAGCTCGGTTGATGAATCGGAACGCACTAGCGAGCACCAATTGGAGCTGAGGGGGTGTGGTAAAGCACACCTAGGTGGCTTCACCGTCAACACCAGGCCCTAACATAGGTGTGAGTCGTCAAATTAGCTGCTGTGTGACACGTCTCCAATGGCCAGCGAGATCGTTATGCTGGTCTTATAGTTGCTGCATCATTGAGCCTGTTTGACTGCTCACCAGCAATCCCCGGCCAGGTCAGAGTGTGGTCGTGATCGCTGGAAAGTTGCAGCGTGTAAAAGGGCCCTAAATCTTACAGATACCAAGATCCTGTATGGAATATGTAGAATAGATGGCCAGTGGCAGCCATTTCTCCATCTCCAGCACAGAACCTTTCTGTTTCGCTCTTGTAGGACACAGATTCCCCATGGACTACTGCTACACTCAATGAACGTAGACATCGTTCATCCTGCCCGCTATTCCACCCACTATTAGCATGCTTATACAATCTTAATGCAATCACAGGCTGCGCTCATTTGCAAGCGCTTGGTTCCCACTGCACATCTCCGCAGATCTCAACCAGTAATTTTGTAATTCTTGACTCGCCGTTGACGTGAAAATGTGTAAGTAATTAGATTCTTAGAATGGCTGCCTTTACTTGATAACATCTGCATACAACACACTGCATATGCTATGTCCTTGTAAATTCTATTGATTTTTACTCCAAAAACTCACAGTGACAGATGGGTCTTCATAAATTTCAAGAGCCAGTATTACAGAAACGCTGGAATTACGGGCTTCAACTTCCTACTATTCTTTATTGATGTTTTCAGCAGCTCTCATTTTTAAAGAAACATGTCCTTGACTAGTTTTTTTTCATATATTTATGTATATTAATGCAAGATTCAAAAAACGGCCTTTCAAGGAGACGTTTGTGAAATTGATAAGATGTCGGAGCTGGAAAAACAAGCATTAAAAGAGAACAGAGCAACTCTGAGTATGAAATCAAACTTTACTTTAAGATACTTAGCTATTCGGCTTGTAAGTAGAAATATCCAATGTGTAATATTTCTTCTATCCGGCATAACATAAATTAATAGGTGATTGATTATTGACTATTGTGGATGTAGTGGCAAACCATATAAAACTAACCAATAGGAATGAAAAGTCTTAAGGAAGTCAGTCGAAGAAGCAATGTAAGGGTTCTTCATCTTTAATCCATTCATTTTAAGTTTTTTGCCAAACTACCAGAATTTTTAATTTAAATGAATTTTAATTTACATCCTAGTGAACGTAGACGTTATATCCTATATTGCCAATCAATACATTTTATAATCTTCCTAAATTAATGTTATGGCTGTAAAAGTAAAAAATGGGCGTTTGTCATATAACGAAAAAAGCACTTCAAATAGTGGACAGAACACATTTCGATGATGTCGTCAATCTTGATAACAAAAGCCACTTCTCCATTCCAGTCCTCTCCTGGATGTGGTCAGCAGTGATATTAGTTTGCAAGAAGAAGGGGTAAAGGAAATCTCATTTTACGAACATGTTGAATCACAGAGCTCGATGGCAGATTCTTTGGAGCCAAGAACTATTTCTGACCAATCTCTAGAGTTTTCGTTGACCTTGAAGTGATGGACGACGACCATGAACACCAGCAATTATCCATCTAGGATTATAATAAAAGGGTGTACATCTAAAGGGTCCAATACACATTAGATTGCTGTTGGTCAATTGACAGATTGGAAGATATCTCTCCCAAGTTCTCCAACACAGGAGGGTCCTATGTTCTCTACGAGAGAACAGTGGCCAGATCATCTGGGGGCAGATTATCTTCCTAAGAAAAAAAAAAAGGATAGGGCATCCAAAATCAGAGATCTTCACTGACATCTCCGTACATAATAGAGAGCTTCCGAATGAATTATAGTTTAGCTGTCAGCTATCTCTCACGGACTCCTCAATACACACAAGCATTCCAATGTTCACTACGAGACAGATTCTGGTGGCAGCTTATCTTGCTAAATAACAAAGAAGATAGGCCACCCAAAATCAGAGATGTACTCTGAAATCACCTGACTCCCGATGCTCCCATTATACCTTAGACTGTAAACCAAGACCACCAATATCATTGGGTCCGGCTGACTAAAATACATGAGGGCCTTTAAGGACCTACTTCATATTGTACTTTAAATTTTTACAAATTTATGGAGGCAACAGGAATGCTCTTAATATACAGCAAATATAGCATCACCCCAACTTCCAATTACTTCACTTTAAGAACAAAACATATAGCAATCAGCGATATACATTTTATATATTTGCGTTAATTTGCTAACCCCCTACATTGTGCTTCACCAGAACAATCCCCAATTTAAATGTCTCCAATAAGGTACAATATTTTTCAAACTATAAGACACTTTTTCCACCAAAAAAGTTGTCGCAATGTGCAGGGTGTGTCTTTTAGTCTGCATGTACCGGGTTTTAACTTTTTGACTGTAGGTAAGGTGGTGGAGCAGTAAATACACATATATAAAACCTTCATCTTTATTTCAAATGCAAACTCCCAAAAGAAAAATTAAAAACTAAAGTGCACAGTAGAAAGGGAGGAAGGTTAGAATAGGCCCTGTATACTATACTCCCTCCTCATCTCTACCTAACAGTGTGGGTTGGCACCCTAATCAACGATATGGCACTCCCACTCCATGGTTGCTTTCCCTATATATCCCCTTGCCTGTCCCTAAAAGTATGAAACAATGCAAAGATACAAAAATGTGTCAATGTCACATCGCCATTGGACTCGGTGGCTGGTGTTCCTGCCTCGGCCGCTGGGAGGAGCCGGATTCCTTCGGCTGGTGGCGCCGGTGATAGGAGGGCCTTGTCCTCATATGGAACTGCTCCCGTGACGTCTGCCTCTGTCGCTGAGCGCCGCTGTGTTTCCCCTCTGGGTGGTGTTGGTCGCAGAGGAAAGGGCCCTGCAGAGGTGTCCGTTAGGCGCAGCCTGCGTTCTTCTGTCAGAGGTGGCGTGGGTGGAGCCAGTCGTGCATCTCCATCTGGCCTGGATCTAGGGGCGGTCCGGATGAGGTCATCAAGTTGTGAGCTCCAGCCTATGGGAGGTAGCCGTGCCCTTCAAGTACATTGGAGCCTGGCTTGCAGGCCGCCAGATATAGTTTTGGTTCCCCAGTGATAGTGTGTGTTTAGTTTCGTGTCTGACCTTGCCTGGATTTCTGACTCTGCCTCTGCCTATTGATTTTGTACCTCAGCTGCCCTCTTGGTTTTTACCCTTGACATTTGCCTGGATTTTTGAGTCTGCTACTGCCTGACGATTTTGTACCTTCGCTGCCCTCTCGGTTTTGACTCGGACTTCTGACTTCGTTTTTCGGGTCTTGATTTTCCCCTGGCGACCTCCCCGGCTCTGTTGCTCTCATAGGCAGCTACCCCCTGGGCTCCGCTATAATTCCAGATCCCTGTATAGGGGTTAAGGGTCTCGGGGTTTCTCGGGGTGCTGCCTACCAGCAGCTCGGCCTCACGGTGGATGGTCGTCACAGTCAAATAGAGAAGGCCCCTCTAGGTGAAACCATGCACCAAGTACTTAAAATGGGTGGTTTTCCCTGGTTATACAACCCTGTCTAACGGTGGGGTCGGCGCCCTGCATTACCATGTGGCGCCCCCACTCCCGTCGACTTGTGCCTACACCTGTCCCTACACTCTCAAGCCCCAATTTGTGAGCCAATGGTGTATTACAAATAGGGACATGCCCTGTCACATGGCTGGCACCAGCAAGCACACACAAGATGTTCAAGAAACAAGTCTCCTGATGAACTTGACTAAGAGAAACGTGTCGAGGCAGAGCTAAAGAGAGGGCTCACCCTGGAAGCAGCCAAAAAGGTCCCTTATCGTAATACACCATGGGCTCACAGATTTGGGCTTGAGAGTGTAGGGACAGGTGTAGGCACAAGCCGACGGGAGTGGGGGCGCCACATTGTAATGCAGGGCGCCGACCCCCACCATTAGGCAGGGTTGTATAACCAGAGAAAACCACCCATTTCAACTACTTGGTGAATCGTTGTACCTAGATGTGCCTTCTCTATTTGACACATTTTTGTATCTTTGCACTGTTTCATTGTTTTAGGGACAGGCAAGGGTATATATAGGGAAAGCCACCGTGGAGTAGGGGGGGGGGGGGGCAACCCACACTGTTAGGTAGAGGTGAGGAGGGAGGATAGTATACAGGGCTTATTCCTACATTACACCTGTGCACTTGATTCCAAATGCAAACTCACAAAAGCAAAATTAAAAACTAAAGACAAGGGTTTTATGTATATGTATTTGCTATTTTGGTGAGACCTCAACAGTATCAGTTATATTATGTACAAAGGTGGTGGAGCAGGTCACAGGAGGCAGAGTTTGGTGCTGGGGTGAATACGTGTACCCCCTAATAAGGTGGATGAAGATTCACTACTCCCCACGCCCATTATCCTGCCCACCTCTAGGCCATGTAGACAGCACCGAGATGTGGGCAGCATTATGGGCAAGGGGAGCAATGAACATTCATTCTCTTTAATAGCAGGCAGACGTGTCCACCCCAGCGCTTACTACAGCTACTGGGCGATTATGTGTGAACACTATTAAAGAGAATGAATATTCACATCTGCTCACACCCATAATGCTGGGCATGGGGAGCAGTGAAGTAAATATTCTGACAGCTGACATCAGTGCAACTGGGCACTGACATCATGTGCTGCGCTGCTTAGATGCTGGTCAGTTGCTGGCATCAGAGAAGGACACCGTGCAACTAGGGAGCAGAGGGATTGTGAGTAGAATTGTTTAATTTTTTTATGTGTGCAGCATGATGTGAGGCATATACACATGGATGGTGGACATATTTGGCGCCCCAGCCGTCTGGTCGCCACTAAGGGGTACTGCACTTACACCTGGGGGTAGTATTCCCATCTGGTTTGGTAAGTCCAGTCACCCACAAACACATCCAACACACCCGGTCCCAGGGAGAGCGGGTGAACCTAGATAGTGGGACGGCTCAGGCATCCCGTGGGATGGCAGGGGGAGAAAGATGCTGGGTGGACAGAGAGCAGGAAGTAGTCAGGGAAAGGAACAAAGGGGAAAACACCACAGGAAGTGGCAGGCAGTTGGAGAAGGTCAGGAAGTAGAGAGGACAGAGAGGAGAGGGTCCAGGAGGACTTGAGAAATGATGAAGCTCGTCCCGGGTCCCGAGGCCAGAGACCACGAGGAGACAGAGGGAGCCATAGGGGCACGGACAGTGAGCGATTCACCCATGCGCCCGAATCTGAACTAAAGCAGAGGGGCAGGGCAAGAACCAGGAGCCCAACCCTGTAAGATGGCAAGGAGATTCCAAGCTCCAACCAGAGAACCCGGGTGGCCACGAGATCTTGAGGAACAGTGGCCCACTCCCGGCACATCCACCGAGAAGGCAGCTGCACTAGGGCCAGGGGACACTGTGAGTCACCCAAAGAAGGCCCGTGGCTGCTGGATTGTGCACAGAGACATGTGCAGGGAGGAGAGCAGGCAGCGCTGAGAAAGAGAGACCTGTGAGGGAAGGCACATGAAAGTGAACTGGACAAACCATCCTGGTTGCTAAGGACTACCTGGGCTGCTACTGTACTGGAGCTGTAATTGTGTTGCGTGTGGAAGAGCGCTCAGTAAACCAGGTTTGGAACTCAGCACTGTGCCAAACTGTTTATTTCTCGCCTTAGGAGCGTAGACTGAAATGCAGAGCAGGCAGCAGGAGCCTGCCTGAGAGTAGCCCCGCTTTCGCCCTGTAGCCAGCCCAGCCCTGCTGGCTCCCCAAGAACTCTAATAACCCCCTTACTCCGGATGCCCTGGTGACCTGTTCCACCTGTGGGAAGCAATACCATCACTGCTGCCATTCCACCATCCTCAGATGTCCCGGCCTGCAGCAGCGGCTCCCAACAGCCGCATACCACGGGTGGCTTTACAACAACCAACCCAATTTCCCTATTCCAAAGACTCTTTTCCCATTTTTACTGACCCCCATCCTGGGTGGCCACCCACGGAATGGATCACACCACCATGACAGCCCCCAGATGCTTGAGGACATCAAGAAGGGCACTGAAGCAAGAGTCAAACAGGAATGGTATCCATGGTCCGCGCTGCTGCTCTTTACCAAAGGATTTCACAAGAGGGTATTATCCATCATAAGGTCCTTTATTCATCAAAATTCATCAAAATGGTTTTTGATGAATAAAGGACCTCATGATGGTAATACCCTCTTGTGAAATCCTTTGGTAAAGAGCAGCAGCAGCGGACGGTGGATACCATTCCTGTTTGACTCCCGTTTTTCCCGCGGTTTTTGGCGTGACGGTGGAGGTTCTGCAGCAGCTGCCTTATGCTTTCAAACTGGTTGTGGGTCTCACAACCTTAAAATGGTGAGTAGATATCTATATAATCGACACTAAATCAAATAGTGTCCTTTTGATAGGCACAATCTGCGCCTCTTGTATCTCCTCTTTTTCTAGTTACCCACTGGAGCAATTCAGACTTGGCATCACGAACAGGATCTACTGACCCGGTATCGCCGAGTCACGTGCGTCTTACGAACTGAACCTAGAGACTGTGCTTTGTAGGCCGGAGTAATGGTGGCCACGAGAGACTAAGAGCATGTGATGGCTGGGGGGCACGCCACAGTCCCCCATTGTGGGCCAGGCCAGCACACAGTGCGAAAAATGGCCTACGCAACCTTCACCCTCCAAGAGTTGGGAGGGTGGACTAAGAGGCTGTGCCACTGCACCCAGAGGTGTGGCTGACACCAGTGGAACAGAGGCACGCCCACGAAGGGAGGGAGCAGACCGAGGCTTTGGCACAAGATCCAGACGTGTGGCGAGAACTCCAGAGCCCACATGTTATCCGGCATGGCGGAGCAAGGCCCAGGCAGTGTGGAGCGTGGGGTGGCAGCAGCGGACTCCCCCAGCTTCCCGGAAAGGAGCCAGAAGCTGGAGCTCGACCCCACCTTCCTGGAGGACGATGTCCAGGAGCTTTGGTCGCCAGCTGGAGCAGGCCCACCTCACCACCGTCGACCGATGAAGGCAGGCCATTGATGAAGGGCGGCCGTGAGATGGGCGGCTCTGTGCCCTGCTTCCCTGACCCACAGGACGGAAGAAGATGAGATGGCACCCAGTGCTGGGACAGGTACTGATTCCGCCCTGCTGTGGGAGGAGTCCCCATTTGTGCCCCTAGGCCCTTCCTGGCCCCCTTAGCCCTGGCCCAATGCTTCTCAGTCCAGCATAGGAGGACAGCCCCATTCCCAGATGCCAGGATAATGATCTATATACCATGGGCCCAGGATGGGGTACACATATACCAGGGTAAGCTCAGGATGAGGGCCATACATACCAGGATAAAACAAGGACATGGGACATATATACCTGGAAGGGGCCCAGGATGGGGGACATTAGTACAAAATTGGGGGAATTAACCCCATAAAGGCCCAGTTACACAGATAATTGTGCAGAGATTGTTCGCAGATCTCTGGTTGCAGTGAAATCATGGACACATTGTTTCATTTGTACACGACCATAAAATGGACCAATGTGTCCATGATTTAACTGCAACCAGAGATCTACGAACAATCTCTGCACAATTATCTGTGTGTGTAACTGGGCCTTTACAGTGTCATCAGCAGATCCCCCTTCCTTCATAATGGTGCATCATGACCACATTTTTTGCTTTAAATTTTTTTTTTTATCTATTTTCCTCCTCTAACACCTGGGAACACTTTATGGTCCGGGTCAACTGATAGTCTGAAAAGTACGGTATATTATTGTTATGGTGCTAGGGAGAGTCCCTTCCTCAGGACCACCTCTAATAGCTAGAGGAGAGTGAACGATAATGAACATTTTGTAGAAGGGTGGGGGCATTGCCTTGTAACTAAAATTATCAGTCCTCGTTGACTTTGCTACTTTAGTAACACAAACAATAGTTAGAGATTAAGGATTGGTAGCGAGATGAAAGTGCTCTTATGCAGTTTTTTCTCAGATGTGGCCGGTTGGCAGATTCCAAAAAAAAAATGTAAATGGTTTGCCAGAGGCAAAGCAAAATAACTTTCTTGAACAATGCCCAAAAAAGTATTCTCCAACATCTTCTTTCAATAACACCCCCCATCTAATGGTCCTTAAATGAGTCACATGCACCCTGAACTTCATTTTTCTCTCTTTTTTTAATGGCCCGATGGGTCATAATGATAAGAGAAATACATTTACGCCATCTGCAAGCTTAGAGATGATTAGCAAATAGAGTGATTTTACTACAAATGGCTCGAAATGTTCAAAACGATATAACAATCCCCCAAACGTATATAAAGCAGCGCGCCAACAGCGAGCCGCAAAAAGCCATTCCCTCCTCCTCGTAAAAGAAAGAAATAAATATGGTCGAAATTTGGTGGAACGCTATAATTACGTCCTTGTGTTTCTCAAGATGTGTGCTCGAATGGTTATTTCTAATAAAAATACTAGTTCCAACAAATTTTCTCTAAGACTTTTAGGCTAAAGTTGAGCGATTACTCTCAAGCAAAATGATCCAAATTATAGGACCGTAGACCTGGAACAAAAATTTAAAAACAATTAATTGGACATGGCAATAATCTGACCGACAGCTCAGTGAAGTGGTCATCAAACTCCTCCATTTATAGACAGTGTCTTTTCCTTTAAGGGGTTTAGGTCTAAATATTTTGCCTTATTTTTTACCTTCTCTGTGGTTCCAGAATTCCCACCATTTTTATAGACTGGTACATCTCAATGCGGCCTTTTAATACAGCAGTAAATTAGCTTTTTGTTATGACTACTTGCTATAAAATCAGAGAGGTTTCAATGTTTTACAAGCTCCCCCCCCATTTAAAGTTTATTGCTCCAGCAAACTAATGAACTAGCTTTCCTCAATGTCTGACTTCACGCACAGAAGTAGCTGTTGTTCTGAATGGTTCACAAAGTCCCTCTAATGCCTGTGCATGGTGATGCCGCTTATACTTTTGTCTCAACCTCTAGTGGGTTATGTGAAGGTTTAGTATAACCTCATATGTTGCAAATTTGCTGTAAGCAAAATCAGAGTTCCTCCTTAAAAGGAATCTGTCAGCAGGCATTTCCTATGTAATCTAAAAACAGCATGATATAGGCAAAGAGTCCCTGAATTCAACAATGTATCACTTATATTACTGGCCTCATCGATTCTGACAGAGTTTTTAGATTTAGCATGCAACAGAGCTGAGAAAGTTGAGTATACAGAGTGGCAGCACTCACCAATCTTCTTGGACAAGCTTTTATTACTTTTTAAAACCACAGCATTTCAGCGGTTTGGGGGTGCAGTAACCTGGTGAAGCACCTGTGTGTGGCGTGAAACGGCCCGTCGTGTTAGGTGGATTCCCATCCTCCCCCCTACACCCTTGTGTAAGCACCCCCAAAACCGCTGAAATGCTGTGTTTTAAAAAAGTAATAAAAGCTTGTCCAAGAAGATCGGTGAGTGCTGCCACTCTGTATACTCATGAATCATTACTACTAAACTGGAAGTCCACAACACGTGTCTGTGGTCGCCAGCAGAGCAGTATAGTTCCAGTGGTCGGTTTGAGCTCCGGAGGTGAGCAGAAGATTTCCTGCGGAGAGACGAGTAGCACAGCAGTGCCCGGATTCTGGAATGAAATGAGAGCTGAGAAAGTTGCCTCTGCCCACCAGGCTCTCTATGTACACTGTCTGTAGACAGTGAGAAGCTGATATTCACAGCAGAGGGTGTGCTGGACTAGCAAACCTCAACAGGCAACGATAATCTTCTGAAGCTAAAACAAACAATTCAGGTGAACAACAACAACACTCAGTGTACTAAGAGACACATCGCTGAAATCTGGGTTAACCCCTGTAGAATGCAGTCTTCAGATTACATAGCAAAGACCTACTGACAGATTCTCTTCAATATTGTCCCTCAAGGGAGCTATACATATTAGGAACTGGTTGGCCTAAGCCTGACCCTTCTCCTCTTATTCATGCGTGGTCTGCACAGCCGTACTTACATGTATTCGGAATAGGAAAGGGAAAAAAGCCATTGCAAGTGACCACTAGTGGTGGAGTCTTTCTCCCTTTTGAACAAAACATTGGGCATATTGATATTCAACATGCTTAAAGGGATCCTGTCACCTCCAAAACGCCTCCTAAGCTAGCAAAACATGTCCCTGCAGCATCCCATCACTAATCTCACACTCCTTTTGTCTCCTAAAAGCATCCTGTGAAAGTGCATAAAAGTGTTTTAATACTTACTCATTAGTGATTATAATTAGCAGTGACTATATTCTTTAGTCACCAAGGCGGGCTGTTTTGCAGCTCCAGGATCCACCCTGTCTCTGTGTGTTCTGCTGTGATGTGTAGGCATTGCCCCCCCTCTCTACCACTCACAGAATGTAAATCATTAGTCCTGCCTTCAGTTTCAGTTTCACAGCAGCACAGACAGAGAGAGGGCTGGATCCTGGAGCTGCAAAACAACACCCCCTGGTGACTAAAGAATATGGCCCCTGCTAATTATAATCACAAATAAGTGAGTATTAAAACGTTTTTCTCCACTTTCACAGGATGCTTTTAGGAGACAAAAGGAGTGTGAGATTAGTGATAGGATGGGGCAGGGACATGTTTTGGTAGCTTTGGAAGCATTTTGGAGGTGACAGGATCCCTTTAATCATTTTTTCTTTCTTTTCCTCTCCCCATCAGAGAACAGCCAGGACTCATAAACATTACACAATCAGTTGGTCCTGTATAATTTAAAGGGGTTGTCCACTACTCAGACAATCCTTTCTCGATCCCTATGTTTGACTCCGGTAAAACAGTAAGGGTCCCTCACACTTGGCAAACCTTCCAGTAATCCCGACAACGATACAACCTGGTAAGGATCGCTGAAACATCGCTACGTGGTTGCTGGTGAGATGTCAAAGAATCAGATCTACTCAACGATGCATCAACGATATGGCGACCCGTATAACGATCTCGGCGGTCGTTGGGATCCTGCCACACAGCAGCTAGTCTGACGACTCAGACCTATGTGGCTGAGTTCTGAGTTGCCAATGAGGTCGACGTTAAGGCTTCAAACACCGATGCATGCTGCCCACCGGGAGCCCGACGATCAAAAAATGGTCTAGGCCATTTCGACATGATCGACGATGTCATAGTGGGGGGCCCGGTTGCTGCTATGTGTCAAACATGGCGAGGTCGCTGTTGTGTCACAAAACCTGTGAGGCAACAGCGATCTAACTGTGTGTGACGGGGGATTAACAATTTTATTTTTTTTTAATTATTAGAACACAGGAGAAGCCAAGCAAGGGCTCCTGTGTATGAGCAAGATAGCAAACAACAGCTATCTAAAGTTTTTAAAAATCTCTCCTTATGTATTTATGCAAGTATTCAACATAGCTGTCAAAGGTGATGAGATCCTCATAAGAGTGACATCCACATTAGGCGCTTCCACACAGGATATCGTTAACGATATCCTATAGAATGAATCCACATGATCAATGATTGTTCCATTCTCACACACTAAGGATATCGTCTAACGATACTTAGAATGATCACATACAATGATTGTTCGAATCATTGTCACACACAAGGATATCGCTAACGATATCCATTCGGCAACACACCAGTTAAATAAAAGAGCAAGGATTGAACGATCTTTTAAAGCGGCAGGAATAGGAGATTTTTGAACGACATCGTGCTTCTTCAAGCAGCGTTAATTGCACGATGAACGATAGATTTGAGGTCAGGGTCCAATTTTTTGGATGAACGTTCCAACGATTTTTCAATCCTACATCGTTCGTTTACACGCAAGGACGCACAAACGATATCGTTAGAACGTTCACAAATCTGTGACATTTCAAGGATATCGTTAACAATATCCTAGCATGTGAAGCGGCCTTGGTGGCTCTTGGTTTGAAGGACCTACTATGTGCATCTATTAAGTTAACTGCAGATTTTACTTCAGTGGACACTGTGTGATACAATGGATTTCCAACTGTTGTTTTCGGGCCCATGATGTGTGTGGCTCCTGCCTAACTGACAGCTTGGTGTATTAGCACCAGTTCTAGCAAATAGCTATGAACAGCAGGACTTCGGATGGTGACTTTTATGGGTAGCCCTAAAAAGAAGTGCAGACTTGGATGTGCATACGGGGTGATGAATGGAGAACTAAGTATAGTAAACTGGAGACAGGATAAAACAACAATTAGAGGGAGGCTTGAAGCTGGATGCAATAGTGTGGTGGGAGTGCTTGGTGCAAGAATACTGAATATGGGTAAGGTGGGAAGCAACAGTATGCTGTCTATGAGAGGGGGGACACAAGATCTTGGTATGGTTTCTGTGCAGAAGCCTTGGCTGCCATTGTAAATGAAGAGCTCTTGGTGTCACTTTTGTGGAGGGGGGCACCAAGTGTCACTATTGTCTAGGAGGGCTCTGGTTGTCACTATGGTAAATGGGGCATTGGGTGTTACCATTGTGAAGGGGGGCTCTGGGTGCTCTGTCATTATTGTGGATAAGGGTCTCTATGAGTTACTATTGTGGATGGGGGCTCTGGGTGTCACTATTGTTGAAGGCAGCCCTATGTATTACTATTGTGGAGGGGCTGTGGGAGTCATAATTGTGGATGAGGGGTTCTGGGTGTCAGTATTGTGGAGGAGGGCACTGGATATCACTGCTTGGAAGGGCTATGGATGTGGCTCAAGACCATCTCTCAGAGCCGAATGTGGCTTTTAAAGTGAACCTGTCACCCTCTTTAGGCATTATACACAATGCCCAGCACCTTAAACATCGTGTAATTAGGTTTCTGGTGATCCCTTTATACCTCCTGATTACCTCAGAAAATAACTGAGTGTGTCCCGCACCGTATAGTAAATAGCTGTACTCTGTCTGGTGGATGTGGCTTACTTGAGTGCGGGTCGCCCCACTGCCTCTAATATGCCGCCCCTTCTGTGTTGAGTGACGGCATTCGCACCTGCACAGTGGCGCGGGTCACTTTGCTCTATTACAGCCGCACACAGTCTCGTGAGACTTCACAAATCTCGCAAGACTTTGGTCACTGCGGCTTCAATAGAGCACAGTGACCTGCGCCACTGCGCAGGCGTGAATGCAGTCACTGAACATAGGAGGGGCGGAAAATTACAGGAGGGCGGCCTGGACTCAAGTGAGCCACATCCCACCAGACAGAGTACAGCTATGTACTATACGTGCGGGGACACACTCAAAATTATTTTCTGAGGTAATCAAGGGCCATTCTGGAGGTATAAAGGGGTCAACAGAACCTCAATTACATGATGTTTAAGGTGCTGGGCATTGTATATAACGCCCAAAGGTGGTGACAGGTTCACTTTATGGTAAGAAAGGTTGGAACCACTGTTGTTAAGCCTCTTTTCACCAGTTATGGCACTGTAAGGAATTGAACATATTCCAGCAGATTACTGAGAATCATTAATGTTCCAGAAGCATGAGACCTTCTAATGAGTTTGTTTTTTTATTAATAATCCCATGAAAGTAAGCAGTGGCTAGTCACTTTATGGATAATTCTGACTAATATTGAAAGACGTTTTGTGATGCACCTGGCGTTGGCACAATTAATATCATTGAGGTTTTGTTCTCACCATATTTAGGATATTTCAGAAGGTAAGATTACTTAGTTAGTACATTTTTAATATGACGGTAACAAGTTTGATTGACCGGGTAATTATAAAATAAAGGTCATGCGTCAAATTTGATTTCCATTTCCTGGACAAAAAACCTGAGGATTTTGGAAAACACCAACGTTTTGGCCATCCCTAGGGTTCACGGTAACGTCGGTTCAGTGGACAAACATGTGGTTCTTGTTACCAGCTTTTAAACCACACAAGGGTCTTCAACTCCAAAATCTCTCATCAAGATTAAGGGTCTAAAATCCCAAACCTCTGGAAAAGAAAATACTATTATGATATTGAGGGTTTAGTCATCAAAGAAGCATTTTGTATTTTACTGGTGAGCAGTAGGAAGCCGTGCTATGTTGTTTCGTGCCACAAATTCATCAAACAGCAAGATATTCAAAACTCTTTGATGAAGACAACCCATAGAATAACATAGCAGGAAGTAATATTATCTCTCTAAAGATATAGAGGAAGCTTTGATGAATGAGTACTCACATGCAGCACATATTCATTAGCCCAGGGAGACTTTTTAGACTTTATGTAGATAAGTCTTTAAATGTTAAGTGTTACTCAAGAAGACTTGAGATGTATGGTATTCCTCACTTTCTGTGTTCTATTAGAGTTGCTACACTTTTTTTTTTAGCATGGAAAGTTATGAAATTTTACAATTAATTTTCTTAAAATATGTATTTTTATTTCTCTAAACAGTCGCACGTAAGTGTTTTCCAAATGCCTGGCTTTTTCCCCAACTTGTTTTCGTGCCTTCATCTGCATTGCTATTAGAATGTCCTCATGTAGAGTACAGATGATGGCAGTGATTGTTCAGCTCCCGTCTCCTCCTCTGTGTGTTCTCCTTATTAGAACAATCTCCTGCAGCAGCGTATCCCCAGAGTTAGTGCCCCCGGAACTGAGCTGACCCATCACTGCAATCATCTGTACTCCAAATGAGGAAGGTTGGAATACAGTCAAATAGACAGGGGAAAGCCAAGGTTTGGGACACAATTACAAGCATTTTGTTTTTACAGGAATAATAGTAATTTCTATTTAGATAGCGACAACATATTCTGCAGCACTTTGCATACTAAAGGATTTGTCTTAATTCATAAAGTTACTGAACTTTCCATGCTAAACAAAATTATAAAGAAATTGACATTTGCTCTAGCTTTTTCTAGGTTAATTTTAAACATAAACATATTTAGGTCAAGATATTCAGATCATTTAGATGTTGTACACTCTACTGGATGATTGCTGTGACTCCAAATCTCCAGCTACAGACAATATCTATTGAATCTTGTAGAGCATTTGGAAACAAGATCGGATATCCTCTTTTAGGCTTCCCTTTTGGTACGGAGTAAACGTTTGTCTTATTTCAACCATATTTATCGAGGACTTATGTCTATAAAGCAGACATTTTTTGCACAATTAAGAAACATGGACCGATTCTTTTTATTCTCTAGGAGATTAGTGATGACACTTAGTTACACCATCAATATGTTCTTCTTTGAAGGCCAAGCCTATTCAGAATAAAAGATACAACAACTTATTGCCAAACATGCCAGGAGAGGCCATTATCATCACATTGCTGGAGATCCGATTCCGAGCAGTGGCTTAGACCATAGCCGATGACATTTTGTGCCAATTCAAGTCAATGGATTGTGCAGATATTAAAAAAATGAACAGCAGGAGCGCTTAAAAAAAAAAAAAAATCTAAATATCTAGGGCATAGGTCTTCAACCTTTATGAGCTTGAGAGCCATATCTAGCTGTAATAGAGGGTCACAAGCCACATCCAGTTCTAAGAGAGGTTCACAAGCAACATCCGGCTCTAAAAGAGGTTAACAAGCCACATCTAGCTCTGAGAGAGGATAACAAGCCACACCCAGTTCTGAGAGAGGTCTGTGAGTCACATCCAGCTCCAAGAGAGGGTCATGAGCACATCAAGCTCTGAAAGAGGGTTGTGAGACACATCCAGCTTTCATTTCCTTACAATAGTGACACCATTACCGGTATAATCACAGCCAAAGCTTTTCCACAGAAATCGGACTGAGGCAGTACACGAAGATCCACTTGTAGAACAGCAAAAAACTGTGGAAAAGAAAAGTGCAATAGGGTCTTACCCAGGAAGAGGAAGGATTAGCAGGGAAGCGATATAGTGCTCACTTTGTATGGTTGTGACCCACAACCAAATGAAAGTGTTAGAGGCAGCGGCCACAGAAACCACATGCACCAAGGCAAGTTGATTATGCAGGACATCAGGAAAAATTCAAAGGAAGGTACAGGTAGGGCCAGAAATATTTGGACAGTGACACAAGTTTTGTTATTTTAGCTGTTTACAAAAACATGTTCAGAAATACAATTATATATATAATATGGGCTGAAAGTGCACACTCCCAGCTGCAATATGAGAGTTTCCACATCCAAATCGGAGAAAGGGTTTAGGAATCATAGCTCTGTAATGCATAGCCTCCTCTTTTTCAAGGGACCAAAAGTAATTGGACAATGGACTCTAAGGGCTGCAATTAACTCTGAAGGCGCCTCCCTCATTAACCTGTAATCAATGAAGTAGTTAAAAGGTCAGGGGTGGATTCCAGGTGTGTGGTTTTGCATTTGGAAGCTGTTGCTGTGACCAGACAACATGCGGTCAAAGGAACTCTCAATTGAGGTGAAGCAGAACATCCTGAGGCTGAAAAAAAAGAAAAAATCCATCAGAGAGATAGCAGACATGCTTGGAGTAGCAAAATCAACAGTTGGGTACATTCTGAGAAAAAAGGAATTGACTGGTGAGCTTGGGAACTCTAAAAGGCCTGGGCGTCCACGAATGACAACAGTGGTGGATGATCGCCGCATACTTTATTTGGTGAAGAAGAACCCGTTCACAACATCAACTGAAGTCCAGACCACTCTCAGTGAAGTAGGTGTATCTGTCTCTAAGTCAACAGTAAAGAGAAGATTCCATGACAGTAAATACAAAGGGTTCACATCTGGATGCAAACCATTCATCAATTCCAAAAATAGGCAGGCCAGAGTTAAATTTGCTGAAAAACACCTCAAGAAGCCAGCTCAGTTCTGGAAAAGTATTCTATGGACAGATGAGACAAAGATCAACCTGTACCAGAATGATGGGAAGAAAAAAGTTTGGAGAAGAAAGGGAACGGCACATGATCCAAGGCACACCACATCCTCTGTAAAACATGGTGGAGGCAATGTGATGGCATGGGCATGCATGGCTTTCAATGGCACTGGGTCACTTGTGTTTATTGATGACATAACAGCAGACAAGAGTAGCCGGATGAATTCTGAAGTGTACCGGGATATACTTTCAGCCCAGATTCAGCCAAATGCTGCAAAGTTGATTGGACGGCGCTTCATAGTACAGATGGACAATGACCCCAAGCATACAGCTAAAGCTACCCAGGAGTTCATGAGTGCAAAAAAGTGGAACATTCTGCAATGGCCAAGTCAATCACCAGATCTTAACCCAATTGAGCATGCATTTCACTTGCTGAAATCCAGACTTAAGACGGAAAGACCCACAAACTAGCAATACCTGAAGGCTGCAGCTGTAAAGGCCTGGCAAAGCATTAAGAAGGAGGAAACCCAGCGTTTGTTGATGTCCATGGGTTCCAGACTTAAGGCAGTGATTGCGTCCAAAGGATTCGCCACAATATATTGAAAATTAAAATATTTTGTTTGGGTTATGTTTATTTGTCCAATTACTTTTGACCTTCTAAAATGTGGAGTGTTTGTAAAGAAATGTGTACAATTCCTACATTTTCTATCAGATATTTTTGTTCAACCCTTCAAATTAAACGTTACAATCTGCACTTGAATTCTGTTGTAGAGGTTTCATTTCAAATCCAATGTGGTGGCATGCAGAGCCCAACTCGCCAAAATTGTGTCACTGTCCAAATATTTCTGGCCCTAACTGTATTTCCAGCAAGCAATGGAGGAATTATAGCAGACGTATGCAAAAAAAAACTCAAATATTTAATATGGCCAAAGTTATACGTATAGACAAAAACTCAAGACCCCACATACCCTTAAAAACATTGCGTTTTGGCAGACGTAACTTTGGCCACATTAATATTTGAGGTTTTTTTTGCATCCATCTGCTATAATTCCTCCATTGCTCGCCAGAAACACCTTCATTTAGATTCTGCTGTGCATAGCCTGGACTGGGCTACTTCCATGCTGGAGCTCCACATGCAGTCATCATAGTGGTGAGCTGAAAATCTCTCTCTTTGTTATCAGGAAAAATTGGTATAAAATCCGTGCTGCTGCCGAATAATCCAATTCAAAGCAATTGTTGTAGCATATGGTGGTTTATTCTATGCGTTTCGAAGCGTAACCCTGCTTCTTCATCAGGAATAATATACACCAGTTATAAAGCAACAGTATAATGTGGTTTAACCCCTTCACCACCCGGCGATTTTTTTGTTTTTTGATTTTTGCTCCCCTGCTTCCAAGAGCCATAACCTTTTCATTTTTCCATCAGTATAGACATATGAGGGCTTGTTTTTTGCGGGACAAGCTGTACTTTCAGATGCAATCATTTATTTTACCATATAGTGTACAGGAAAATGGGAAAAAAATTCCAAGTGCGGTGAAATTGCAAATAAAAGTGCAATTACACGTTTGTTTGTTTGTTTGTTTTTTTTCATTTGCCATGATAACTATATGGTAAAACTGATATGGTGTGATGCCTCAGGTCGGTACGAGTTCGTAGACACCAAACATGTTACCTTTACTGTTATCTAAGTGGTGAAAAAAATTAAGATGTTTGAAGAAAAAAAAAGAAATCACACTTTTTTCGTCATGTTCTGTGACCCATGGCATTCTTATTTTTCGGGATCTGGGGCTGTGTGACGACTTATTTTTTGCAGCTTGAGCTAACGTTTCTAATGACACCAATTTAGGTGGATGCGCTGTTTTAATCGCCCATTATTCGACTTTATAGCAATGTTGTGGCAACCAAAAAAACGTCATGTTGGTGTTTTTACCTTTTGTCCGCTATGCAGTTTACGGCTCTTATTAATTGATTTTATATATTGATAAATTGGGTGATTCTGAACGCGGCGATACCAAATATGTGTATTTTTTTTAATACTTTTATTTTGAATTGGGGAAAAGGGGGATTTGAACTTTAGTGTTTTTTTTTTTCTTATTTTAAAAAACTTTCTTTTTCAATTTATTTCTTTGTTTTACACTGCCCCATAGGGCCCCACACTGCTGCAGGGTCTGATCGCTTGTGCCATGTCTCGATAAGCTGCATCTCATCAGGACATGGCACTTGCTGTGACTTTCAGTGGTTAGCAATGCCTGCCAACCACTGACAGGAAGCGGTCCCTGATAGCTCCCGGGTTCACACCAGGACCAGGGGCTATCACATGAGCACCGGAGATCCTGTGATCTTATCGTGGGATCTCCGATGCAAGCAGGGAAAGCCGTGATCCCCACCGCAGCGGTTTTGAATCTCGCTGTCAGTGACTGACAGCAGGGTTTAAAGGGTTAACAGCACCAATCAGATCCTGGATCTGATCGCTGCTGGAAGCCCAACATCTCAGCTGATGAGATCAGCTGGGATGTCGGGTGTTTGAAGTGAGCACCGCACTGGAGCTCACATCAAACACCAGGACCCAAACCATTACGTAGCATTACATCATGGGTCGGGAAGGGGTTAAATAGCTGCACAGTTTCACAGAAGGCACTAATTGGACAAATGAACAAATGACCACAGCGGAGTTTCAAGGGTTACATTCAGAATACACCAGCTTGCATTAAAAAAGTTCTAATAAAAAACATTTATTAATATATTAAGAGAAAAAAGACTTTAAAAATCAAAAATTTTTATGTATATAAAAATAATATTCCTTTTTATTAAAAAATAATATAAATGTATATATATATATATATATATATATATATATATATATATATATATATACATGAAAAATGCACATATAAAAATGGTATATTGATGTATAGGTCAAACAAGCGCTATTCGAAAATATGCTGTTTTAAAGGAGTATAAACAATAATTGTGAGAAATAAAAATTAGAAAATAAACGTGAATTAAGACAGTATCCAAAAGAGGAGTAGAACCTATACAAAAAAATCAATGGCAGACATATATAGATCACTGATTAGTAGAATGAGTCTCTGAAGAGGACTACTGAGAGGGTGAAAATGTAAAAAAAAAAAGGTGCCACATGTGGCTCCCGAGCTACAGGTTGTAGACCCCTAATCTAGAGCATCCTGCACCAAGGCCTCTTTGGCTAGCTGATTTGGGGATTGGGAGAAGAATCCCAAGACTAAGAACCCCATAATTTTAATATGTATGCTCTATACCAATAGTAGCTCATAAATACTATTGTTCTTGAAAAAAAATTTACCCTTTCTTCTTTGTTCAATTAACAAACTAATTTGGCAAAATCCTACATCTACTCTACGTTGGATTAAGGAGGACCTGTCACTCCCCTGCTGCATACTGAATGCAGCATGTCTGCTGTATTCAGGGAAGGAGTCCTCCATTTGTCTGTGTGCTGTGTACCCCGAAATATAGCCTTAGGAAAACTCACTGTTAGAAGCCATGAAGGCATTCCCTGTGGCTGGAGTGAGCTCAATTGACTGGGCCATTCCCTCCCCTTCTGCCTCTCTGTGCCGCCTCCTGCTGTGCGATGCAATTCATTTGTCCTGATGTCAGCTCCAGATTCTTGCCCTGGTGTCTGAACAAAGCATAAACAGCACAGCAGGAGGCAGCACCGACAGGCAGAGGGGGAGGGAATGGCCGCTTCAATCGAGCTCACTCCAGCCACAGGGAATGCCTTCATGGCTTCAGTAGGTTTTCCTAAGGCTATATCTCGGGGTACACAGCACACAGACACATGGGGGACCCTTCCCTGAACACAGCAGACATGCTGCATTTAGTATGCAGCAGGGGGGTGACAGGTCCTCCTTAATCCAACATAGAGTAGATGTAGGATTTTGCCAAATTTGTTTGTTAATTGAACAAAGAAGAAAGGCAAATTTGGCAAAATCCTACATCTACTCTATAAAAACCTGTAAAAAAAAAATATATATATACAAGTTCAAATCAACCCCCTTTTCCCCCATTCACAATAAAAGTATTAAAACGTAATGGTGAACACACTCTCTGCTTATTCTTCTTGATCTCTCTGCAGCCTTTGACACTGTTGACCACCATTTCCTACTCTCTATGCTGGACTTCATCGGCATAAAGGACACGGCTCTCTCCTGGTTCTCTTCATATCTTTCCAACTGCTCTTTCAGTGTATCATTTGCTGGCTCCACTTCCTCTCGCTATTGGGGTCCCTCAGGGTTCGGTCCTTGGCCCTCTTCTCTTGTTTCTCTACACAACCCCAATTGGACAGAACATCAGCAGATTTGGCTTCCAGTACCACCTTTATGCTGCTGACACACAACTATACACTTCATCCCCTGACCTTATTCCCGCTGTATTACAGAACGCCAATAACTGTTTAACCGCAGTTTTCAATATCATATACACTCTATACCTGAAACTCAACTTTTCCAAAACTGAACTTCTTATGATCACACCCTCTACTAACCTCCCTAAATCTGATATCTCCCTCTGTGTGTGCGGCACCACAATAACGCCTAGGCAGCAGGCTCGATGTCTGTGTGTTACGTTTGATGCTGATCTTTCATTCACTTCCTATATACAATCTCTCACCCACCTCTTGTCACCTGCAACTGAAGAACATCTCTAGAATCCGCCCCTTCCCCACCATGGAAACAACTATACCCATCACAGTGGCCCTGATCCACTCCCGCCTTGATTATTGCAACTCTCTATTAATTGGCTTCCCCCTCACTAGGCTTTCCTTTCTCTAGTTCATTCTTAATCCAGCAGCTAGGGTAACCTATCTGGCTAATCATTACTCAAATGTTTCCGTCATTGCAGTGGCTGCCCATACACTATAGAATCCAATTCAAATTGCTTGTTCTCACCCTCAAAGCTCTTCATGGTGCAGCACCTCCCTACCTCTACACCCTCATCTCTGTCTATCACCCCCACCAGTTCTCTTTGCTTTTGGAGTGACTTTAGACTAACATCTTCACTAATCCGAAATTCCAATTCCCAGCTCCAAAACTTTTCCTGAGCTGCACAGATTTTCTGGAATGCTCTACCCCAAGAAATTAGGGCTACCCACACATCTTTTTAGGGCGGCCTATCATTCTCCCTAATCAAAGTCATTCAGACGTACGTTATCCACTACTTCCCTGAACATAACTGTCAAACTCCATCAGACCCAAAACCTCTGCACAGATTGGCTGGTGGCCACTTACTCCACTTTTATCTATTCCACAACCTCAAAATGGCTGGACCATGATTGCAAATAAGCCCTTGTACTTTGGGTCACCCCCACCTTATTGTAGATTGTAAGCTCTTGCTAGCAGAGTCGTCATAATTTTTTGCTTTTTAATTATGGTGTTTTCCAAAATTGTTTCTTGACTGTTGATGATTTTGATTTGTTAAGTGCTGCGGAATATGTTGGCGCTATATAAATAAAGATTATTCTTATAAGTTCTCCCTCTGTTTTTATAAGTTTCCTCCAATAACACATAGGTTAATTGGTTCCCTGCAACGCCTAGTGTATGCCTGAAATAGGAAAATTAGACAGTAGCTTTCATGGGAGACAGGGCAAATGTGAATTGTGGCAATCACTGTGGAATAAATCACAGAAAATTCTGGAAAGACACATTTGCCTTTTTATTTTCGGTAAATATTTCTAATTAAAAGTGACCTTTAAACTTTTTAATTGACCAAAACTCGGCAGAAATGGGACCAGCCCAAGAAAAATAATCTCAGGGTGTTCCCACACACGGCTCGTTATAAAGGCCCAAGTCCAGATGTTAATACAGTTGCAGATTTCAACAGAAGCCCCCCGTTCACATTTCGCTTTTAAAGTTTAAAAGAATTAACACTTTTTTCCAACATTAACATGCAGTGCTGAAAAACAGCGTGCTTTAAATCTAGCGAGCTCCTTGGGCTGTGGGGCGAGGGCCCTCTCTGAGCTTCCTTTTTCTATAAACATAATTGCAATAACTTCAAAGTCGACCAATGTTTTTCAAGGCACCCACCCAGAAAGTACAGAAATTTTGCCAAATCTGCAGTGTAACAGGGTGCACCTGGAAGTCGTTAAGAGCTGAATTTGGACGCCTCGTAGAAAAGAGGAATCGCTGTTCACCCTTGAACATTGACACCCTACTACTATTAGGACAACCTTGAGCCAAAATGTGTTCAAAATGAAGAGTGCCGAGCAAACAAACACTCGGCGGAGGCTTTGTACTGCCGCCCTAGGCAGCGCTGTCACTTTGAAATGGTAAATACAAGTGTTAGGTCATTGGGAGTGTAGCGAGAGACTTCAATGGAAAGAACATAGAACCGATGGAAGAATTGTACAACGTTTAATGGAGACGACTCACTTTACAAGCGACTCGAGAGAGAACCGTCTGCATTTGTCATTTTACTTATTATTCCCACAGAGCTCTTAATGCAATGTAACTTTCACGTAAAATAATACAAATATTTCTATAATGCATGAAATGTCGATAAAAAAAGTAACATTAAACACTATAAAAATATATATACATCTTAAATTTACTATATTCATTTTTTTTTCATTATTATTAAAAGGGTTACTTGCATTTTCATTGGTGAGCAGTGTTTATAGTTCTTGTAAAGACAAGAACTTTTCTCATTTATGTTTTAATACTCCCCACCATTTCTGACTGACACTTTTATTCTTTAATGTTTACAGCTGTTTGCCAAGGTCATTTGCCACCAGTGGGGTTTTACATTAGTGGCCGCATATAGCCAGTGCTTACAAGCTTTTTTTTCTATTGAGCTTGTAAGCACTGCACTAAAGCTGTCCAGGCTCCCTGGAGCGCACTGATGCCCTATTACCACCCAGTGATGGTCAGCTTGAGCCCCGCTGAGCTAGGGAGAGAGCCTAATGTATTCATCTGAATTTCACTCTACCAAGAGCACATTCCACTCTGACATCTGGAGGCAGACGAGAAGATGACAAACCGTTTAACTTTTTGTATGATAGATGGATGGAGAGAGAAATATATAGATAGCTAAATAAATACACGCATATAAAAGGGTTGGATGAAAAGTATTGCCTCCACCTTCGTAATTCTTCAGTAGATGGCAGCCCTGGTATGTGGCAGGTACTGGACTGTTCAGCTCGAGTTGGCGAAAAACCTTAGCGATGAACAGTTGTGTTGTTACAGTGTAAATAATGGAACCCTGTGTAGGCGATCGGTGCGGTCAATGAATTCTTGACAGCAAAACGTGTCACCCCAAACGAAATTCATCAGACAATGATAGCCATTTATGGTGATTGTGTTGATGTGAGCACTGTACATCATTGGGCCAGTAAGTTTACAGATGGTGAGGCGGGAAGTCTGACTTGCATGATAAAGAAAGAGTTGGACGTCCTGTGACAGCAACTACTGAGTTAAACACTCAAAACATTGCCAGACTGATTCAGGATGATCGCCATATCACTCAGAGAGAAATTGCAAGCATAATGGAATTTCACAAGAACATGTAGGTCACATTATTGAAAGAAAATTTCTGGACCAGATCCTTAATCAATGTTCATATAAAAATTCATTTTATTAATTTTCTTTAAAATCGTGACCAACAGGTTACCCTGGGGTACATATGAAGAGCATATTACAGAATGAGAATCATAGCATATGGGGCAAAGAGTTTCTGGCCTCCATAGTGACTTATAGGCCAGAAACATGCGCATACATATATTTTTTTGATGTATGAGATTCTACTCCAAAATCCACATGAAAAACGCTTCACATACTCTCAAGTAAGGTTTCTATTTAAGTGTGAACACACATCTATAGAGCACATGGTGTTGTTTTTCAGCAATGTGGAAAAAATAGGCAACATATCTAATGTTAGGCTATGTGCCGACAGACAAAATGTAGGTGCGGATTTTTGAAGATCAAAATCTGCACCTTCTGACGAAATAAGTACCAAAAAAGTACCATGCCAACGATGCGTTTGTTGATGGGTATTTGGTGCTGGAAAGTGCATATTTTTGTCCTGTGTGTGTGTGATTTCATGTTTAGTGACACCTCACAGAAAGAGCTTGTGCCCTGTTTATGTGTGTAAATGTGATTAATATTTATTGGGAGCATGTATATAATTTGTTGGCACTTGGTGAGGTGCTGCATGATTGTTTTATAACCACTACTATAATAGAAACACTGTTTGAAGTCCCGTTGGTGTTTGCAGCCAGAGCGGGGACTTGTCTGACTCTTCTACGCCATTGGCGTAGGAGTGTGAGCTGTGCCTATTCTGAAAGTTCTCTACATACAAAAATTTCGGAAGCAGTGTTGATTGCGCTCCTACATCTATTTTGACAGTTCAGTGCGTAGATAAGTTTCCGATTAGGTGTAGCTCATGCTCCTAAGCCAATATAAGAGGCAAACAAGCCCCCGTTCTGGCTGCAAAAGCCGACAGGACTTCAAACAGTGTTTTTAATAAAGTAGTGGTGTTAAACCTCTCATGCAGCTGCTCACCTGCTGCCCATGTAGGGGTGTCACTGCTATGGACAGTAAGAAACACACTGCCACTTTAAGAGACAGCACCCCCATATCTAGTGTGATGGAATGTTCTGCTACCCCTGCAAAAGACTGTGCTAATGGACTGCCCAAGGCTGGTAGGTGGAGTGGTTGAGCCTGTAAGAGACAAACAGAGCTGGGAACTGCGGCTTAGAGCAGCAGGGTATGGAACTGTGTGAAAGGTACGCAGCCTGTGGAAATTAATGGACTTGTGATATTGAACAGCCTCTGCGTGTGTTGCAAAGGTGACTGTCCTATGTTATATTGAGGAGTCACGAAGAGAACAAGAACGGGACTTACAGATACCAGGAGCATCTCAAGGATCCTGAAGCAAGGAGAAGACCACGTTTCACCGATCCAGCAGGAAGACGTGTGCACCACCGTACAGGACTGTTGGGGACCCCAGGACTGGATCCACGTCCCCAACATTCACAGTGTTTATTTCGGCCTGTGCTCATGTCGGGGAACTGGAGTCTTCAATAGCCAAAACATGGCAGTGCGTGTGGCCCAATTTAGCGGAGGCCAGTAGGTCATCCGTAGAGTCGCATCATACTTTGTCATTGTTTGGATTTCCCTGTGATATATTGATCCTGTATTATTCGAGCACGAAGTGCTATTGAGCTAGAGATACTACCGTTATATACTCGTTTGTTAAGCCGCCACGTGTATAAGCCGACCCCCTACTTTGCCCCCAAAACTGGGAAAATTATTGACTCGCAGTATAAGCCTGAGGGTGGACTCCAGCACAGGTATACAAACCCCAGCAGTAAGGTACTACGGCCTCCCCAGTGGTATCAGCAGGACACCAGGCATAAGCAGGCCCCAGGGGTATAAGCAGGCCCCCGGGGTATTCAGCAGGCCCCAGGGGTATTCAGCAGGGCCCCAGGGGTATCACAGGCCCCCAGGGTATACAGCATGCCCATGGACTATCAGAAGGCCCCCAGGGTATCAGAGGCCCCACGGCGGTATCAGCACATCCACCAGGGGTAAAAACAGGGCCCCTGTGCGGGTATCAGCAGGCCTCATGAGGTAATCAGCAGGCCCCCAGGCATATTAAAGCAGGCCCCCAGGGGTATTCAGCAGGCCACCAGGGATATACAGCGAACCCCATGGGTATACAGCGAGGCACCCATGGGTATCAGCAGGTCCCAGGGGTATTCAGGCAGGCCCCAGGGTATAAGCAGCAGGCCCAGGGGTATCAACGGCCCCAGGGATACATGCAGGCCCCCATAGGTTTATCAGGGCACCAGGGTATCAGCAGGCCCCAGGGGTATTACAGAGGCCCCAGGGTATTCAGGCAGGCCCGACATGGTGTATCAGCAGGCCACAGGGTATCAAACAGGCCCCCAGGGAGATGTAGTCAAACAGGCCGCAGGGGTATACAAAGACAGGTGCCCCAGGGGTATCAAGCAGGCCCCCAGGGTATCAGTGCAGCGAACCCGAGGGTATACAGCTAGGCCCCAGGGGTATTTGAGCAGGCACCCATGGGATTATCAAGATGGCCCCGGGGGTATAGCAATCACTGGGGGTTTATACAAGCAGGCCACAGGGTGGTTATATAAGCAGCCGCACCGGGGTTTATACAGCAGGCCCCGGGTTCATACAGCAGGCTCCGGGTGGTTTATACACAGTGATCCCAGGGGGGTTTTTACAAGCGGCACTCGGCTGAGTTGTAATACAGCCCCACCGCCTAGTACCGGGCCCCCATGCTGCGGCACAGCATACAGTAGTTCATACATTACCATCTCCTGCAGCACGCGGCTCCTCCATCTCCCGCCCGGCTTGTTGCTGTAGTGTCATGTGACGCGCCAGTCACATGACACTACAGGAAGATGCCGGCTGGGACTGGAGGAGCCGCGCGCTGCAGGGAGAGATGGTAATGTATGAACTACTGTATCCGCAGAATGGGGGCCCGGTACTAGGCGGGGGGGCTGTATACCACTGCCGGGGGCCGCCAGGGGCTGTGTGGGGCAATATGCACTGCATCCCCTTGCCGGGGATGGACAGGGGGATGCGTGCATATTAATGAGCCGGGCCCACGTGACCGCGCGGTGTCACTGCAGCCCCCTCCTGCCTCCTCCTGCCCCCAGTCAGAGCCCCCGTCCCCGTCACACACATGTATATACTCGCGTATAAGCCGAGGGGGGACTTTTCAGCCCAATTTTTGGGCTGAAAAAGTCGGCTTATACACGAGTATATACGGTAATCTTGTAAATTATCTTTTGCCACTGCACACCTCTGTTTGAACCTGCCTTAACCACACCATTCCCTGTCCTTCAATAAATTCACCCTTTTTGTTATTTGCACCTCACTCTGCACTGTGGTGGTCCCCTGGCCATCGCATCACCCACATATTATATACATGCTCCCAATACATTTTAATCATATTAACACACTATAACATAGGGCACAAGCCCTTTTAGCGAGGAGAGGATCTCGCTGTGGGCGAGAGTGAGACGGGGAATTGGTGTATTAGTGCAGGAAAACCCACATCAAGAATGGACATGCTGCAGATTTTCCTGCATGAAACAATGCACTATTTCCGCTGCAGGAAATGCCACAGCAGTGGATCAGGTCTGCAGCGTTCACATTGACTTTCATTTCAATGAACACTGTGCAGATTTAGTGCAGATCTGCTGCGTATATGCACCATATACACAACAAAGTCTGTACTAATTCTTCACCGTGGGCACATAACTTTAGAGTGTTTGTGCTTGAAAAAAATGTTCCATATTTGATTATTGAATAATAATAGTAGTTATTTATATAGCGCCAACATATTACACAGTGCTTTACAATTCAGAGGTTCATATACAAACAGTCATAAGTAACAGTTATCAGAAAATACAATAATTAAAGGAAAATAATGACAGCCCTGCTCATAAGAGCTTACAATCTACAATGAGGTGGGGGTGACACAGAGTACAGGTGCTTATTTACAATGATGGTCCATCCAACTTGAGAAAATGGGAAATAGATAAGAGCAGCATAAGTGGTCACCAACAATTATTTGTAATGCATTTGAGACTGGTGGAGCAGATAAGCTATGTCTAAATGACTTTGACTAGGGATCATGAGCGGCCGCCCTAAAAAGATGTGTTTTTAGGGAGCGACTGAAACAATTAACTTGTGGATAGACCTAATTTCTTTGGGTAGAGCATTCCAGAGAATTGGTGCAGCTCGGGAGACATGTTGTAACCGGGAGTGGGAGGTTTGGATTAATGCATAAGTTGGTCTAAAGTCGCTTCCCAAGCGAAGAGAATTGGTGGGGTGATAGACAGAGATAAGGGAAGAGAGATAGGGAGGTGCTGCACTGCAAAGAGCTTTGTGGGTGAGAACAAGCAGTTTGAATTAGATCCTAAAGTGTAAAGGCAGCCAGTGCAAAGACTGGTACACAGCGAAAGCGTCTGAGTAACGGTTAGCTAGATAGGTGATTCTGGCTGCTGCATTAAGGATGGACTGGAGAGGGGATAGTCTAGTCCAATAAATAGAGAATTACAATAATCAAGGTGGGAGTGAATTAGGGCCACAGTGAGGGTTTTTGTTAAATCAATTGAGGCAGAAAAAACAAAAAAAAAAACCTTAAAATAAAATAAAAAGATTTTTTTTTTTGCCATTTATTTTTTAGAAAAAATCCACATAAAATAGAGTATGCCTTGAGTTTGTACACACAATCAGTTTCTTTTTTTCTGTGGTTTTGGAAAAGTCCAAAAAACACAAGTTTTGATTACACAGGGGTTTTTGTGCACTAAGAGTTTTCGGAGCAAAACTGAGCAAGTATTGAAGTTTTTGAGGAGGACTTGGAGCGTTTTCACTCAGTTTCAAAAAGACCTCGACAAAAACCCAGTGAGACCATAGCCAGTTTCTGCTGCTAAAACTCTGCAAAAAGAAAAATCTAATGAAAATGTGCAGAAAACTGTACTTGTTCTACAATATAAAAATTCTGAAGAAAAATAACTCTAAAGACAAAGACTTATAGTTTAATAAATAGGGTCTTATCCAAGATACAATTAAAGCCATAAGCAAATTTGTGCTCACCAGGACCACTTAAAAACCTAGGAATGGTTGCAGCAGCCCAAACATATCAGTAGCATCTGAGATTAGAGAGGAAGGGGTTAATCCTGCACTGACGATGGAATGAAGACGAAAGAGAGGTGCATAAAACGTGATTTATTAGTAAACGTGTTTCAGAGTGCTCGAACTCCATCAGAAAAATCACATGATTGTCTCCTCACATGATGGAGTCCAAGTACTCTGAAATGAGAGAAATTCCTGAAATGTGATTTATTAGTCAATGCGTTTCGGAGCGCTCAGACTTCATCAGGGAATCATGTGATTGTCATGATGAAGGAGTCTGAGCACTCCGAAACACGAGATATTCATCAAATGTGATTTAATGGTCAACACCCATTTTGGAGCACTCAGACTTCATCCGGGAAATTACATGAATCTCCTGATGAAGGAGTCACTCTGAGAGCTCTGAAATGCATTGGATAAAAAGACATTTTTTTGAATATCTCTTCTGTCTTCGTTCCATCAGCAGAGACGATTATCCCCTTCCTCCTTATCCCCAGATGCTAAAGATAAAAAATGTTACAAATACCTATTGGTTCGGACACTTATCTGCAGTAGAAAACCATTCAAAAAAATAAATAAAAAGAATTTTTTTATTTTAGGGAAATATTTTGGGCACCATTAGGAGATGGGAACTATGTTTTCAGCATAAAAAAATAGAGTAAAGTTTGAAAAATGTATAAAATTACAAAAGTTTTGCTCTTTTGTGAGATGACTTGTCAGTTAGACTCTCCCCTGGATGCCCTAGTTAATACTCTCATAAGCTGCACCATATGTTCGAGAGCGACCGCAGCAGGATATTGTGGCTGATGGAGGAGATGATGGCAATTATATTGACAGGTGTCTGGTGGCTGTTTTGCCGTATGCTAAACACAAAGCATTCCTGAAGATAAGAGTGACAAGAATGAAAGCACAGATTACATCCATCACTAATAAATTATCATAAACTCTAACCCAAAGATCGGCCCGGTCAGATCACACAGTGAAGCAATTCTCTTCCAGATACAGTCCATTTATAAGCTTTAATATAAGACTTTGCAGGAAATTTCATTGTTGGTTGTTTTATGGCTCCCTGTATCTGTTGGCAATGGCCCTTCTTGAAAATTGACACAGTAAATCAGTGTCTTAAATATACGATTTAAAGGGGTTTTTCCCCCCATGAACAAAGTTAATTTTAATCAATAGATTTTGGAATAATAATACTTTTCCACAATTTGATATGTTTGAAAAAATATTTCAGTTTAAGATGATCATATGTGCACCTGTACTGTGTAATGGTCGTGTCTGACCGAAAAGAGACATGGTCTCCCGGGCCAGAGAGGACACACAACAGTATAAAGAGATACTGGAGATACCAGGGATGCAGAGGTGAGAAGAGGCTGCTCACACTGATGTCCACCCTGTCTATCTGATCTAAAACTGGAGATACTAGGGTGCCGAAATAAGAAAAAGATGCTCATACTGCTGTCCACCCTGCGTATCTGATATAAAACAGGAGTGCAAAGGTGTGAAAAGTATCAGGTCATTCTCCAATAGCAGCATTTAAATGGAGCTACCACAGCTTTCTTGTGACCAAATTGCAGGCCACTGATAGGTTACCAAGACAGCTGGGGGTCTGATAAAGGCCCCTGTGTCTCACCGCATTTTGCTCAAAACCTACAGAGTGTAATGGCGACATCTGGCTCTCTTCAGATTTCAGATTCTGACACCCCTAACTGAGGTTTCTCTGATGCTTCTGAGTTGCACAGTCAGGCTCGGGTGTCAACCAACTGTGTTCTCATTAGTGATCAGGCTAGCAGGAGTTAATCTCAGTATAACTCCTGATTACCTCCAGGATCACATGTTCTGGGAAACCTATCACAGTGCTTCCTGCCTTTTTAAGATGGTGGAATCTGTTCTCTCATGCCAACTATATCTTATGCAAGTCCAGTTGCTGTGGCTCTCCAGTTTTTGGTGAACTTTTGAAGTACTGTTGGTGTGTTGTGTAAATGCTTTGTTGTTTAGGTTATTCCCTTCCTGCTCTTTATTTTCCTCCTGTGTATTGTGTAATACTTCTGTGCGAATTGCAGTGCGTGTGTATTGTTTGTTTCCTTGTTTTTTTATTTGTGCAAGGTTTTACCACTCCTGTACTGCCCCATCCCGGGGGAAAAAAGAGGGGTATTAGACCTGGGCTGGCCATGAAGAGGACAAGGGTGGTGGCCTAGACATTCTTCACCATCAGAGGTAACTCTGGGATAGAGAAAAGCTAGGGCTCCCTTAGCCTGGGGGTGAGTCTAGTTCACCGTGTTACCCTGTTATTCCATACTAGCTCGTGACACGCTGTTGCTGCCATATTGCTCCTGTGATTTTTTTCCTTTAAGAATTAAAACATATATATTTATATAAAAATTGTAATATGGTACTTTTCCTTTTCCCCCACTAAAAAGAAAGAAATTGCTTAAAAAAAGTTTGGTATCGTCATATCTGATCCGTCAAAATATACAGTTCATAAACCCAAACAGTAAATGTCATAAATACAGGGTGGGCCATTTCTGTGGATGCATCTAAATAAAATTGGAATGGTTGGTGATATCAACTTCTTGTTTGTGGCACATTAGTATCTGGGAGGGGGAAAACTTTTCCAGATGGGTGGTGACCATGGCAGCCATTTTGAAGTTGGCCATTTTGGACTTTATTATTTTCCATGGGAAGAGGGTCATGTGGAACATCAAACTAATTGAGAATTTCATAAGAAAAACAATGGTATGCTTGGTTTTAATGTAACTTTATTCTTTCATGAGTTATTGACAAGTTTATGACCACTTATAAAATGTGTTCAAAGTGCTGCCTTTTGTGTTGGATCGTCAATGCAACCCTCTTCTCCCACTCTCGACACAATGATAGCAACACCGCAGAAGAAATGCTAGCACAGGCTTCCAGTATCCATTGTTTCAGATGCTGCAGATCTCGTATCTTCACAGTATAGACAATTGCCTTCAGATGAGTGATGAGGAAAACTTTTTTGTGAATGGTGAAGTTAACAAACAAAACCACCGCTACTGGTCTGACACTAACCATGGTGATTAGATCCCTCCAAGACTGTTGGAACACAAACATTGATGGTATTGTGTGATACATGGGGTACAAAGATAGTGGGGCCATCCTTCATCAATGGAAACCTCAATGCTACTGGATATCTGAATCATGTAGCAATTTTAGATATCCAGTGGCATTGAGGTTTCCATTGATGAAGAATAGCTAACATTTCTTCTGCGGTGTTGCTATCAGTGTGTCAAGAGTGGGAGAAGAGGGTTGCATTGACAATTCAACACAATGGGCAGCACTTTGAACACATTTTGCAAGTGGTCATAAACTTGTAAATAACTCATGAAAGAATAAAGTTACATTAAAACCACACACACCATTGTTTTTTCTTATTAAATGAAATTTAATGACGTCATTCCCTGCGACGAGCACAGAAACCGGAAGACGCCGCATGAAGATGGAGGATCGCAGACGGCAGAGGCGAGCGGGCGCGGACAGCGGACACTGATAAGTATAGTTTGCTTTTCAGGTGACCGGAGAGATGCTGGGGGGGCCCTGGATTACTGGGGCCCTGTATACTACCGCTGGGGCTGCAATCTACTACCACTGGGGCTGTATATACTACCACTGGGGCTGTATATACTACCACTGGGGCTGTATATACTACCACTGGGGCTGTATATACTACCACTGGGGCTGTGTATACCACTGGGGCTGTATATACTGCTGGGGCCCTGTATACTACCGCTGGGCTGCAATCTACTACCACTGGGGCTGTATATACTACCACTGGGGCTGTATATACTACCACTGGGGCTGTATATACTACCACTGGGGCTGTATATACTGCTGGGGCCCTGTATACTACCGCTGGGGCTGCAATCTACTACCACTGGGGCTGTATATACTACCACTGGGGCTGTATATACTACCACTGGGGCTGTATATACTACCACTGGGGCTGTATATACCACTGGGGCTGTATATACTGCTGGGGCCCTGTATACTACCGCTGGGGCTGCAATCTACTACCACTGGGGCTGTATATACTACCAATGGGGCTGTATATACCTCTGGGGCTGCTGGATGCTACCACTGGGGCTGTATATACCTGTGGGGCTGCTGTATACTACCACTGGGGCTGTATATACCTCTGGGGCTGCTGTATACTACCACTGGGGCTGTATATACTTCTGGGGCTGCTGTATACTACCACTGGGGCTGTATATACCTCTGGGGCTGCTGGATACTACCACTGGGGCTGTATATACCTCTGGGGCTGCTGGATGCTACCACTGGGGCTATATATACCTCTGGGGGTGCTGTATACTACCAATGGGGCTGTATATACCTCTGAGGCTGCTGTATACTACCTCTGGGGCTTCTGTATACTACCACTGGGGCTGCTGTATACTACCACTGGGGCTGCTGTATACTACCACTGGGGCTGCTGTATATACCTTTGGGGCTGCTGTATACTACCTCTGGGGCTGCTTTATACTACCTCTGGGGATGCTGTATACTACCACTGGGGCTGTATATACCTCTGGGGATGCTGTATACTACCACTGGGGCTGTATATACCTCTGGGGCTGCTGTATACTAACTACTGGAGCTGCTGCTGTATATACCACTGGGGGTGCTGCTGTATACTACCACTGGGGAGGCTGCTGTATACTACCATTGGGGGGCCTGTATACCACACTGCTGGGGGCTGTATACCTGTGCTGGAGTCCACCCTCGGCTTATACACGAGTCAATAGGTTTTCCCAGGTTTTGGGGGCAAAAGTAGGGGGGTCGGCTTATACACGAGTATATACGGTACTTGAAATTTTTTCTCATTTATCAGTATACTGAATGATACAATGTAAAATGAATGGTGTCATTCAAAACTTCAATTTGCCCTGTAAAAAAACAACCCCTTTTGTGGATTAAAAAAAAGTTTCGATTCTTGGAAGGGCATGAGAAATACAAAAGTGCAAACATAAAAAATTGGCCATGACGCAATGGGGATAAAGGGGATGACCACTACATGGACAACCCCATCTTATTCCCCATGTGTGTCCCCATAAAAGGAAAAAAAAAAACTATACTCCCCTCCACTGCCGGCACAGTTCCAGCAATATGAGAACTTGCATTCCCAGGGTCCATGTGATATTGTTATGACACGCAAACCTGCAACCAATCATCACCATTTTCCTTCTCCTGGGCTTCATCAATTAACAGGAAGTGAGTGGCAGCCTAAGCGCTCACGTCCTGTTAATTACTTAACCACCTGAAGGCAGGAAGAAAAGGAAGTTAGCGCTGAATGGTCGTGAGGCTCGCATGTCATAATGTCTCATTGGCTCCAGGAATGCAAGTTCTCACATTGCCGGAACCGTGCCGGCACTGGAGGGGAGTATAGGCTTTTTTTTATGGGGGAAAACATGAAGAATGAGAAGGGTTTGTCTAAGTAGTAGACAACCTCTTTAAGGATGAAACCAAACAGGTGCCCATGTAATCAATAGAACGTACAAATGAACCTATCTGGAGAGAAGGGTTAACATGTGCAGCATCCATTGACGGCCATCATATACCGGTCTGATCTCTCTATATCAAGACTTGTCATTTCTTCCGTATCCTATAGATGACACATTATGAGAAGTTACTGGTTTAATACGGGTTTATTTAGAGAGCGCTCAAACTCCTCTAAATCCAATTCACAGGTTTCCTAGAAGG
Source organism: Allobates femoralis (assembly GCA_033576535.1). Classification (NCBI taxonomy): domain Eukaryota; kingdom Metazoa; phylum Chordata; class Amphibia; order Anura; family Aromobatidae; genus Allobates; species Allobates femoralis. Next base: position 89,075,005 of record JARQOC010000010.1, read on the forward strand.
GACAATGGCTCTACACATCCTTCTGCGGTGACATTAAATATGACAAGGTTATCATTTAATATACCATCGTTCAAGACTTGATTTATAGACCCTTGCGTGCTCTCTATTCTTGCACGACACAGTTTTCTCAATTCTGAAACCTTCTTTTGAAATTGTATAACTTCAGAATGAAAACTTGAAGGATCTGATTTTAATGAAAGAGATATGACTTACTAATAAAGACCTATTCTGGTCTAGATACACTGGCCATAAATCTCCTAGCCCCGTTTTACTACCTCGTCATGCCCTTTTAAGCAATTTGCTTTTGTAGATATCAGATAGATTGCGCTTTAATGAAAAACTGTGTCGGAGTCTATTTCTTATTTTCTATTTTATCTACCAAAACCATATGTTTGTCCCAGAAATGGACAGAGAGTCTGTCACTGATGCAACCAAAGTCAATTAATGGATCCCTCAAAGCTAATGGTGCATGGGATATGAATGTTTACCCGTCCTGTCTGATAGAAAGGTCAAAATGACCTTTGGATGTAGAGCCTGCCCTGTGACAAACGGACTACCCAGGAACCATTAATGCATAGACGTAAAACCTTTTCAATAATGTTATTAGAATATATGGGATTTACAATAACCTTCCTTTGGCAATGGGAAATTCCATTTAACCCTAATTCTTGCCTGTGTATATGAGCAGCAACAAGTGTCATCTCCGCCACTCTCCTCTACCAAAATATATATTAATGGAGTCTATGGCCGCCATTCAGTATCCAGTAGAACAAGCTTTACACCAGTTTAACAAGCACTAAATAGGCAACCCAGAAGCTTGAAATCTGTAGGACACCTCTAGTCTATGTTATACTAATGAATAGAGAGGAGCAGACCAATGGAGGTTTGGGTTCTGAGGGTTCAGCTGGACTTTCTTTTTTTTTTTTTTTTTTTTTTTTTTAAAGTCCTGTTCTGGACTCAAACTTGATCCGAACCTCATTGGGCAAGTTGGCTCTCCGCCCACATACAGCCAATACAGCCAGCCATAAGCAAAGCACTTCCGGGGGAAGGGAGGGTGAAGGTTTGTTAATTTCCTTATTTTTTTCACAGGGACAGAAGGCTAGCCATTGATTTAATTTGGAATTGTGTATTCAGCTGGAGCATTTACCCTGGCTGCTAGATGTCAAGGGGCTACCAACAAACCACTGTCCCAGGGCGCACTTAACAAAAAAAAAAAGAAAATGTCCAGCAGCAAGATAAAATGAAAATATTTTATTGAAGCAAATTAAACACAGGCATGATAATGAGAAAGAACAGGGTAACATCCTTACGTGATTCAATCAACTTGTGATCTTAGTCATAGTACCATTACATGCTATGACTAAAATCACAAGTTGATCGAAACGTGTAAAGATGTTTCTTGGAAATTTTGACCTTTGTTTTTGCATCGTCATGCTCTGTTTTTAATTTGTTTAAATAAAACTTTTTGCTTTGATCTTGGATGCAACACATTTGGACATTTTGTTTTGTTAAACTGGTTGCTGAACTTTCCTGTCACAAGCAGTGCCCAAAGACCCTCCAAATTACAGACCACTGCATAGTGAGCTGTATTTGTTTTCTGTGCCTGGGCTGGGGTATTTGGCTACAGGGTGAGGGCAGTAGGTTGATCCTTTTACCATGGGTGAAGGAAAGCTGAACTACATCTCTGCTGCTACCTTCATTCCTAGATTGCAGCTTATAGCTTGGCTGTACTTTGACCCTTCTAACAAAGACGTTAGAGGAGTCAAATGATCATTCCCTTGATAGGGTATCTATGGCCATACACACTAGATGGCCATTGGACAAGAGATGCTTTGGACAAACCCCATTACAGCCAATTCTCCAATACTCTCAGCTGAGAGCTCCTGTAATTTTTACAAAAAAAGCTACCAAGTGACACATAAATGGGTGACTTTTCTCAGGAAGAATAGTGTGATTGGCTGTCCAAAATCAATCATACTTGATAACATCTCTCCCAATAATCAACAGGCTAGTGCCCCTATAAACATTAGACAATAGGCTGAAACCGTTGATATCACTGGGTAAAGCCAACATTGGTCTAAGGCAGGGGTAGGGAACTCCAGGCCTCAAAAGCCACCTATAGGTCATGTTTTTGGGATTTCCTTAGTATTTCACAGGGGTTTGTGAATCATCACCAGTGCAGGTGATTCAATTATCACATGTGCAATACTAAGGAGATCCCAAAAACATGACGTGTGTGGCTCTTCAGTCCTGGAGTTCCCTACCCCTGGTCTAAGGAGTATGGGGATTGTAACTCAAGAACGGGGTCCATAAAGGTGTTGTCTGAAATGGAGAGGTGGGTGTCAACACTCGCCTTACTCTATTCATTTATGGAAAAGTCCCAAAAATCATTGAGCGAGAACGTTTGACAATTTGTAGAGTCCCATACTAGTGAAAGGTCATTTCCCCATTCCGGATACTACTACAAATAGATCCAAGCCCCAGCGGTGAAAGCCACATCCATCAAATATTTATCACTGATGGGTTTTCCGGTTGAAATGCCCTTTAGCACTTAAACCTATAGGAAGGCTTATAAGGAAATCACTAAATTCTGCAGAGTTTCTTGACTTCTTTATCATGGAAAATAAAACAAAACAAAATTGTAGTACACAGCAGTGTCGCTGTGACCTTCCCGTGAGGCCTCGCTCTTCTCCCCGCGGAATAACAAAGTCTCTTTGTCTCCAGAGTATTAGGCATTGGGAGTCAGCATTCATGGTCTTGGCAGCTCAATCATAACCTTTATATTTGAGTCACTTTTTACTTAACATTCATATTTCTGCGATGGCAAAATGCTCAGTTATTTAACATCTTGTCCCCTGATCTTACAATCCTGTTCTTCACTTATTTTTATCAAAATTATTTTCATCTCATTACGCTCGCCGGAAAGGCAGGCAAGCAGATGTGGACCTATTGAATCAAAGGAACAGCTGACCCCTCGGGGTAGGAATGCAGGGACAGACTCAGGTACTGACAGGTACAGTCTCAAGTGCAGGTAGATAAGAGGGCACAGCTGATACTGACAGGTATGGGCACAGATACAGGTAATAGACACAGAAAAATAGGACCTGATAACTAGCTCAGCTGCAGACAGAAGACTAACTAAACTAACCAGGTTGCTCAGGCCCCTCCCTTAGTGGGAAGATGCCTTAAATACCTAGTGCCTCTCAGCCATAGGCTGAGAGGCACTTCCAGGTGATGGAGAGCTGGCCTATAAAAGCGGGGCAGAAGCACGGGCATGCACCCTAGGAGCATTTCCAGGAGACCTGTGCAGTGTGCATAGGCCCGGAGAGCAGGAGACAACAGAAGAACACGTGGGCAGCAATGGATAGGTGAGGAGGCGTGAAATCCAACCATGGAGGCGAGTATGTCGGCGTTCCCTCAGGGACACCAATATTACACTTCTTTTGCATAAATTAACCCAATTGATAAATAAGAAAACTGACTCAAGGGAAGTAAACACAAAAACAAGCTCAGGGAGTGACTTGCAATTAAAGGCCCATTAGATGTCCGTTTTTCACATAGCAGTTTTATCCATGATTTTTCACAAATTGAACATCTTTTTAATACAGTCTATGGTTTTTTTTTATATGACCAAGAGATCAACGCAAAATTGACAATACAGCTCTGATATTGATTTGAGTGTTGGATCAAAATTGTAAATACAAGTGTATGGGTCTGTGGAAAAAATCAGACAGTACTCTGATTGCTAGATAGGAGAATATAGACATTTTTGTTTTGGGGGTGTTCTAATCTGATAAAATGTGATAAATCTTTGATAACACTGTCAAAATCTCTGAAGAACCAAGGACTGTTTTCTCCTACATGAAAAAATGGACATCTGAATAGGCCTTAAGGCTGTATTCATATCAGTGTGTGAACAAGTTGACATGGGAATCAGAGAAACGTCTAGTGCATGTGGCCAATACAGTCATAGACACTGATCCAACATTGGTCAAATTGGTGCCGTTTTCCAGATCTAATGTAGACTTGAATAAAAAAAAAAGCATCACACACTGGTGGCCTCCTCACCAGTTTGACGTTTGCCTGGTCGACCATGGACCCCAATCCTCAAAATGGACATCAGCTCTCAGAGTCTGTGGATGAGCCATGAATGTAGATGGGAATTTCACTTATCAGATAATGGAGATAAGTAGAGTCATAGTAAGAAATATCTTGACTATTCTGTGGGAGTGCAGAGAATTGTTGTTAAACCCATATAGATCGGCACAGAGTATATGCAGTTTTGTAGATGACTTGATGGATACACTTGCGACTGCTAAACTCTACCACATTGGTCACCAGATTGGTCCCATACAACAAGTTGGTTGGTTCTCAGCAATGTTCAGATTAATCTAGTTGAGGTCAGTAGTTTGTGCAACGAAGTTCTGAGCTGAATGGTTGAGATAAGCAAAGAGGGATGTAAGATATTGCCAATTCATAAATGAATTTCACTCAAACTGCAAAACAGCTTTCCAGGGATAAGAAAACTGGTCTGTCTGATCTCTATGGGTCCAGTAATTAAAAAGGTGTTTTTCCAAAATCATTTATCACCCATCCACATGAAGCAACATGGAGATAAAGAATGTGGATGACGCTATGTTGCCGTAATGAATTCCAACTCAGGATTGACGAACAGTGAGTTTTATTAGGTCTACGCATTTCGGAGAATGTTTTCTACTTCCTCAGGACAAAAAATAACAACTGACTAAACAAATACATTAAGGGGTATCACTTGTGTTTTTTGTCCTGAGGAAGGAGAATTTGTTCTCCGTACATGTAGACCTAATTAAAAATCACTATTCATCGATCCCAGATTGGAATTTATTACTATATCAGTGTGGCACCATCCCAATTCTTTATCTACACGTTGATACATGTCTCCATGGGAGCTGCAGCAGCCGATGCCTATGCTCTTACAGTAGTTGTGGCTACAAGTAACCCAGGTGAGCCTACTGTTAAATTGGTAGTCTCATAAAGACCCTATTGCCCATCTTATGGTCTTTTACAGCTTTATCTATACCATCCACATGAAGGTCATGGTTTTATGATTGTTGGAGATCCGACAGCAGGCTCCCCTCTCCTCCAATCTCAAGATTGGGGTCGTCGAGTCCCCTGTACTAATTGGAAGACCTCTACGTTTCTGATGGAACTAGCCAAGCCATTGGCCACATAAAGTGAAATTAAGTGCTTGTCACACTACGACTCCATTCATAAGGGACTTAGGGACCACCATCCTGAGATTAATAACACTTTTAGTGGTCAGAACATAACAATCATGTATTTATTATCTACTGTACTAACAAGTCATAAATGTTTTCCTAGGAAAAACCCTGAACTATTTGATAAGAAACATTTTTTTCCTTATAGTCCGTGATCCTCTATAGTTTCTCATCACCCTGTTTCATTAAATTAAAACAGGCACTTTAAAGTGTTATATGTTACATTTACACTTATCTATGGGATAAGTGATAACTTTTAGATCGACAAGAGTCCAACTTCAGGGACCTTCAATGACCCTGAGAACAGGGCCGTGAAATACGCCTTGGGTATTGAGCAGTGGTAGAGCATTCGTGGTCACCACTTGGTCCCGATAGAGAACTTCAGAGGCCTATTCTTGAGATCGGTGGGTTCTAGAGATCAGTCCCTCACCGATCTACAAGTCATTACCTATTATTAAACATTGGAAATAAACTCTTTTAAACGTCATATGTTAGAAGGATTTTACTACTTCACATAAGAGTAGTCTAATTTAGGGAATGAGAACCTGATCACCTAATTTACTGGAGCAGCAGTTGTGACACAATTATACTTTTTAAGATGTAGCCTGTAACAAAACTCAGAAAGCTTACCCGCCCACACCTGATTGCATCTTTCTATTGTGCATTATATATTAACAGTAAGATGCTAATCAGTGGTGGGGGTGTGGCATAAAACAGAAAGTACAAGAGCATGTAGTTCGGCAGTGATAATCTCCAGCTGATAAAACACTCATTGTATTGAAACAATACACAACCTACAGTAAGTAACATGTTGCTGAAATCAGTGTCTCAAGAAGGTTTTTGCTGTGAAATCTGAGGGCAGCATGAGATTTGGCAGAAAAAAAGTATTTAAGAGTTCCAGCAACTTCCTTAGTTCATCACAACTATATTTAAAGTTAGTACGCCTTCAATATATGTGTACATCATGCAAGGGTTCAGCATCAGATTAGTTATATTTCACAATGAAATATTTAGCATTTTTCTACCTTCCACCTAACTAACATTGATGCACAGGTGTTCAGCTGCGTCTTCAGATGAAGGATGATTGTTCTTAAACAAAGGCACTTCCTTTCTCCACTTTTTGGCTCAGCCTTAGATTCTAGCACTACCTGATGAGATGTAGAGTACATTTTTTAATTGAGCCCAGAGGCAGAGAAGCCTGGGAAAACAACTGGAGAATGAGCGGAGAAGCAGCTGGGCATAGGATGGTGTGCAGTGTGGTAGAACAGCCGTGTCAGCACCTGCGTGCCATTAGCACATGCATGAATACAGACATATGCAGAAGAGATGCTATATGCGCTATATATACACCAATACAATCACATTTTTAAATATCCTACATTTCTTGATTACAATTAAATTAATTGCTAAAGGAGGTTTTCAAGTGTGGATGTGTCACGCTTGAACATATGGTCCCCAGTGTGTGGCACAACACAAGGGTAAGCAATGGGGATGGTATGGAAGGATGGCCCTGGTGATAAGGAGATGGGAGATGGAGATGGGACACATCCTGACACTGACCTGTGCTGCACCGTACGCTTCCTAACGTCCCTATAAAGTTCCTTCCCCGCACCGCCATTACCTGCTTAGACCCTCACTTGTCCCGGATAGTGTGCAGCGCAACACAGGGGTGACAAAGAGAAAAGAATAGAAGGAAAGCCCTGGGGATAGTGAGAGGGGATTTAGGTCACCTGCTGAACTGACCTGTGACTACATCCTAAGCTCCCTAACCTTCCCATTCAGGTCCTTCCCCCTGCCGCCGTCACATGCCCTCAATTGCCTTGAACTCACCCTGATTAGTGAGAAGGCTGATGAGCACATTATCCTCACCTTTACAATGATACAACACAAGGTTAGAAACACAGACAGAGGGAAAATAGACAAAAAAGGGTAAAACACCAAACCCCTCAATTGCAGCAAAGCACCCCAGATGCAATTATAATGACTTCACTGCTTCTCCAGAGACTGGCTCCTTTCAAAGTGGTCAGCATAGAAAGAGATTGTATCACCGATGTCAGATGATAAGACACATGAGTTTTTATAGTGGAGGGGAGTGGTCACCAAAACTACACTTGATATTAGGCTTCAAAGAAACACCAGGAAGGAAAGTGTCTTTAACCCTTGCAGCACTGAAAGAGAGTATATGCACATTATAGACCTGGATCCATACGGCGTTATAACCTTTAGGTTCCAAACTCATCAGTTGTCTCCCTAGGGCAGGAACACCAGTGACAGGATGGCTCCTTGTTGGTAGAGGGGTTCCACGGTAATCGGAAAGATATCCAGCTGGTGGAATTTCAGTGAACAGCAACTAAAGTGTTAAACCATGCAGCACCATGAAGAGGGAAAATTTTATGGGGTTAAAGCATTAGTTCTGCTTCATGCACTTCCTCCTCAGGAGGTTAGTGAGGAGGTGATATGATGTAAGGAGCTTGTTAAAAAAAAAAAAAAAAAAAAATAATTAAAGTTTAAAAAAGCAAACATTCCCAATGCCTTACTATGAAAGTGTGTGTTTTTTTTAATTATTATTTATAAGCATCTTATATGTCACTTAAAGGAGCTTGTAAAAAAAAAATGTAAATCTAAAAAAAACATTCCCAGTGCCTGCCTGGAAAAGTACATGTTTTTTTTATTTGTTTTTTACAAGCTTCTTTAGGCTGGTTTCACATTTGCGTATTTCAACGCAGCGTATCGAGCGCAGCCAAATTCATGCGCACTGCGTTCCTATGTTTAACATGGGAACGCATAGTAGCTGTGTTTGGCTGGGTTCGGTTGCGTTGTGTTTGGATGTGCATAATTTATGCACCTGCCTCCGCCCTCCAAACTCACTAAGTTGCATTTGTTGTGCATTCGCGGGCGCTTGTTTTATCAGCAAGCGACTGCAAGCGCACAAAAAATGCATGGATCCCATGGTCTTCAATGTCCTCCGCATGACAGCGCAGGAGAACGCTGCGGATCAATTGAAATCTCTCCCGGTGGCCGCTGCTGATCTCCTGGGAGATCAGCAGCAGTGGCGGCCGAGGGATCAGCTGGAGCATCCGCTGATCTCCAGGGGAGGGTGCCCCTAATCTCCCGTTGGTGTTGGCGCAGGAGATTTGAAGAAACAGCTGATCTGACAGCTCTTGAAATTTCCTGCACCGACATCGAATAGGTGTTGTCGGGCGGAGATTTAATCAGCTGTCAGATCAGCTGTTTCTTCAAATCTCCAACACCGTTGGGAGATCAGCGGCGGTCGGGAGGAGGAGATTTCAGTCCCTGATCTCCGCCTTCCGGCCGCCGCCGAGATCGCTGATTGGCTGGCCAGGCACCATACTAATGGGAATGCATGCGGAGATTCTCCACTGCTTCACATCAGTATGGCAGCGTTTACACTGCATTTGCGTCTGTATGCCAGTATGCTAGTGTGAAAGTAGCCTTTGTAACTCAAAGGATAGTTACTACCTGAACATTATTATTTATTAAAGGAGCTTGTAAAAAAATAGAAAATAGAAAAAAACATTCCCAATGCATTACTGAGAAAGTATGTGTCCAGGTAGTAAACAATCCCTTTAAGTTACTTAACGGAGCTTCTAAAATAAACAAAAAAAATTAAAAAAAACCACGTCCTTTCTCAGTAAGGCACCTCCATGGTTGCGTTAAGCTTCTCTAGTACACCGGTAAATACGCACAATCACATGGAGAGACCACGTTCACATACACAAGCTCATGAAGCACATCTGGGAATAATCAGCTCTCGGAGAAAATGAATACTACTAGGTTTCAGTTTTATAGGACCTAAAGGAGCGAGCGACTATATTAAAATCTACAGCATAGAAGTGGCAACATTTTCCTTCAGCATAAGCTCTCTGGGTCGGGAGGAGGGAGGGAAGGAGGGACAACCAGGGAATCAAATCAAATCCGCCCTTGCTTTTTGCCAAGAATGAATTGCTTTAATATCCCACCATTCAATAATATTTATTATTAAAGTTTAGAGCAAGTTTAGAAGCTATTAAAGACTTCGATTGACTGGGGAGTTTTACCGCAGCCATAAAAACGGGAGATGGCTGTCAGTGAATTTTACGCACAGAGAATGAGTGACAAGATTGTACTGTGCATATAGAGAGTCTTCATTGTGCCATTCTTAAGACCGGCCATACAAAAGCCTACGTATGAAATCCATGTAACCTTGTAAAAAAAAAGGATCAAAAGAGCCCGGAATGATGAAAAAAATGAACAACGTTATAAAGATGTACATAGAACTGATGATTCTGAAATCGGCATAGAAAGCTGCTCGTTCCTACGTTTTGCTTCATTTATATCAATGACTTACACTCATTTTTAACACTACATAACCTTTTGCCCACCTAACATAAACTTGCAAATCTCAGACCCTTAAAGGACATCGAAGCTTCAAACACAATTAATCATATGCTTAAAAAAATAAAACATTAAACAAAGAATAAATAGAAATTTCTCACCGTTTTGTGTACACATATTCTGTGCAGCCCTACCGGTATATGTCTATGTGGTTACAAAGTATAAAGAAACCTGTGTAAAGTAAGCTAGATTTTTGTCGTGTTTGGCCCCACTCAAACATCCATTTTTCATCAAAGTATTCTAACCAAGTTTTTCATGGATAGAATATTACTAATATTCTACACACACTAATACTAATGTGATCTCCTTTTTTGTCTTAACTATTCCTAACGAACACTTTCCTAATATAATTCTACTACCTACCCTGCTCCTGTAATCTTATCTCCAAGAAGCTCATAAATACCTTTATGGTTGTTGTAGCTGCAGACTGGAATCCGACAAACTGAGCAGGGCACATCACTGGTGGGGACGGGGCGACCTCTCTGTAAGTGACAGCAGTCTGAGTATGCATGCCCAGATCACACTTCACTCTCCTCTCACCTCCCACCAGTCACGTGTCCTGCTCAGTTGTTCCGATTCCGGTCTGCAGCCCGGAAAATCAAAGCTACAACAATCAAGGTATTTATGAGCCTCTTAGAGATAGGATTACAGGAGCAGGGTAGGTAGCAAAGTATGTTGGTAAAGTGATAGTTAAGAAGAGTTATATGGCAGAGGGTGGACAAAACATTTTCCAAAGTGGCCACACTAGAAACCCTGACTGTTGTGGAGGACCAAACTAATTTAATTCTGATCATTTAATTCTAAACATTATTATCCATATTCTTCTTCTTTTTATTATTTTATATTAATTTTTATTATTTAATATTGATCAGAATTAAGCATGGTGTCTAGCAACTACTAGCATAAACTAAAGGGAAAAACTCTTAAAGGATTATTTATTTTGATTCTTGATTGATAACAAAACAGAAATGATGTGAAAAAGTGCCACCAAAACAACTCTCAACCCATGTACTACCAGAACATACAATGTACACTGATTGTCAATGAAGAAGACCCCCACTAATGACCTAGGATTTGATGATTGTCCAAGCTCAAGTCACCTATAGGTAATCAAAATGTCAAAATGAGGTCAGTCACTATTTTCCTAGTTGTCCACTATCGACTACTTGCACATTAGTTAGAAGAATATTTAGATGACATACATATTGTAACCATCCACAAATATAAGATGCCCAATGCCCTACACATTTCGCCTCCAATAGTCATGGAGGCTCATCAGGGGGAAACATATATTCATATAATGCATGGTTACATGAAACACTACCATACACAGGTGGCCAGAACAAGGTAAACACTTGTCTTGGTTTTCTGCTGATTTCACTGAGAAGTCAAAATAAGATGCTTTTTTCTGAAGGATCCACGGTCTCAGGTAAAAGCAAGGGATTCCCAGGTAAATTTAAAAGGCTTTATTCCTCGTGCCTCCAAAGCCACAACATGTTTCGACGGCTTGTGACCGTCTTCATCAGGTGAAAATGTGCACTGTGACAAGCATCCGATTTTCACTTCTCAGTGAAATCAGCAGAAACCAAGACAAGTGTTTTCATCCATAAAGAAAGAAGGCGGCACTCATTGGACCGGTGAAGACAGGTATGTTTATTCCAGTCGCAGTATTACATCAGGTGGAGGGTGCGGGGAGTGAGGTGCAGGGATGATGGAGCCCGTTTCGAGTAGTGCTTACTTCAACAGATCCTGTGTACCTGTGTTACACAGGATCTGTTGAAGAGTAAGCACTACTCGAAACGGGCTCCATCATCCCTGCACCTCACTCCCCGCACCCTCCACCTGATGTAATACTGCGACTGGAATAAACATACCTGTCTTCACCGGTCCAATGAGTGCCGCCTTCTTCTTTCTTTATGGATGAAAATGACTATGTCCTACAGCTGAGCAACACTGGACTTGGTTCTGTGCCACAATTTCAACTGCAGCAATATAAGGTCAGTGCCCGGTTTTCCTTCTACATTCAAGACAAGTGTTTACCGTGTTGTGGCCACCTGTGAGTGATAAGGTTTCATGTAACCATGCATTATTTTATCAATTTATGTTGCCCCTGATGAGTCTCCATTACGGCGGCGAAACACGTAGGGAATTAGGTATCTTATATTTGTGGATGGTTATAATATGTATGTCATCTAAATATTCTTCTAACTAATGTGCAAGTAGTCGATAGTGGACAACTAGGAAAATAGTGACTGACATTTTGATTACCTATACGTGACTTGAGGCTGGACAATCAATATATCCTAGGTCATTAGTGGGGGTCTTTTCCATTGACAATCAGTGTACCTTGTGTGTTCAGTTAGTACCTGAGTTGAGGGTTATTTCGTTGACACTTTTTCACATAATTTCTGTTTTGTTTTTAATCAAGTATCAAAATAAATAATAGTTTTAGAGTTTATCCTATAGTTTATGCTATTAGCCTTGGTAAAAACACTATCATTCTACTGTGAACTGTCTACCAGCTACTAACAGTACATGTTACAAGAGGGATTATTGTAATGTGTCTTCTTACCAGTATCAGCAAATCAAAAACCAAAAAGATGCACAATGATCAACAACTCCCCCCATACATAAGGATGCTTCAAAAAAATAATACAATGGACCCCACAGCCACCCTCACATAGACAGATGCCCTCTCAGACACATACACACAGAATTATGGAGCCCACAACCCGCAAAACAAAGCATAGAGGACCCCACAGCCACCACACAGCATAGCGTACCCCACAGTGCCCCACACAGAACATAATGGACCCCACACTATGATGGACCTTACAGCCCTCCATGAAAGTAATATGTATTCACAGTTCCCCACACAGTAAGATGGACCCTACAGCCCCCCACGCAAGTGAGATGTCTCCACAGCTCTGCACACAAAATGATGGACCCCACAGCGATTCACGCAAGTAAGGTGTCTCAATGGATCCTCGTATAATATGATGGACCCTTCAGCCCACCAAACAAGTAAGATGCCTTGAACACTCCACACACAATATGATTCTTCTGTACAATTGCTATGTCTCCACACAGTATGATGTCCCTCACAACCTCTACACAATTATAATTTACCACAAACTTTCACACAATTCTATGGCTCCCACAGCCTCTCCATAAAATATAATGTCACCTACAGAGCCCCCACACAAGTACTGATGAGAAAAAAAGATGTCTAAATGAGGTCTTAATGCCCCATACGCATTAATACCTGCCGGCCAAACGATACCTGACTGTCCCATACAAAGGAGTGCTTGCTCAGCCACGTGATTCTGTGGTCTCCATGGAAAATTCCCTGCTGCACTTTTTAGGCAGCAGCTTATTTCTCCTACAAATAAAAGGATTCTCCTCTAACATCATCTGTTGGTTCAGAGTCAAGAAGCCCATACACATTAGTCCACTGTCTGGTCCCGCCGATGTGCATGGGAGCCTTTAACCTACATGAAATATATACTTGCAGTGACGTTCCAACGGACGATATTTAAACTTTGCTAAATATCTAAAATGTAAGAAGATCATTAAGTAGTTGGGAGGGAATAACTGTAATTTCCCAAATAGATTTGCAAACATTTCTATTCTCACCCTCCCCAGGCCCAGGGATGCTGCTCTGCTTCTGCTCCATTCTTGGGTAACAGGTTTCATGAGTGACATCACAACTATATATGACCACTAGTGTCAATCACTGGCCATGACAGCTTGTGTCCTCCATATCAGCATCACCACTAAGCCCAGTGATAGGATGCTGTGCTCAGTAGTCCACCAACAAAGACCAGGCCATTAGCGAAAAGGCAGCGCCATATCTGGGAGGAGTAGATCTGTGTTGGCAATTTTCTACATCTGCAAGCTAATGGAGGACTAAAAATTAATCTCAGATGCCCAATTTCATATGTAGATGGTATGATCAATGCTGGCCAACCTGGTTCATAAGTGACTCCAAACCCAACCTATAGGCTAATTTCATACGATCACATTTCTGTACCCATATTACACCCAAACATACTGGCCTACCTATGATCTTATTATGTGAACTGACAGCATCATATATCTTGATTTCATTGTTAGCATTGGTCAACAGATCGACAGTCGGGCCAAGACATTTGGCCAATATTTCTGAAAAAGAAAAAAAAAATCTATCCTATATCTCGGGTATCTTAAACAAATTTTTGTAAGTTGGGAAGAATATTTCCTCTTGACACCCAGTTGGCTTAAAATGCTAGCTGCAATAAACGTCCATATCTTACTTTATGGCAGAAAAAGAAAAAAAATTAGGCCACTTTACAGCTCAACCCTGAAACAGTGAGACGCTGCACCTGCTCTCTAAAAATAGCAGAGGAAAATTTCATGGAATGATGTATAATATTAGAAAAACCAGCAGCCAAATAAACAATAAGCAAACGGAAGGGAAAACGAGAAGGGGAAAAACAAATTCTTTTGAGGGCATCAAGCCTATAAGTTTTGTCACTGTTTTCGGTAACTGATGTAGTGTAGACGCAAATAGTTGGATCATCCTTGCTGCTCTTGTAACTTTTTTTCTTTTAGGGTCCTTTACTAAGCAAGCGTGGAAGTCGAATGGCGGAGAAAGGGATATGGAAGAGGCATAGAAGGGGTGTGGGCAGGGGTAAGGCATATGGAAGAGGCAAAGTGGAATGGAAGGGGTGCGAAAGCATTTTTTAAGAGGCCAAGAGGAATGGAAGGAGTGGGAAAGAGATATGGAAGAGGCATGGAGGGGGCTGGATGGGAATATGGAAGAGGAATGGAGCAGGTGGAAAAAGGACATGGAGAGGGCAGGAAGGGGATATGGAAGAGGCTGGGAGGGAGAGGGAAAGGGATATGGAAGACGCATGGAGCAAGTGGAAAAGGGATATGAAAGAGGCTAACAGGCATGGAAAGGATGGGAAAGGGATATAGTAGAGGCAAAGCGATATGGAAGGGGCAGAAAAAGGATATGGAAGAGGCATTGATGAGGCGGGAAAGGCAAAGATTCATGAAAGGGGTGAGGAAAATGATTTGAAAGAGGCTAAGGAGCATAGAAAGGCCAGTAAAGAGGTAAGAAGCATAGAAATGGTTAGAAAAGGAATATGGAAGATGCATGGAGGCATTCAGTCTACTGCTGTAAGGGCTTGTCTAAAAGCTAGCATTTATGCTCAATATACCAAGGAGCTCACATTTCTAAAATTCCTGGTCTCATAATATATTATCTTAGTAAACATCTGACGCCATTCTTAAATATCCAGGTTTGAATATTGTTCAGCACAAACCATGCTGAATTGAGCCTGTGGTTATTTGGAAAGCCAATAGGTGATACAGTGGGTACAGAAAGTATTCAGACCCATTTACATTTTTCACTCTTTGTTTCATTGCAGCCATTTGGTAAATTCAAAAAAGTTCATTTTTTTCTCATTAATGTACACTCTGCACCCCATCTTGACTGGAAAAAAACAAAAACGTAGAAATTTTTGCTAATTTATTAAAAGAGAAAAACTGAAATATCACATGGTCATAAGTATTGAGATAAAAGGAAAAATTCCGGTGCCACCGATGCAGTTTATGTCCTTTATTTAATAAAAAATGTTATACAGGTGCCCCCGAAGGGAAAAACACTAGACGCGTTTCAGAGTAAAAACTCCTTAATCGTTAGGATAACGATTAAGAGTTTTTACTCTGAAACGCGTCTAGTGTTTTTCCCCTTCGGGGGCACCTGTTAACATTTTTTTATTTAATAAAGGACATAAACCGCATCGGTGGCACCGGAATTATTCCTTTTATACTAATCCTGGATGGTTGCCTCCCATCTATCCGGAAGCCTGGGATTCTGGAGGTATTGGGCAGTGGAGCAGAACTTCATTATACTTCATAAGTATTCAGACCCTTTGCTGAAACACTCATACTTAAGTCACATGCTGTCCATTTCTGTGATCCTCCTCGAGATTGTTCTACTCCATCATTGGAGTCCAGCTGTGTTTAACTAAATTGATATGACATGATTGAAAAGGTATGTAAGACCTCACAGCTCACAGTGCATGTCAGACCAAATGAGAATCATGAGGTCAAAGGAACTGCCCAAGGAGCTCAGAGACAGAACTGTGGCAAGGCAAAGGTCTGGCTAAGGTTACAAAAGAATTTCTGAAGTACTCAAGGTTTCTAATTTACATTGTGGCCACCATAATCCTTAAATGGAAGACGTTTGGGACCGCCTGAAGCCTTCCTAGACCTGGCCGTCTAGCCAAACTGAGAATCATGGGAGAAGAGCCTTGGTGATAGAGGTAAAGAAGAACCCTAAAATCACTGTGGCTGAGTTCCAGAGATGCAGTAGGGAGAATGTTCCACGAAGTCACCTATCACTGCAGCCCTCCACCATTCGGGTCTTTATGGAAGAGTGGCCTGACGAAAACTCTCCTCAGTGCAAGACATATGAAAGCCCGCATAGAGTTTGCAAAAAAAATGACGGACTCCCAGAAGATGAGAAATAAGATTTTCTGGTCTGATGAGATGGAGATAGAACTTTTTGGTGATAATTATAAAGGCCCAGTTACACACACACACAGATTGTTTGCAGATCTATGATTTCAGTGAAATCATGGACACATTGTTCCATTTGTACACGGCCTCAAAATTGAACAATGTGTCCATGATTTCACCGGAACCAGAGATCTGCGAACAATCTCTGCACAATTATCTGTGTGTGCAACTGGGCCTTAAGAAGTATGTGGGGAGAAAACAAGGCACTGCTCATCACCTGCCCAATACAATCCCAACAGTGAAACATGGTGGTGGCAGCATCATGCTATGGGGGTATTTTTCAGCTGCAGGGACAGGACAAATGTTTGCCATTGAAGGAAACTTGAATACAGCCAAGTACAGAGATATCCTGGATGAAAACCTCTTCTGGACCTCAGACTTGGCCGAAGGTTCATCTTCCAACAAGACAATGACTCTAAGCACACAGCTAAAATAAAAAAGGTGGATTTTTAGAGCAACTCTGTGACCATTCTTGACTGACCCAGCCAGAGCTGTGACCTAAACCCATTGAACATCTCTGGAGAGACCTCAAAATGGCTGTCCACCAACGTTCACCATCCAATCTGATGGATCTGGAGAGGATCTGCAAGGAAAAATGGCAGAGGATCCCCAAATCCAGGGGGGAAAAACTTGTTGCACCATTCCCAAGAAGACTCATGGCTGTACTAGATCAAAAGGGTGCTTCTACTCAATACTTAGTAAAGGATCTGAATACTTTTGACCATGTGATATTTTACGCTTTCTTTTTTAATAAATTTGCAAAAATATCTACATTTCTGTTTTTTTTTTTAGTTAAGATGGGGTGTAGAGTGTACATTAATGAGAAAAAAGTGAACTTTTTTGAATTTACCAAATAGATGCAGTGAAACAAAGAGTGAAAAATTTAATGGGTCTGAATACTTTCCATACCCACTGTATGTCTCACAGTGAAGCCTTAAAGCCTCCATACACTTTAGATGACTGCTGGACAAATGATGGTTCAGTTGCTCGTTTGGTTGGCTGTTGTCCTCTCTGTCTCTGCCGACAGCTCCCGAGTTCTCTACAAGAGTCACTGCCGGATATCTCTGGTGGCATATCTCAGGGAGAACAAAAGGATTGGCAGTCCGAAATCAAACATGTCGTATCCTTAACTCCTCCGATAATCATGTGTCCAGGGCCCCTCTTACACAAAAAATAGCTGACCTGACCTGTCGATATCAGTAAGTTCAGCCACCATTAGTCTAATATGTATGGGGGAGCTTAAGAAAGAAGAGCAAGTGATATACAATTGGTCAATTTCTATTCCCAGTTCTTTGACTTAATAATTGGGCACAAATTATCAGTACATTGCTTGCACTGACCTTGTGCCAGAGGATTTGGACATCTCAGGAAACTTTCTTTCAGCACGTGTCAACATTCCAATATTAGAATAGACAGACAGAATCATACTAGTCAAAATTAAAGACCCATATGCCCTCTGAGTACTACCACATCGTGCCTCCTCAAGCAAACATAGGGAAGAATACCAATGTTACATGGCATGAGATGTAGTATCCTCTTATTTGTTTTACGTTTGAGTTTCCAGGAATCTGTTAGGAAAAAAGCTTTAGTTGCCCAGAATTAAAAAATAGTCCAACAGAACCTTAAAAGAACAGCGTAACTAAACCTTGCAGCTAATTTATAGCCAAAGTCAACACCCAGTAGAAGTATTAGGCCAAGTAGAAGAAAAATTGGATGGAACCCCTTTCTTTGAGACGAGAGGCAAGAAAGTTGTTGCTCCTTTTCTCTAGCCAGGTGGGTTGTTTAAGAAGTGGAAAAATACCAGAACCTCGAGTCCAGTCAACACCAAATACACTAAGAAGGAGGCACTTGGAGGACTTGTCATCATCAGACTTGGCACTTTATTCTCAGTATTCAACATACTTGACCAAAAACTAGACTAGGAACTCGAAGAGCCAACAGAAGATGCCAACTTGCTGAGCTGGTGCAATTTGGTTGTGTTTACAAAAATGTAAAAAGTGAAGTTTGAAAAATGTGTAGTATGCAAAAGTGCGATTCTGCAACATAATGAAAATGTGTAATATCCGTCCATGTACAAATTACATTTCGAGCCATTCCCACAAACTTGACTTTGATGTAGGCACCATTCATGATTGATTGAGCTGCCTGTAACGACGGCTCTTTTGCTTTACCTGTGTTGAAATAGCCATGTCTTTTTTTAGCTCTTTTAACATACTTAGAAATAAAAACATGAGGTTTCTTCAGTAAACACTTTAATTTAAATTATTTTCTGGCTGTTTGCCCTGAGTCGACGGCTGGAAACATACATTTTCTGTCAACAAGTTGGTTGAATTCCCGCTGGTTTCCATGAAAATGAGCAGGAGATTAGCTCAAACATACAGCGCAGGCCGCTCAAACTAATATAAACAGTTTAACTAAACTTTTCTTTCTATGTTTATTTTATGTCCTGGCCGTGTTTTCATTCTGTGCGATGACACGTTTGACATGCAGAAATGTTTCACTTGAAAACATGAAGATCTAAACATGGATTTTCAATATTTTTTAAGTTACATTCCATAATTCTTCAGAACTTTTTTTCTTATTATTTTTTTTGCTCTTGGATGGAAATCTGTACCTGGAGGAAATCCATAAACTGATAACATTTAATACTGTTTAGTTGGGAACAGCTATTATTTTTATAATCTGCATACTGGTCTAAATTGCAGATCTAGTTTCTTCAGACGCGAGAGTTCAATCTAATCAATGTTTTAATTTTTGAACACAGGAAATGAAATGTTTAGAAAATTGAGGACAGTGGGATTTGAACCAAGATCATCACCAAGATCTTAAAGATACAGGACAAGGTTTCCTTTGATTGGAACTTCTACACTATGTCCAATGAAAGCAAAATGTCTGCGCAAAATTGCCTCTATTACAGGACCCAGCAAAATGCTGTCAGTCAAAAGAGGGTGAATTAGTATTGGAGACTGAAAGAAAAGGGGGGAAATTGCCTAAAGGAGTGGTACCATTGAAGACAAAGAACCTGGCAGCTAATGGTTCAATGGGTTATTTAATAAAAAATATTCTTATTTGCAGATCCACCTTAATTGGTTGTGTTTAGAACATAGTACCTCTGTGCATTTTGATAGTACTGCCGATCCTTTTCAGTGTGAAGTAGCCCGTAAAATGCAATTACAAAGTCTCATGGTAAGGCTGGGGTTCCGCTTGCGAGAGTGATGTGAGATAGTAACATCACCCAGCACGGCCGCCCGCTCTTCGGACAGGAAAAATACATGCAGCTGACACGCTCCTGTCCAGAGAGCTGGCAGCCGTGCTGGATGACGCAATGTGAGACTCGCGCGAGTCTCTTCCAACACTTAGGCAAGTGGAACCCTGAACCTAAGAGTTGGGATTCCCTACTGGCATTGTGGTGAAAGAAAAATCCAAAATCAAGCATAATATATATTAGTGATTTTTAACCAACGCATTTCGGAGTTCAACAAAACTCCTCTAAGGTTCATATAAACATCAAAATCTTGGACCACACTGCACAGACTGGTCACAGGTCTCCAGACCGGAGCCTGGCAGCTTAATATATTTTTACAAGGCTATGATGCTCAGGTTGGGACAGCCGCAGCCAGTCCATGTAATGCAGTAGAAGATTGGACGAATTTGCATGGACAAGACATCTCCAATAACAATAGGAGAATGCGTTTAAACACTGGGGCACTGACCGCATTGATACATGTGGATCTGACCCTAGCCACTTGTCAGTGGACCTTGTAACTCCTTCCTGGATGAACAGGTGCACCCCAGTGAAGATCCTGCTCTGAAGGTAAGTTCCACACTAAGCCAACAGAAGAAACCACGGCAACACTCAAAGAATTATGACCAGGTGACCGGAGCGTTATTGGGCAAAGTTACAAACAGGCATGGGCCACATGGCATTACTGAGTGGGGAGGGAGTCAACAGCTGGGGGACGGACAACATATGTTTTGTGCTTACCAGCACTTCCTCAAGGAGGTTTGTAATTATGTACAATAAAGCTATGGTCACCTGGTCATGATACTCAAAGTGCTGCTGTGGCTTCTTCTATTGGCTGAAGGGCAAAACAGCTCTCCTTTGCACTTAACGTTTGTCCTACCTGAGGACATAATTAGAGAGTTCTCTCCCTATTTCTATATAGAACTTTTATACCACCACTTCATTACATTTAGAAACATAGTTATTATTACTGCACACACAGATAAAATCATTAATCAGTTCTCCATAATGTATAAAATTACACCCCAAAAATGTGATTGGCTCCAAAGTCACCTTCAAGTGAGATTGTCTGTGTGATTTTTGTGGTCTTCTCCTAATGATTATTATTATTATTATTATTTATTTATATAGCGCCATTGGTTCCATGGCGCTTTACATGAGGATGAGGGAGACAAGAACAAGTACACTAAATCTAGTGATCAGGACGTACAGTACAGGAGGGGCAGGGACCCTGTCCACGATGGGTCATAACGTGTTTAAACTGGGGTGCACTAGTAAATATTCTGGGATGTCAGTCCGTCACTAACGCAAGTCCCTCCCCCGATTCATTGGAAATAGAAAGTGTTTTTTTTATTGCACCGCTGGAGTGGTTCTTTAAATATACGTTTCCAGCCCCTATTATTATGTCTTCACCTTCAGCCACATTCATCCTTTTCTAGTATTGCTCTGTTTGGCCTCTGGAGATTTGTGACCTGCCAGCAGGTTCAGTGTTTCTTTGTTTGCACTGAAGGTCACAACTAATAAAACTCTTTGGGAAGCTCGCTCTTGCCTAATTCTGGCCTTGTTCTAGTCTCGTTCTCACCTTGTCATGGCCTTGTTTTGGTCTCATTCTGGCTTCATTATGGTCTTGATCTGGTCTTGTTCTGGCCTAATTTTGGTCTTGCTTTGGTCTTGTCCTGCTCTCATTCTGGCTCTCATAGAGATGCCTTGAGCTTGTGATGTAACTTCTGACTTGCAAACAAGCAGAAGTTACAGTCACAAGATGGGACTGTGATGACAGTGTTTCTCAATGCTTGTCATGGGTTAAATTTTCTTAATTTGACCAGATGTATTGGTCTTTTTTAGTTATCTCATGTGTGTTAAGTCATTGTTTCTTGCCAGTCTGCTTGGAGCCCCATTGTTCTAATTTTCGAATTCAATGTAAATTACGTCACCTCCTCTGTTTACATCACTCAAAGGAGAATTAAGCATTCGGCTTGAAATACCAGCAAATAAGAGGGCAGCCTTATCCCACCAATCCAGGAAGAAAAAAATATATCCTGAGGTGGGGGCTTGAGTTATAAAAAAAGGACTTTCTTCAGTCACAAGGAGATCATATGCTTTGTGGCCTCAGTGTAGTGACTTCGGTCCTGATGAGAGGATTACCTCGCATCTTTAGGACTTCGGCCTAGGAATTTTGTTTCCAGCTGCCAGGATACCATCGTATCTTCATACTCTGCATGGCCTCAGTCTAGGAACTTTGGGTCCAAAAAGAGGAGCACCAAAACTGGATTATATTCTGCAGGAGTACAGCCTAGGATTAAGCGGGAATGTCAGAGACTTCTTAAGGAAGATACCCAGGCTTGGATAATTCAGTCACATGGATATATATAGAGAATTTTTTGTGCTTGGTCAGCTTCCTCAACTATTATCTTCTCGGTGGGTGCCCACCAAAAGCAGGCAGCTGCTGTATAGGTGTTGTTGGCCCTGGAAAACCCTGAAGGCACAAACATTCTAATCCCTGGTGAGCCAGCAGAAGGGTAAGACTCTGTTACGGTTACATGATGTATTTCCTTGTTGTGTTATATGTCTGACTGTTGGGATCCAATAAAGTATTAACATTGTCCGTTTCCCTCACCTTGTATTGTCGGAGTAGTGTTCCACCCACGGTTAAGGAGTTCGGGCGTTTAACTGTAATGAGCCCTGGTTTATGCAGTCTTTCTAAAGGCGGCCGGGCAAGCAGATGAGAGCACCCACTGACCTCCATGTCTCCACATGGCCAATGAGACTGAAAAGGTGTCAACGAAGCCGATGGAAAGTAAAAGTCAAGGGTAGAAGACTTAAATTTAAAGTGGCATGGCAGCACTAACAAAAAAAACAAAACGCTGTAACGGTGCTTTAACAATATTAAGAATCATGAAAATGGGATCATGCTGTATTGACTCCGCTACTTTGCAAATTGAAAATAGGTGAGAACTGTATGATTCCACCACAGATGTTACCCTACACAATTTTTTTCACCTTTCTAAGCACTACTGTAAGGGTTCTGTGTCGTACCAACTTAACATTAGGACTCCTTAGACAGGTTTTTCCACTACACTATTTTATTTTGCAAATTGGCTTATATTAACGACTGATGCACACGTAAGAACCTGCTGCAGTTTCTTGGCAATGCCGCTGGTGTTGCCAGCCATTTTTCTTGCTTCCTCTTCCCATAGGGGAATGTCATGTGACCACTGCAGCCAATAAACATCCGCTGATCAATCGCAGTGGTGACATTGTCTTCTCCCGGCTCAAATGGAATGTGATGGCTGCAGGAGTCATGGGATGTTTCGATGAAGTAGGAAACGAGACAACTGGCAGGGCACATGAGCATGGTGCGGAGGAATGACTGGGTCCAATAGTTAAAACATTCTCTTTTATTTTAGGACCATCATGTTGTAGAATAAAGTGCAAGCCCTAAACAAATACATTTAAAAAATCTTCCTAGTGTTCATTGAAGAAAATAAATAAAAGTATCAGCAAAATTTTACTTTTTTTTTTTATATCGGAATCTGAATGTACAAATGGACCAAGTTCTACATTTATTTAGCCCTTTGTAGCTTAAGCAGCGATTCCTTCTATCAGATCCAAGCACCATACACAACAACTATAAATTTATAAATTAATAATGAAAAGTGTAGTTACAAAAGAAATACACAAGTGCTCACTTTATTTAATATACTTCATTGCTGGGAATAAATTATCATAGAACAAGGCTTGTTTATTCATGTTGTACACTATCCCAAGCTTTATAATAGAGACTGCATATTAATTTAGCTCCATCCCATAAATTATAATTAGCCAGGAGGATTAACGACATAAATCCTTGAATTTAAAACTAACATGCCCTGCTCCTGATTCCCTCTGCCCTAAAGTGAAAGGAACCCATAAAAACCGTTTGATGCATTAAACATTTATGGTGTCCCTGTTACCGCCTCGTTACATGGGAGACATTGATTGTCCACCTGAAAAATTATTTCGGAATATTTAATGTGTGATAGGAGAATAAAAATCTTATCTATAGCTCCATTTAACAATATATGTAATATAAATTTTATTGTGTATGTAGGTAAAAAAACAGGTATATACATTATATACAGTGGCATGCAAAAGTTTGGACACCCCTGGTCGAAATTACTGTTATTGTGAACAGTTAATCAAGCTGAAGATGAAATAATCTCAAAGAGGCATGAAGTGACACAGTTCCTTTGTATTTTAGGCAAAAAAAAATATATTTTTCATGTTTAACATTTTAAAAATTACAAAACGGAAAATGGTACAATGCAAATGTTTGTGAACCCTGCATGGCTAGTGTCTAGTATCACCCCCTTTTGCAAGTATCACAGCTTGTAAACACTTTTGTAGCAGCCAAGAGTCATTCAGTTCTTGTTTGAGGGATTTTCCTCCATTTTTCATTGAAAAAGACTTCCAGCT
The DNA here is from genome assembly GCA_033576535.1 of Allobates femoralis. Taxonomy (NCBI): domain Eukaryota; kingdom Metazoa; phylum Chordata; class Amphibia; order Anura; family Aromobatidae; genus Allobates; species Allobates femoralis. The sequence continues at coordinate 89,098,930 of JARQOC010000010.1, forward strand.
CTGTGAGATTCCTGGCTCATGTTCCAGTTCTGTGAGGTTCCTGGCTCGTCTCCTACTTCTGTCAGATTCCTGGCTCATCTTCCAGTTCTGTGAGATTCCTGGCTCATCTTCCAGTTCGTTGAGATTCCTGGCTCATCTTCCATTCTGTGAGATTCCTGGCTCATCTTCCAGTTCTGTGAGATTCCTGGCTCATCTTCCAGTTCTGTGAGATTCCTGGCTCATCTTCCAGCTCTGTGAAATTCCCGGCTCATCTTCCAGCTCTGTGAGATTCCTGGCTCATCTTCCAGTTCTGTGAGATTCCGGGCTCAATCTGCAGCTCTGTGATATTTCTGGCTCATCTTCCAGTTCTGTGAGATTTCTGGCTCATCTTCCAGTGCGTTGAGATTCCTGGCTCATCTTCCAGTTCTGTGAGATTCCTGGCTCATCTTCCAGTTCTGTGAGATTCCTGGCTCATCTTCCAGCTCTGTGAGATTCCTGGCTCATCTTCCAGCTCTGTGAGATTCCTGGCTCATCTTCCAGTTCTGTGAGATTCCTGGCTCATCCTCCAGCTCTGTGATATTTCTGGCTCATCTTCCAGTTCTGTGAGATTTCTGGCTCATCTTCCCTTTCTGTGATATTCCTGGCTCATCCTCCAGTTCTGTGAGAGTCTTGGCTCATCTTCCAGCTCTGTGATATTCCTGGCTCATCCTCCAGTTCTGTGAGATTCCTGTCTTGTCTTCAGTTCTGTGAGATTCCTGGCTTGACTTCCAGTTCTATGAGTTTCCTGTCTGATCTAGCATGCGTTGCTCTTTCAAGTTTTGCCACAGTTTTTCAATAATGTTCAGATCGGGGGACTGTGAGGGCCATTGTAAAACCTTCAGTTTGCACCTTTTGAGGTTGTCTATTGTGGATTTTGACGTGTTTAGGTTGATTATCCATTTGGAGAAGCCATCCTCTTTCCAACTTCAACTTTTTTTATAGATCGTCTTATGTTTTCAGCAATAATTTGTTGCAATTTCATTGAATCCATTCTTTTTACCCATAAAATGCTCCCCGAGCCACTGGCTACAACATAACCCCAAACCTTGATTAATTCACCCACATGCTTGATGGTTGTGGAGATGTTCTTTTCCTGAAATTCTGTGCCCTTTTTCTCTACACATTTCTTTTGATCATTGTGACCAAAGAGATAAATTGTAACTTCATCAGTTTACAGGACTTGTTTTCAAAATGCATCAGGCTTGTTTAGATGTTCTTTTGCATACTGCTAATGCTGAATTTTATGTACAGGATGCAGGAGATGTTTTCATCTGATAAGTCTTCCATGAATTCCATATTTGTGCATGTGCCTCTGAACAGTGAACAATATACCACAATCCAGAGTCTGCTAAATCTCCCTGCAGTTATTTTGCAGTCATGTGGGAGTTCTGATTTGCATCTCTAGCAATCCTATGAGCAGCTCTCACTGAAATCTTGCTTGGTCCTCCAGACCTTATCTTGACCTCCACTGTTCTTGTAACTACCATTTCACAATTATATTTAATTAAAAGAAAAAACAGATATTGCGCCACACTGCAACTGGAGGAACTTAATACACGGTTTTACTATGTTTGTACTAACCTTTACTGGTTGTGCAACACCCCGCACAACCAGACTGATGGCTTAATGTGGATCACTGTAGTGACAAGGGCCAATAATCCCTCCTCCTCAGATACTCCGGGCCTGGTGGTCGGCTCCTTAGTTCCTCTGGAGATGGAGGTGGGCTCCTTCACTCCTCCACCCGAAGAGGCAGACTCGCTGCACTGGCTTCCGTCCCAGCTCCACACTGTGTATCAGTTGATCATTCAAGGGTGGGTCTTTATGATGTACTGCCAGGTACTGTGGATCTTAGAGCAGCTCACACACCGCACTCCCAACAAGGGAGAAGGGGATTAGCAAATAGAAAAACAAGCGGTGTCAGAGGATTGGAGCGCTAAAGAAACCACGGGTTGGTGATTAGATTACCGATAATTTATTGCACGAACAGCAGGGTCCAGTAAGCCACAACGCGTTTCGACGCACAGATGCGTCTTTCTCAAGTGGAACTTGAGAAAGACGCATCTGTGCGTCGAAACGCGTTGTGGCATACTGGACCCCTGCTGTTCGTGCAATAAATTATCGGTAATCTAATCACCAACCCGTGGTTTCTTTAGCGCTCCAATCCTCTGACACCGCTTGTTTTTCTATTTGACAATTATATTTAAAACTGAGGAAAGGTCAACTTCAAAAAGCTTTGCTATCTTCTTATAGTCTTCTCCTGCTTTGTGGGCCTCCACTATTTTCCTTTTCACAGTGCTAGGCAGCTGATTAAATGAATTCATGGCTGCTAAATTTGTCACAAAGTTATGGGCGGCCCATTTACCTTTTTGTAATTTTTAAAATGTTAAAGGTGAAAATATCTATTTTTCTCTTGCCTAAAAATACAAAGGAAATGTGTCATCTTTAATTTTATGCCTGTTAGAGAACATTTAATCTTTAACTTGCTTATCTGTTCACATTATTTTTGACCAGGAGTGCCTAAATTTTGCAAGCCACTGTATGTGCATATATATGACACAGCCTTAGAGTAATCAGCCATAATAGTAATGTATAACCCCTGACTATTATCTCATGACAAGGACAGGGTGGAAATATACCTGATGAAGACAGCGGTCTGCTGTGGAAACGCATCGTGGTTTAATAAAAGGTAATCATTTGCATGATCCAGTGCCTGAGCACTTCTATACAACTAAAACTTCTATTCATATTTGCCCCCGGCTGAGGGAGAAGGAGCAGCATGAGCACAGGATATATGCCTACAAACTGAAAGACCTGCAGTGACGTAAGCAGATGCGGTCATGTGATGAGCCCTCAACACATCACCTGACAGGAAGATGGGATGCAGAGTGCAGGAGCGGTACAGGCTGATCGTACTCACCGAGGTTGTGCAGGAGGCACAACCCTTGAAGGTGAGAGCACACACATAGGTTAAAGGCCCCCATTAGACCACTGGGTACTGCTCATGAGCGCTTCTCCACACTTATATCCTGTAAAGGATAGGGAGATTTCACAAGGAAAGTAAACATTTAGTTCTTAAAGGAATTTTTTTTCCTAATTAAATATACCAATATGCATTTTTGGCTGAAAATAAATTTGGAATTATGTTTTTATGATTTTTTTTTTTTTTTTAATCTCATAGTCGATTTATGACCACATACCACATCAAATGTTAACTATATAGCCAAACAAAGAGCTTGTAAAAGACAAACAGTTAAAAATGTATAATGAAATTAAATCGCAGAAGTGACTTTTAGCCCCAAATATTTTCTTTTAAAGGGGTTGTGCGACGAACTATTGTACATTTTAATTAATAAATCATAGAAGAAAAATAAGTTCAACAATCGGATGTGGAAAAAAAAATGTTTCTGTCCTGATATATTCTTATAAATGTGTACCTGTGTAATGAATGTGTCTGACCATGCAGGAACAGGTGGGATATACCACAGCTCCTGGGCGGGAACAGGTGGGATATACCACAGCTCCTGGCCAGAAAACAGGTGGGATATACCACAGTTCCTGGACAGGAACAAGTCAGATATACCACAGCTCCTGGGCAGTAACAGGTGGGATATACCACAGCTCTTGGGCAAAAAACAGGTGGGATATACCACAGTTCCTGGACAGGAACAGGTCAGATATACCGCAGTTCCTGAGCAGGGAAAGGGGGAGGGAGTAAGAGAGTAAACAGACATTACAGCCAGTGATCACAACTAATTTATATCACTTTCAGTGATTATAAAACAAGTTTTTTAAACAGACATTGAAATGTTTTCCAACACAGAAAGAATCAGCTGTGATTCCCGGCTGTAATGTCTCTTACTTCCTCCCCTGCCCAGGAGCTGTGATACATCCCACCTATTCCTGCCCAGGAGTTGTGGTATATCCCACCTTTCCTACATGCTGTGACATATCCATTACACAGGGGGACATTTATAAGAAAATTTCGGGACAGGAATATTTTTTTTCAACATATCTAATTGTGAAACTTATTTTTACTCTAATATGGCACAAAACCTTTAAGTATTAAAAATTAAATAATTGTTAACAGAGGTAGACAATCCCTTTAAATTTGATGTACTGGAAGCAGGAAAATAAACGAGCATAAGTATCTTGTCTTGAGTATCAAGACGAGAAGAAAACTGTGATTGCTAGACAAATGATACAGAGTATCTCTAAATTGGCAGGTCTTTTGCGGTGTCTATGATAGTCAATTTTTAGTAACTATGAATAGTGGTCCAAGGAGGGTGAGGCGGTGAACTAGTTATGAGCTAATTAAAGCCAAAACTTATATGTAAAGGTAATTAAGGTTAGGTGTAATATTTAAGCTGGTGAGATAGGTACTAGAAATTCTTGGTTTGGAGTAGCAGCTGTCAAGCAGCACATATTGAAAGTGTTGGTGTAGTGGGGCAACCCAATTAGAATGGGGGGGCAGAATGGAAATAGGTGTAAAGTTGGAATTCGCAAAGAAGTTGGGTTGATCCATCAGTAAGAAGCAGGTGAGCTGAATTACACAAGAAGCCCAAAAGTAGAGCTCGATCCAGTGATTGAGATGGCAGAGCATGGTCATCAATGTTGTTTGCAGCAGAGAACAATATTACAATATTATGGGGTTACCCAGTAATATAGCAAAGCTCATTTTGCAGCAGAGTTCACAACTGCAGAGCTGGCACAGCAGTATAGAAGAGTTGACTAAACAATATAATGGAGCTAGGTTTCCAGCAGAGTCCTTGATTGTAATAACCGCCACAACAGTGATTTAGAACAGTTTACCCATCAAAATAGAGCTGGATTTGCAGTAGGACACAACAGAACAATGGCTAAAACTTAAAAATTAGACAAAAATCAAATCCACAATGGTGGAGAGCACCATGGTGGGATAATTGGCGTCACAGGACTGGGTCAGATAGAATGACACCCTGTCACACTGACAAACAGTGGGATCCCGCCACCAAGGATGGATGAAGATTTAGGTGATGTTAGTGACACCACAGAAGACCAATTGTAATACAAATTGCCGAAAAAGCTACTGCTGTTTATGATAGAAAGGTGTCAGAACAATTCGAGCATCACAGCTGGCTGCAGACATTTCAGCCAGCCATAGTAGCTAGATACTTTAGGGCGACCAACAAGCAATATATAGTTAACATCTGCAGATCACTAATTAGACAGGATATAGGGTTCATTTATTTATTGCAACCATTTCTTCACTCATTGACTCACAAATAAAATGTAATTGCAAAAAGGAAAAAAAAAAACAAGTTATTACAAGTTGGGAATGAATGTGTTATACGCTGTCAGGGAGTCATTGTGAATCCTCTGCTATCATTGATTTAGATATAAATGTAATGAAGTCTAATAACCCTACTTTGTTTTACAAGGATCTCATAACACCCAAATGTAACACTCCTGGTTACTTCCATAGTCTGTGGCTCCATTATTGCTTCCTATAATTATATAAGCTGCATATATCAACAAGAGGGTGAATTTATTTGGCAAGTGAGGTCTATATGGCACAGCATATTGGGGGATTCTATGTAGAAGACTTTGATTCTATGAATACTTTGGAGATTAAAGACTGGAATGATAAATAGAAAAGAAGGGGTTGTCCGAGACTAGAAAAAGTTCATCACTGATACTGGTTCACTTCCAATTAAGTGGTGCAGAAGCTGACAAAGCCTATGGACGAGAGTGGCCGTGTTTCTCACTGGTAAAAAAAAAAGTGCTGATCCATCTTTCAAAGACAGTTTTGGTCAACATAATATCAAGGAACTACTTACTTCCATGAATGGAGGACATTGAGAGCCACCTAAGACAAAACCCATGGCCAAGAGTGTCAAGCTTTCTGGCTGGTAAAAAAAAAGTGCAGACCCATTTGTTGAAGGCAGTTTTGGTCAAAACAAACTCAATGCATAGAGGACATGAAGGGCCTCCCTAAGGTAGTACTTACACACCTTCCTAAAGGAGGATAAATCTGCCCTTCATTAAAGGTACCATAAGATTTGCTACTAGTAAAATGACAAAACCACATCAACCAAAGTATGGGGTTCAGCATTGACTGTTCAATTTCTGAATGACCTAAGGATTTGCAGAATATGTTAATGAACATCTCCTTATAAGTGTGTCTCTCTTGAGATTTATGCTGCCTGAACCACAAAAGCATACTTCGAAAAGCCGTCTGGGGTCCACAGGTCTTGCATGACTAGTGTGAGGCAGGTCTTCTCCATGCCCTCTTCCAATGACTGACAGGTATCTCACTGTGAGAATGTATAAAAAAAGACTTGTCAATCTAGGCAAGCAGTAAGAGGCACTCATAGACATGCTTTGGACTAGTCATCCTAGATGCATAGTTCCTACATAGTACCCAAAGTATGCATTCCCTGAAACATTGGTGCATGGTCCAGGGAACATGAATATCATGACAGGTTCCCTTTAATAATTGGCCTTTTAACAAAGACTGCTTTAGCCAGGGGTGAAATCCTCCTGAGGAAGACAACTATCCGTTGTGGAAACGCATTGTGGTATTAAAGTTATTTAGACCACATTTCCACCCATCTCCTAACTGAATCTGCCCTCCTACTGAGTAACCCTTTCTTTACTGCAAAACTCTCTCACCCTCCGAGTGTGTGGTTACTGGAGCTGCAGTTTGCGGAGATATCCACAACAGAGGACTGTGTGGAGCCATAGGACCTGCGGTGACGGGGAAGCGGAGGAGCAGCGTCGATCAGTGTGGGCATCAGGAGAACCTGGTGGAAGCGCTCACTGAGACTGTGCGGAGGCGGCACAACTGGCACAGGTGAGAGTCCCCCCACACACCCCTCTAAACCACCCCAAAATAGCATACCGGGTCTCCTCTATGGAGCGCTTCCTGTCTCTTTTCTTTCATTGCTCTTCCCATGACTGACAGGTATCTCACTGTGAGCATGTATAACAAAAGTCTTGTCAGTCTAGGGGAGCAGTAAGAGGCTATCATAGACATGCTTTGGACTAGTCATCCTAGATGCATAGTCCCTACATAGTACCCAAAGTATGTATTCTCTGAAACATTGGTGCGTGGTCCAGGGAGCATGTATATCATGACAGGTTCCCTTTAATAATTGGCCTTTAAACAAAGACTGCTTTAGCCAGAGGTGATCTTGAATTAAGAAACCATTAGCTTTGCCTATAGGTAACTTGAAAAAAACATTAAATAGTAACAAAACTTTTAACTTAGTTTTTCAAATTTGGCACGTTAATTGATTGTAGATCATTGTGATAAAAGTTTTGAGAATCCCATGGACCACTCAACAAACCCTCAAACATTGCAAAATCTCAGAAAGAGAAGGTAGGACTATGAGCCAAAACTTTTAGAGCCAAAACATATGCACTCTGGCAGGGGTTCACCATAAAAATATAGGTATATTGTTAACTTGTTTGACATTTTCATTTTGGGTGGCCTACCAAGTGATTCACCTGTCTCCCATGGGCCAGTCCATGCCTGAATGTACCATCAGTGTTAAACTGTGGTACCTAAGAAAATTAATAATTGAGGGTAAACCCATCACAAGTATTCAGTCCCGCAAGAGGAGCATTTTTTTCTCTTTCTCAACCCTGGACAGATTTTTTCTTATATATGTATAAATACTAGCTGTATTACCCGGCTACGCCCAGGTTAATAAATAACTGATGTTAGCTATAACAAAATAGAATTTGAATATGTCATTAATGACCTGTAGGAAAATAGAAGCTGAGCTGTGATTGGTTGCTATAGGCAGCCTGATAAATCTCCAGCCAACAGTAAACCCTCCCCCCGGCCGGGCAGTGTATGTTACCTCACACATACACATAATAGACAGCTCATGTGACTGACATGTGCCTTAATTCCCTATATGGCACATGTGTTGCACATTGGCTGTTTTTAATCAGATGTTTATGTTTGGAAATTAAAGATAGCACACGTATGAGGTAAGTTGTGTGAGGCGATTTGTGCACATCTGTGTCTGTCTCTGTGGTGTGTGTGTCCCTGGGGTGTGTGTGTGTCCCTGTGGGGTGAGTGCATGTGTCCCTATAGGGTGTGTATGTGTGTGTGTCCCTGTGGGGGGGGTGTCTGTGTGGTGTGTGTCTCTGTGTTGTGTGTGTCTTTTTGTGGCGTGTGTGTGTGTGTCCCTGTGGGGTGAGTGCATGTGTCGCTATAGGGTGTGTGTGTGTCCCTGTGGAGGGAGTGTGGGTGTCTCTTTGTGATGTGTGTGTATTCGGGTGCATGGTGAGTATCCAATGTTGGGGCTGCACCTTAGCGACTATACACTTGCTGTTAATCTTTGTGTGCGTGTGGTGTGTATACATGTCCCCGTGCATCGGTGAATATCCCATGTTGGGGCCCACCTTAGTGACTATATGCTGGTATATGCTGTTAGTCTTTGGCGCTGTCATTAGGCCCCTCTCATTCACAACTGTCAACTGGTAACTGTCACTTTTTCCCCCATTATGTAGATAGGGGCAAAATTGTTTGGTGAACTGGAACGTGCAGGGTTAAATTTTCGCCTCACAACATAGCCTATGACGCTCTCGGGGACCAGATGTGTGGCTGTGCAAAATTTTGTGGCTGTAGTTGCAATGATGTAGATGCCAAACTCGGATATACATACATACACACAGCTTTATATATTATACTAGCTGTAGTACCTGGCTACGCCCGGGTTAATAAATAACTGCTGTTAGCTATAACAAAATAGAATTTGAATATGTCATATTAATGACCTGTAGGAAAATAGAAGCTGAGCTGTGATTGATTGCTATAGGCAGCCTAATAAATCTCCAGCCAATAGTAAACCCTCCCCCTGGCCGGGTAGTATATGTTACCTCACACATACACATAATAGACAGCTCATGTGACTGACATCTGCCTTAATTCCCTATATGGCACATGTGTTGCACATTGGCTGTTTTTAATCAGATGTTTATGTTTGGAAAATAAAGATAGCACACGTATGAGGCGAGTTGTGTGAGGTGATTTGTGCACATCTGTGTCTGTCTGTGTGGTGTGTGTGTCCCTGGGGTGTGTATGTGTGTGTCCCTGTGGGATGGGGTCTGTGTGGTGTGTGTCTCTGTTGTGTGTGTCTCTGTGGGGTAAGTGCATGTGCCCCTATAGGGTGTGTATGTGTGTGTGTGCCCCTGTGTGGGGGTCTGTGGTGTGTGTGTGTGTATCTGTGCTGTGTGTGTCTCTTTGTGGTGTGTGTGTGTGTCCCTGTGGGGTGAGTGCATGTGTCCCTATAGGGTGTGTATGTGTGTGTGTGTCCCTGTGGGGGGGTGTCTGTGTGGGGTGTGTGTGTCTCTGTGTTGTGTGTGTCCCTTTGTGGTGTGTGTGTGTCCCTGAGGGGTGAGTGCATGTGTCCCTATAGGGTGTGTATGTGTGTGTGTCCCTGTGGGGGGGTCTGTGTGGTGTGTGTGTGTCTCTTTGTGGTGTGTGTGTCCCTGTGGGGTGAGTGCATGTGCCTATAGGGTGGCTATGCGTGTGTGTCCCTGTGAGGGGGGATCTGTGTGGTGTGTGTGTGTCTCCATGTGGTGTGTGTGTGTCCCTGTGTGGTGAGTGCATGTGTCGCTATAGAGTGTGTGTGTGTCCCCTTGGGTGTGTGTGTGTGTGTCTTTGTGGTGTGTGTTTGTTCGGGTGTGTGGTGAGTATCCAATGTTGGGGCTGCACCTTAGCGACTATACACTTGCTGTTACTCTTTGTGTGCGTGTGGTGTGTATACATGTCCCCGTGCGTGGTGAATATCTCATGTTGGGGCCCCACCTTAGTGACTATATGCTGGTATGTGCTGTTAGTCTTTGGTGCTATCATTAAGTCCCTCTCATTCACAAATGTCAACTGGTAACTGTCACTTTTTCCCCATTATGTAGATAGGGGCAAAATTGTTTGGTGAACTGGAACGCGCAGGGTTAAAATTTCGCCTCACAACATAGTCTATGACGCTCCCGGGGTCCAGATGTGTGACTCTGCAAAATTTTGCGGCTGTAGCTGCGACGGTGTAGATGCCAATCCCGGATATACACACACACACATACACACATACACACATTCAGCTTTATATATTAGATATATATATATATATATATATACATACATCATATATATAATATTTTTATCATCATCATCTTGGGGGGAAAAGTGTGTTAAAGAGTCTGGAGTGAGCTTAACAATTAACTGCAGATGAGACACATCATAAACCATGAGAACTGTTTCTTCTGTTTCGTGCCAAATGTATATTACTTTTTAAACAGGGATATGTATTACGTACTAATATTCTACAATAAAAAGTAAAAGCGTCTGATTTATTTTATAGTCTGCAAAAACTATTAGTTCTGAGAAAATGTTCCTGCTCATCTAGTTTCACAGCAAGAATTGACTTATCAAGATGAGTAAGCTGTGCTTCTGCGTAAAATCTTCATTTATGTTCATCAGCTCTTTAAAGTCACATCAAGGGAAATCAGAGAGAATATATAACAAAAGGCTACAAAACTGCGCAGTACAATAACATACATGTGGGAAAGAGCCGGCAACAATATGAGGTTTTCTTAACCCCCAGGTCACTTCTTTCTCCTAAATAAATGAGAAATTAATGTTTCAGTCCAAACTTGGCTGGAGGACTTGGAAGTAGGACAGGAGACGTCTTGTTAAGAGATGCTCACCATAAATACAGTCGTATCTGCTCGCCCCGCTTCTCTAATAGTTAAAACTAATCCGGTTTTAGCCAAGTTTTAATTATTTATGAATTTGAGGAGAGGCGCACAGTTTATTATAATCTTTGTCGACATGAATGTCCATGCAATGTAGAATTGTCACGACATTGGAAAGTTATCTACCTTGGACAAGAAGGCTTTTTTTTTTCTTTTTTCCCTCTTTTCCTTCCAGGAGCAATAACCTTTTTTATTTTTCCATCGATGTAGCCATACAAGGGCTTGCTTTTTGCAGGACTGGTTGAAGTATTAAACAACACCATTAATTTTACCGTATAATCTAGTGGGAAAAAAAAACTGGAAAAAAAATTCCAAGTCAAGTACGCCTGCACACAAATCACCCAGTCTCGTCCGCACCACGAACGCGACATGTTGCATTTCTGGTGCGGACGATACTGGGTGATTTGTGCGCAGGCGTCCGCCTGCGCACAGATCACATATGGTGTGAATGGGTGTGCACAGTCATGCACTGTTAAGTGCAGCACCGTGCGCTCCCATTATAAAGATAGGGGCTTGCGGTGCTGCGCTCACATTGCGGATCTCCTCCGCAGAACGCTGCGGAGGGGTCCGCAAATGTGAAGGCAGTCTAACACTTAGTTGACCTGATAGGACAAGCTTTAAGTCATGTAAATTGAGTCAAAAGACCTCATAAATGTTCAATTGTTTTACGAGAATAGTAAACAGCAGGACAAAAGATGCTCTGCTGGTTAGATGTCCCACGACCCAAGAGACCATCACAAATCACAAGATTAGACTTAAAAGTTGGGTCTAAAAGTCGATACCAAAAAGTACAGTAAGTCATCCGTGTATCAGTTTTGCTTTCCTTGACCGGACCCTTTTGCATTTCCAGCCCCTCATGACTACGAGGGGATTAACTTGATACTAAAACAACATTTGTCATTCAGACAGAGAGGGATTCTGTTCGTGAACTTATGTTTTCACCTTTTCTCGCATTGTTCCCGTGCTCACTTAAGACCAATTAGGTTGATATTTGATATCCATTTTTATGTACAATTTTTATTTTTTTTTCCTCCAAAGAGCTTTGAGAGATACAAAAATAGCAGCTCACAGCAGGCCATTAACTTTTAGATGAATTTTGACTTTGTAATACTTTAACTTTGCTAATAAGGATAGAGGAAAATATTTGAGGATAAATATATCTATGTTTATGTATGATGAACTTTTTGCATCCTCTCGAGAGGGATTTAGTTATTTTTTTTAATTCAATATGTTCTTGAGTCTAAAAATATAGAGGACATAAAGTTTAACTTTTTTGTGTTTCTAAAAAATATGAAAGGTATAGTTACAAGAGTGCAAATCATGCTCACAATGTGGCTCTACTCTTGGTGGAATGTTCTTCATAAGAGTAAAAAGCCTTTCAAGATGCCCAAGATGCGTAATGACATAATAGAAGTCTTATTTAAGGCTTTCCAACGCATTGTGGTTGGTAGGTCTAGGTATAGCTTACATGTTAGGGTATAAGAGCTTGAAGGGGTTGTCCAGAGAGAACAAACCGTCACCTATCCTCAGGATACATAACTTGCTGATCAGTGGCGGATCTTGTGCCAAGAGGGCCCTGGTGCAGCAGCTGATGGTGAGGAGCGGGGGTGCTATCGGATATCAGTGAGGAGCGGGGTGGTGTGTGTGCTAGCGGTTGTCGGCGAGAAGCGGGGGTGCTAACAGATGACGGCGAGGAGCGGGGGGGTTGTGGTATAGGTCCGGCGGCTCCTACCTGCGCTGGGCCGCGCAGTCCTGGGAGCCGAGGCGGCAGAGGAGAGTAGGGGTAGGATCAGCCAAGGGAAGCAGGAAGCTTCCCTCAGTTACCCACTCCCCTCTGACACAGGGTCATGGGGGACAGCTGGGGCCCACCTGCAGGTTTGAGGGCCCCCTAGCCGGTCGAAGCCCTGGTGCAGCTGAACCAGCTGCACCACGGTAGGTCCGCCGCTGTTGCTGATCATTCGGTGTCTCAATATTCAAAATAGCTCCGATAAGTGGAACAGTGAATTTTTATCCCTTACCAGGAAATTTTATTCTCAATATGAAATGATACACCAAATGGAATGTCAGCAAAAGTTTGAATGCAGAACTTTGCCACTCCATTTATTCCATATTGTGCTTCAGTCGAGCATGTGCATTGCTGCTCCATACTAACAGGCATAATAATGCTCCATTCTGCTAGTGGGTGTGGGTCGCAGGGGTAGGATCTCCATCGATAAGTAAAATATACAGGATAACAAACCTTTTTTCTCAAACAAGCCCTTCAACACCACGTACACACGTTCAGTATTTGTTGAGTTTTTACCTCATTATTTGTAAGGCCTCATGCACACATTCAGTATTTGATGAGTTTTTTACCTCAGTATCTGTAAGGCCTAGTGCACACGTTCAGTATTTAGTGAGTTTTTTACCTCAGTATTTGTAAGGCCTCGTGCACATGTTCAGTATTTGGTGAGTTTTTACCTCAGTATTTGTAAGGCCTCTTGCACATGTTCAGTATCTGGTGAGTTTTTTACCTCAGTATTTGTAAGGCCTCGTGCACATGTTCAGTATTTGGTGAGTTTTTACCTCAGTATTTGTAAGGCCTCTTGCACATGTTCAGTATTTGGTGAGTTTTTTACCTCAGTATTTGTAAGGCCTCGTGCACATGTTCAGTATTTGGTGAGTTTTTACCTCAGTATTTGTAAGGCCTCTTGCACATGTTCAGTATTTGGAGAGTTTTTTACCTCAGTGTTTGTAAGGCCTCATGCACACGCTCAGTATTTGGAGAGTTTTTTACCTCAGTATTTGTAACAAAAAATCCTCACCAAATACGGAACGTGGGCAAAAGGCCTTAAAAATACTGAGGTGAAAAACTAATCAAACACAATGAAATGAGTACCAATAACAACAATTTTTTTTACGCCAGCATAAATGATCTATCTTATCATCTGACAAATGGGCGTTTTGTTTGCTCATCACCGGCATGTTTACAAAGGCCAATAATTAGGCACTAGTGTTCTTACAAGTACTCACATTGTGGTTCTCAGCTTGAGAAACTATAGAGAAGATCTTGACTGGAGGGAAAACTCTCTTTGTGTTCCCTACATCCCAGTAAGGTCTATACAGTAAACACTCTTATTACAACAACCCATGTGTAGTGCTTTATAAGGGAATGGAATTGCTTAGCGATGCTTTAAAAGAATTTTCAAAGACAGAAAAAAAAGATTCACAACAGGCAGGCGATATGATAAAATAACCTAGAACCTGTAGATTGAGACATGATGGTCAGTGACTGCTCTTGTCCACTGGTTTGGTTGTCTTATAAAAGACCTCCTATGCATGTTGCTCATCCCATTGAATACCAGTACTACTTTCCTGTGGGCAGAGAATTACTCAGAAAACAGGATGAAGGTACAACACTTAAATAAGATTTTTTGGGTCACCAATAGTCAACAGAACATGTTAAATTCCAACCAAGGCCACAAGATGGTGCATGTGACAGAGTATCCCCCTACAGCTGGATCACCAGGGATCAAAACCTCCATGACTTCACAGGATCCAGGACTAACTATTCCAGTCAGCAGCACCATGCATTTGGTGGGCATCCTCTGAGAGGAGGTGGTTGCAAGCTTAGAAACCTGACCGTGTACAGCGAGTTATGTGGCCGGTTTTCCCAACCTGAGTTCTCTAAACAAATGTTTGGGCTCGGTGTTGGGCAGTGGAGCAGTTCTGTAATCCACCAGCTAGAAACATGATCCCTAGACTAAGGTCCTATAAAATCATACCAGTAATAGGAGCAGGCATCTTATTATATCCCTCATTTCCCATTTTAGATGCTATAACAAAACAGAGATAAGGAGGGGCGCTCCTGGTGTAATACCCGGTGGTCTAGTGGAAACTCTGGGGAGATACACTAACCTTATTCGGTTATGCTCCGGCATAACCGCGGTGCAGAGCCTTCGGTGCGTCTCGTGCACCAGCTGCCGCTGTCAGACCAGACAGCCGGTCACGAGTTGGATCACGGGGTCCCTGACGTCAACTCAGGTCCTCGATCCTCCCCACAGGTCACGTAGAAGCTTTTCCTCCAGCAGCACCCCACACCCAGCAGGGTGTAAAGACATGTGAATTAAAAGAGCTTTAGCGGTTTTGAGCGGGCGCTTGGAGAAAAAAAACACAGAGAGAGCTTTTTAGTACATTCTCTTCATTTGCTCAATATGGACTGGTCACTCCTCACATCATATTTCGGCAGCTGATTCCACCTGATCAGGTGATGAAGGCGGAATCAGCTGCCAAAACATGTTGTGAGGAGTGACCAGTCCACTTTGAGCAACTAAAGAGAAGGTACTAAAAAGCTGTCTCTGTTTTTTTTCTCCGAGCGCCCGCTCAAAACTGCTAAAGCACTTTTAATTCACATCTCCCATTTTAGGGCATTGTGCCCCACAGAATTGGTGGGAGACGGCTGTTCTGTCACTGGTCGCTAGTTAAATCTGACAGAATATTTTTGGAGTGTAGACTGAACGTGGAATACCTGCTGATTGTTGATTGCAGCAGCCCCCTGCGGTGTACTAGACTGCATAATTCAGAGGAAAATTATACTGTTTGGGTTATTGTTTTTCTACATAACTGCCCCTAGTCAAACATTAAAGGCAGGGTTGATGTGTATGGGGACAATCTTTGTACAGCACTGCGAAGTATGTCGGTGCTATATCAATAACAGTTCATAATAACTAAAATTATAGCTCAGCTCAAACCGAAACTCATATCTAATAGCAGAGCCATGAAATAAAGACTATTAATAGTATTGTAAACGCTGAGAGTCTCCGGTATCAAGTCTTGTGTCCCTACAGAGGTACTTCTGGTAATTGTAAAAGGTGACCTTAGCTTTGTTTTTATAAGTGTTGTGTAAGAAGCATCTGTAACATTAGTCTTGAAGTGGGCATCAGTGCTAATGGGTAATTGGCACCAGCATCCCGTCAACATGTGTGAGTACGTGCCCTTTGCTGCACACTAACATATCATTGGCTCCCTATCGGTGTCCCCGGATCACTCATAAGACTAGGAAGAAAGCCAGACAGATGGCTTACAACAAATTACTGTTATTCTTGGCCCGCTACAGATAGGAGCATTTTCGATTTATACAAATATATCAGTGGCCGCAAATTATGATAGGACTGCAATGAGTGAAAGATGAACTTAGCTAAAGTGCAGCGGTATTATATAATTGGGCGTCTGGCAAATTCGCCTTCTTGAAAATATTCGGGTTGGTTTTCACATGAATTGGAACAGGCTGTGTACCAGCAGTCAGGGGACAAGTGAGGGGGCTACTCTGTATGTTTAAGAGAAAACAGGATTAATGGAAAAGCAAAAGAGACAGTATGAGACAGTACAATCTAAAACTCATCTGAAATCCTGTGTCTAGTTCTGAGCACCACTTTTTAAAAAAGACTTCAACAAACTAGAGCAAGTTAGAAGATCAACCAAAATGATGACCAGTCTGCAAACCAAGTCCTGTAATGAAAGATTTGGGAATGTTTAGCTTGTAAAAAAAAAATAAAAAAAGATTGAGAGGAGACTTAATAGCTGTCTAAAAATATCTAAAGTGCTGTCACACTGTAGAGGGAATCAGCTTTATTCTCACTTGCATAAGGAAAGACTAGAAGCAATGGGATGAAACTGAAAAGGAGGAGACACAGATTAAGTATTAGAAAAAACGTTTTGACAGTGAGGATGATCAACGAGTGAAGCAGACTGCCACAAGAAGTGGTGAGTTATCCTTTAATGGTAGAGAGGCTGGACAGACAACTGTTTGGGAGGATTTGGTAAATTCTGCTTTGAGCAGAGGGTTGGACAAGATGATCCAGGCGGTTCCTTCCAACTCTACCATTCTAGGTACATTTAGTAATGTCCCCTTCCCAAAGTGCAGGTCATGGTAATACATCGCTATCAAAACATTTTTTAAAAGGTATTCTTCAGTTTGAAAGTTAGTTTAGCGATCACTGTGAGTCTGACTGCAGTGATCCCCAACATTCCCGAGAATCAGGGTCTAATAGAGCAGTGGTCACTAATGCGTAATTCATTCATAATGTGACTACTGGAGACAGCGAAGTGCTGCACTCACCTGGCTTTTGGTACTCCCATCTGAATGAATGGGGGGGAGGTGCACCTGATCTACCATTTCCACATTGAATCCCTGGTTCTCAGGATCAGTTGGACCCCCAACAATCCAGAAGTTAAGATTTTTAGAACTTTGGAATACCCACTTCATCATTTAAAAACACCACTAGATGAGATGATCATTGATGCATACTTCTTGTAATTTATAATATATTAATATGACTCAGAACATGACACTAGTCTGTCTATGGTGTAACAAACAGGGAAACAGAGACACATGGAGGAGTAATAGATCCATACTATGGTGTCTGATGATGTATTGATTTCTGTGGGATTCATAGAAAATCGAGCAGAAAAAAACTATATACCATTAGAGTTGAGCAAATATATTTGCAGGACATTGGTCCAGCAGCCACGTTGATAGTCTGTGAGCCTCCTACTACCTGTCAGTTATCCAGGACAAAGTGCCTTCACGTCCGCGCTACTGCCCAAAGAAACACCAGACTCACCGGGATATCTGGGATAATAGCTTTATTTCACCAACGCGTTTCGGAGCCCCTCTTGGCTCCAGGATTAGAATATTCGAGACTTCCAGGGCCAACTACGCCAATCCTGCAGAATATCATCCAGTTTGGAGCTCCTCTAGATGAACAAGAAGCTACTAGACTGAGGCCATGCACAGTATGATGATACAGTGATACCCAGACAGCCGAAACCTAAATTCATAGCCTGAGGTTATGGTGGTCTAACCGAACCGGAGCCCCTAGGTTAAACACATGTAGCATATCACATGTAGCATATTCCACAGATTCCTACTACCTGTCGGAATTCCCAGCGCCTCTTCTGATTATTAGGCTGCCAGTATTGTCACGCATGTGGTATCCACAGACTACAAAATGTGGCCACTGGATCAAGGTCCTGCAAATTATTGTGCTTAATTCTTATTCTTATACATTTCAATAAATTTCTCATTACGGCTGAAAACATTAACAATCCCATGTACAGAAACCCTTTCATTTAAAGGGGTATTCTCAGTTTTGAAAATATAACTTAATCAACAAAATAGGGGAGAACTTCCTGATTGCTGGGGGTCCAACCACTGGGGCTCAAATGGCTCTGATGGTGGTCGATCATGCGCACTTTCTATTCATTCATTCCTAATGTGACCAACCAAACATAACTGAGGGCAGTGCCAAGCTGGTCTTCAGTGCTCAGCTGGCCCTCAGTGTTCAGCTGGTCTTCAGTGCTCAGCTGGCCCTCAGTATTCAGCTGGTCTTCAGTGCTCAGCTGGCCCTCAGTATTCAGCTGGTCTTCAGTGCTCAGTTGGTCTTCAGTGCTCAGCGGCCTCAGTTTCAGAGGTTCAGTGCCTTGGTCTTTAGCGCGTGAGCTGATCTTCTGTGCTTAGGTCGTCTTAAGTGCTCAACTCATCTTCAGCGCTCCTGCAAGAATGAATGAATCTGAGGTGTGTATTATTGACCACTCCTCCATTCACACAGGGCTCTTCATAGCACCAGTTGTTGGGGATCAGAGGGCGTCCCAACAGTTTAACCCCAGTAATATAAAAATGATTTCCTATCCTATAGATAGGAAATAACTTCCAAACTTAAGTTTGCCCCTTTAAGCTTCCACAATGCATTGCTCTCTAGAGCTAAGAAACCACAGATTGCAGAATTAAGCTTTTGAAGTATACAGAGAAGAAAATATCTCAAAACTGAACATCCATTGCAGGATGAATGACAGAAGCCTCCCAAGCATGTACTGACTTCATAAATCAAACATCGTCTACAACATACCAGGCATTGCTTATTCTTCTGGGGTTGGGATAAATATTTCCTATACGGATACACCCACACTCCTATCATTGCTTTTTTTCCCTAATTATTTTAATTGCTGCTGGATGATGCCAAGGTGCTGAATTACCCCCTGAAGCTGCAGACACTTAGACAGGAGGTGTAAGATTAAACTGCCAGAAGAAGCAATAACATTTCTGAGCTGTTTGCCAGTTTAGTATGTCACCAGAAGAGATTTTGTGCCAACACAGAGCAGGCAGGGAAGTGGTTAAACCCTCCAGTGTTCAGAACATGAGACGATCTCATACATTAAGTGACTAAGACATCAAGTTGGTAGAAAATTAGGACTATAACCTGACATGACCCCAAAATCAAGTGAGGAAAAACTACTATATACCGTACATAATATTACATTGCATATTCCCTGCTGTCACATATGTCATCCCACCAGTACAGTACTGGTCATATCCAAGGTTCACAAGTACTAAAAATCAGTAAAATATGCAAAAACACCATATTTTATTAAAAAAATAAATTAGCATTAGAATCCACCCTAAGGCCTAGTTTACACCACGAGCATAGTTTAAGTGTTAAAATCAGTTGGACCAATGTCATGGGGCTGTTCAGAATAGTTTTATCACAAGGCCAATGTAAAAAATTGCATCATCACCAGTCTTTTTCCTTTTTTAAATGAGACTCATTCAAGTCTATGGGGGTCACACTCAAAAACAATGGATCATCCAAATATCATTCAGTTATTATGGAAAGTTTGCAATTAGTAACATAGGAAACTGTGTTTGACCTGTCCATTCTTTTTTTTTAACTGTTGATGTCGTACCGATGCAAAAAAAAAAAAAAAAATGGATGACAACTCAGATGGAAATTGTCTGTGGTTTTTTATGAATTAAAAATTGACAATATTTTAAACATTCCTCTGAACCCGCCTTAGTCCTCCTCCAGATGTACCGTAAGTGCTTTTTCTCATACACAAAAAAACAAACTGAATTTTCATTCATAGTTTGATTTCAGCATTTAGCATCAGTACATTGTGTCCAAAAAATAAATGTAAAAGCTT